>CM070595.1:21392452-21809517 GCA_036346395.1 Hsuehochloa calcarea | reverse complement strand
TAGAAGAAAACAAAGAATAAATCACAGTGTATATGTCCCTATAGACTACTTGGTTCTGGAGTTTCACGAGTCACTCTCTCACAATGCCCTACCAAGTTCTTACAAGCTCTTACCAATGCAGTAAGAATGTGGTACAAGCAGTGGCTGGTTTATGATTCTCTCACTTGTGAATAGTCCAACGATTACGAGGAAACGGTGCCTGCTGAGTTAGTAGGAAGTGGAGCTCGGAAGGCTAGTATGTAGCAAAGGAGTAGCAATTGTTCAAATCAGTATGCAAAGTTGAAAAATAGTTCAAAGTACTAGTAACAAGTGCTGGTCTTAGTCTAAACCAAGCCTAGTTAGTGCAAATAGCAAGAATGACTAGAAGCAATAACGGGAAGGCTAGCACAAGAACTATCAAAGCAAACGAGCAATGTATTAACTATGCCAATCTAAATAAGGAAAAAAATCAAGAAAGGAGCCAGCTCTAAATTTCTATTTTTTTGTTTTTCTTCTTTGTTTTTTTTGTGAATCCGCACGTGACTCAAATCTCTTCGAAATCCTCTTTCGGGCCTAGAGAGGTATATGGGTCACAAACTTTTTGTAAAAGGTAGGGGTATAAAGGTAATTAAAAGATACTCTCTCTCTCTCTCTAAACTCTGATTTTTTTATTACGTTGCTGAAGTCAGATGAATCTTGGGTTTTCTTTTGGCAACATGAAACAACCTCTTTTAGCTCACGGTGGTAGAATGGCTAGTGGTCGCAGCAACAAGATGGTCGAACTGTGGTAGAGCGCGTTAGTGTCGCGGTAGTGATTAGCAATGGCGGCGGCGCTGTGGTAGGCGTTTTGGTGGCTGCGGCAAAGGTCAGTAGGTAGCGGCGGGGTAGGGGGTGATGGGTGCCGCGGCAGCGAAGGCAGCAGCGCTACATGGGGTGATGAGTGCTACGACAGAACTAGACGACTTGCAAGAGACTCCAAATTAGACCAATCTAGACAGAAACTAGCACAATGACTCGACGATGCAACGAAAATTCAACAACGCGAACTAACAGAAACAAATTGCAATGGCAAAAGGCTCGGTATGGATGATAGATGTAATTTTTTTAGCAATTTTCTAGACTCTAGGTATGAAAAACAAATCTACTACTAGAAAACTGAATCAAGCGAGCAGGCAGTCTCGAATTTACTAGGAACTTACCCAAGACAACCACGGTGCCTCTGGGCTCCTTCCAAAGTGACGTGATTAACACGACCTCTGACCACTGACTGAGGCGTCCCTCCTGGTTGACTGGTTCCCTGAGAAACTCCTTGGTTGTTCTGCACTGGGGTCTTGGCAGGTGTTGCTCCAAGGTTGAAGCGAACCGGAGTGATAGTTCCCTTTTGAGGACACTGATTAGCGAAATGCCCTGGCTGACGGCAATGGTAACACACTCTTGGTTCATTCTGACGATTGTTGTTTCCTGGGGTGGGGTTGACTGGTGTAGGGTTACGAGGGTCTTGAACAAAGGGCGAGTCTTGAAGGCGGTGCGGTGTTACAAAGAACTCGTGGCGGAAACGATTAAACTGCGGTGGCACTATCCTTGCCCTCTGCTGTTGTGGCTGGTGGCTTCCCTGCTGAATCATCCTACGCTTGTGGTGATCCTCCAGCTCCTTGCGTTTGTCCTCCATAACCAACGCCTTGTTAATCAACTCCTGGAAATCTGGGAAGGTGTGGGCAAGCAGATTGACTTGTAGTCCTGAGTTCAGACCCTTCAAGAATCGACTCTGGCGAGACCTGTCAGTAGCGACGTCTTCTGGAGCATAGCGAGCTAGTTGAGAAAACTTGTTCGTAGTCACCACCGACATACCCCTTGCTTGAGAGCGCGAACTCGTCCTTCTTGGATCCATAATGCCTTGGTACATGATCTTGGCGAAAAGTCTGCGAAAATTCTTCCCGGTGATATTCTCGGTGCTCCATGCGGCTGCGAAGTTTTCCCACCACTCAACAGCTATACCTCCATCGATGGGTGGCATACAAAACCTTCTCATGATCGCTGCATTGGGTGATCAGCAGCTTCCTCTCAATCACGCGAAGCCAATCATCAGCTTCTACTGGCGAGACATGTCCGGAGAAAGTTGGCGGACGGGTCCTCATGAATTCAGCCAATTTGGATGGTCCCTGATGACTATGAGCAACTGGGGCTCCTCCCTGATGATGGTTGTGGTTGTTGTTGTTGTTGTTCATGGCCTGCATCTGGTTCATCATGGTGTACATCATCTGCGTCTGTGCCGCCATGAAGGCTCCAAAGTTCTGTAAGTCAATAGGAGGTGCTTGGGGTGGTACTTGCTCCGTAGTGGTTTGCTCATTGCCTTCTGATCCTTGGGCTCTGGCTCCACTTGCAGCGGTATGGCGAGTCTGAACCATCTGGTGAGGTTCCATGGGTTAGATAAGGTAGAGAGCACAAGGTGAGTTAAGAACTAGATAGGGGATAGATTAAACCCAACAAACACAGCTCAAGAAACTTCGAATGAAATAATCTTCATTAATAACTTAATAGCATGGCTGCAACAAATGCCTAAGGGCCTTTGCGGCTCATACTTACACTGCTGAAAAAAATGAAACGAACCTAAGCACACAAGCTACCGCCTAAAGGGCGACTACGAAAAAAGCGCTACGCCGACTAAAGCTGGAACTTAGGCGAACTACTAGAAAGCCTCCAAATCCACGGCGACGCCCCGCTCGTGCGGACTACGAGTTAGCCGCATCGTCGCTGAATCGATTCTCGATGCCCCGGACTGTGCGGCGAGGGCATGCGTCTTTGGTGCAGTGCGGTGGCTCCTCATTTGTGCAACCTCTCTGGATCCTCTAGAATCTCCTCCGGTCTTCCTCGGCTTCTTACGCTCTTCCGGATCTTCCTTTTGATCATCTTGAGCTCATGTTGACCGTGAGAGCTTGCTCTGGGGCGGCGATCCTTTCCTCGGCTTCCTCCCAGGCACGATAGGCGCACCTCGGCTCGGTGGCGGCCATCTCCAGCGACTCCTCCAGGCGTAGTGAGCTGCAAGATGCACCATCGTGGCATGGCCTTCTCCGTTTGTAGGCGGAAAGCGCGAACATCTCCCCAGGCGGCTACGGGATGATAGCGGAAGGCGGTGTGTGGTAGTTCTTGGCGTAAATGTGGCGGACTCGGGCATGGCGGTCGTGGCGACTCTGGATTCCTTGTGTGAAGGTGATCCTCCCGACCGAGATGTACAAAGGTGGTGCCTCTAGTGTTCCTCTTGGCGTAGATTATCGAGTGCGGACTATACCACGATCCCGTCAGTTGACCATGTACTCACCGCCACGGTACATCAGGCGGTGAAGCCTCAAGTGTGCAATAGCTTCCACATACTCTGCGGCAAGTCCTCCGTTGCTATCTCAGAAGGTGCAAGGTAAGGCATCTGTCAAGACAGACAGGAGGTAAGAACCACGTTAAAACAGCGGGGAGAGTAAAGAAATTATAGCAATAGATGAGTTAAGAGAGATATAAGAGGAGTTAAGCAATTCATTTAGTCTTGCAAGTTAATTTTCTTTTGAAAATAATTTGAACACTCGAGCAGCCAATCTAACTAAGGTCTAGACCTACGAAGATGGCTCGATACCACTTTTGTCGGGACCCAAAATTACGATTCAGACCCTCAGGTTTAATGCACTAGCCGAGATCACGCTAGTGCACACAAGTGTTAACAAAGATGGAAATCGATCCATACAAGCGAATAGTAATATAAGCGAATAACTTTGATTAATAAATAATGGTTTTGACCTTAAGGTCGAGTTACAATTACTGAGCCACGCAGGGCTAACAGAGAAAATAAACGACAGCGGAAACGAAAAAGGTAGTGGCACCCCATCGATTCACCACGAGCAACCGTGGGATCAAGACCTCACGATTAAACACCTTGATGTACTCGTCCTCGAATCTTTGGTGAAGACTCCTCCTGCTTGATTCGTCAAAACAAGCGTGAGTACACACCGCACTATAAGCCACACCACGAGATGCAAAATGTATATATCTTTGGCTTTTTACAAGGGAAGGCATTTTATGGCTCTTTTGCATAATTGCAACCTTTGCAATTGAATACAATTAATAGATTTAAAGCAGTAAAACCAATAGACAATAATAAGCAACAAGTTATTTCACAAAGACACACCTGACCCTAACGAGGTTATTCACATAGCTAGATGATTTAATCACATAGCTCCCTTCCCACACAGTTTTATGAAAACATCTACCCCTAGTGTGAAATCCACGAGCATTGTCCATGACCGGGGACGCGGCTATTCGAATAGATTACGTTACACTCTGCAGAGGTTTGTACACTTTACCCACAAGATACACTTAGTGTAGCTAACACTAAGCATAACAAAGCAATTCAGATACCTTATCTTACTATGCTAGGCCCATCTTAAAACAGGCATGTGGTCGTACAGGAAGCTCAGTTCAATGACGCACATGGTGAGGTCCTTAATTGACCAAGCAAAAATTCCAGCTAACCAAACCACATAGACACACAGATTAATATTATTCACACAGTCCACCCTTTCACACAGTATCCACCCCTTGCCTCAGTCCAAATCCTTTTACCACCCTGGTTGATTTAAGTGCAACATATGCCACAAAGACACATAGTACACACAGTTTGCTCACACAGTTTTATATTCACTTAGTCAATTTATAACAACAGTATACATGACAAGTGATTCGTGGCATGGCTAAGCAATCTAATACGCAACTAACCAACCCACGTTGGTGCTACAATATTTACCAACTAAATATCAACTAGGGTGACAAAGGATCAAGGCATAACAATTTTACAAGGAAGGCATAACAATATGGAATTAACTACTACACCCAAAACATTTAAATAAATACTTGAATTAAGATGCAGTAATTTGAATTAAAATACTTTTAGCAAACTGGGATTCAAGATGGTCAAGGGTATAGCTTGCCTTGGAATAGGTTCAAGTGCTGGTCTTGGTCTTGAAAAGCTCCTTCTTCCTCAAACCTTCCGTAGTATCGTCAAGTCTACTACTTAACGAAGCAACAACAAGAAAAATAAATAACAGCAGTAAATAACTCTGATAAAAATCATTAAAAATCTCCAATAGATAGATCTTGATTTTATACAAATTTAGAAATTTGAATGGATGGATTTGGAGTTAGGATGCAAAAGTTATGAGGTTTCAAAGTTTGAATCAAAAGAAAAACCTAAAAATAGGATTCTTGGAATTCGAATTATTTCTCAATAGAAAAATCGGATTATTGCGCAAGCATGACGTCGTGAAGGATTTTCCGGAATTAAAAGAATTAAAGAATTAATCGACATGTGGGACCCACATGTCGGTGACCCGGCTCCGCGTGGACTAAGTCCACCGAGCCACCGAACCGAGGATGGGCCGAGGTGGCGCTCGCGCGGCGCCGACACGCTTCCCACGTGGTCGCTACGTATGCGCCACGAGGCAAAACGGTGAGGTGGAGGGTGACGTGGGCGGCGGGGCGGCGGCGCCGCGGGAACAAGGGTTCCGTGACGATAGCTCTCGGTGAGGTGGGTGGTACCAGCGGGTAGAGGGCGCCATCGCGAACCTAGGGGCGTGCTCACCGTGAGAGAAGACGACGCGGTGGCCGGCGGCGAGAAAAGGCGGCGGCGAAGTTGCGGTTGACGGCGAAATGGCGCTCGAGGGTCCTCCGGCGGCGGCGAGCACCGGCCAGCGGCGTCACGGGAATCCAACGGTGGCGGCGGCGAGCGGGGCGGCGGAGGCGCGCAATCGAGCTCAAGCCCTCGATGTCGGCGGGAATTCGCGATTCGGCGAGCACAGAGCGAGAGAGGGAGTGGGTGGCGGCCGAATGGGTGACGCGAGGGCACCGGGCCGTCCTTTATAGGTTCCGGAGGTCCGGCGCGTGGCGGCGTGGAGGTCGTGGCGGCGGTTGCGGCCGTCGCGCGCATACCGCGGAGAAGAAGGAAGAAGGGGTGGGGTTCGTGGCGGCGGTGGGCGCGAGTCGTGCGCGCACACGCGAGGGAACGGGAGGTTGAGGCGCCCGCCAAGCCTTGGCTGCGTTGACCGCCAATGGCGGTTCTTGCGCGGCAGCGTCCGCTGTGAGAAGAAGGCGGCGAGGACGGCGGTGGGGTCCACCCGGCAGGTGAGATTCGGGAGGCGAGAGGCGCTGCAGGGCGAGATCGCCGTCGATCCCGATCGGACGGCCACGAGAGATGGGCGGATGAGCGATGTTGGGCCGGAGAGATTCGGCCCAACGACTGTTTGGAAATTTAATTTAGTTTTTCCTTTTTAGAAAATAGCAGAAATTCAAATAAGCAATGGAAAATAGCAAATGATCTTGGAAAAATTCTAGAAAATTCTATAAAATATAACCAAGCATATAGAATCTAAATAAAATAATTTTGGTAATTGTTAATGTTGGGATTAAGCACATTAAATCGGTTTGTCCTTAAAGTCCATATTAAGCTTTTGAATTAATATTCAAATAAATCCAAATGGTGAATTTTCTTACTACCATTATTTAAAAGATTTTAAAGCTCAAAATTGGGATGTTACAAGAAGCCATTCGCATTCTCGCTTGCATTTCTTTGCATCAAAAGGTTTTAAATTATATCGATGGATGTTAAAAGTGCCTTTTAGATGGTTTCATAAATGAGGAAGTGTATGTTAAGCAACCCCGGTTTTGAGGATCCTAAATATCCAAATCGTGTTTTCAAGCTATCTAAAGCATTGTATGGTCTTATACAAGCCCCTAGAGCACAGTATGATAGACTTAAGACCTTCTTGCTTAAAAATAATTTTGAGATGGGTAAAGTGGATAAAACTCTATTTATTCTTAGGCGTGACAATGACTTCCGCTTGCTCAAATTTATGTGGATGATATTATCTTTGGTGGTTCCTCTAATGCTCTTGTTTCGACTTTTCCGACACTATGTCCAGGAATTTGAGATGAGTATGATGGGAGAGCTTAATTACTTTTGGGACTTCAAATCAAGCAATGCAAGGAAGGAACTTTCATCCATCGACGGTACACTAAAGATCTACTCAAACGCTTCAACATGGGTGACTGCAAGCCAATTTCCACTCCCATGGCAACTTCGATCGCTTTTGGATCCGGATGAGGAAGGAGAAGTCGTGGATCAACGCGAGTACCGCAACATGATCGGCTCCTTCACATGTCCGACGACCTCGAGACCTGACATTCACTTCACTGTATGTCTTTGTGCAAGATTTTAGGCGCCTCCGAGAACTTCCCATCGCCAAGCCGTTAAGCGCATATTCGGTATTTACACTCTACCCTCCTATATGGCATTTGGTATTCCCGCTCTTGACTTTGTCCATTAGAGGTTTTTCAGATTCGATTTTAAGGTCGTTTCGGTTAGATAGGAAGAGTACCTCGCACACTGTCACTTCCTAGGCACTTCTCTTGTATCTTGGTCTTCTAAGCGGTCTTACGTGGCACAATCCACCGCGAGGCGAGTATGTAGTCTTTGCTAGTTGTCAGAGCTGATTTTGTGGATGACGCCCACTTTGAAAGATTATGGGTTAAACTTTGCTAGTGTTCCTCTTTTACGTGATAACACTTCGCTATTAATATTGCTAAAACCCAAGCAACATTCTAGGACTAAGCACATAGACATTCGCTTTCACTTCCTTAAAGATCATGTTGAAAAAGGTGATATTGTGATGCACTTCAGAGAGTCCAAGCTCAATTGGCGAGATATTCTTACCAAGCCTTTAGATCAAACCATTTTCCTCCTTAAGAAGCGAGTTAGGGGTAATTTATCCTTATGGGTTGGTTTGAGGGGGACTTTGATCTTTTTCTTATCTTTCCTTGTTCTTTTGATCTTTTATTGTTCTTTTTCTGAACTTAGTGATCTTTTCGAACTTTTTAGGCTTTTAGGCTTTTTAATTGCATCTCATTGTGTCATATTGCATTCATATGAAAACTCCAACAAGTGGTTACAACAAATGGTATGAAAAATCCAAAAAAATGCATTGTAATATAAGTTTTTCTGCTTATCTTTAAAAATTGATGAAGCTTTGCCTATTACCCTTTAGAGATTTTGTATTTCAATTCTTGCTCAATGTCATGTCTAGTTCTTTGACTTGCTAGAATTATCATGCTTTTACATGTGTAGCTAAGTCTTTGCTATATGAGCTAGAACCTTTTAAACAACTCAAACTAAGAAATTGCAATTTGTGGATGTTTTAGCGAGTTGCGTAATTAGTGCTCCTCTTGTGACATTGGCCCTGTCAGAATTGCTTTGTTAGCTCTTTGATCTAAAATTGACCATTACTTGAGCTTTTGTGTTCTTGAGATTCTAAAACTGCTCATGTGAAAAATGAAAATCAAGATTGTCTTATGCTTAAATTGTGCTAAACTATTCTTACGAGACTGCTTGTCAAATGACATGAACTTGGAGATAGTTTGATGAACCGACGATCTCATGGGGACCGCTTGTCGAAATGACATGAACCTCAAGATTTGTCGCCTTAGTAGAAGCTTAGAAAGAGTTTGTGGATGGCTCCTAGTCCGGGATCTTCTTTACTAAGATATACCTTTAATCAACTTTTGGTCAAGCTTAGGATGAGTTTGTGGATGGCTCCTAGTCCGGATCTCGTCACTAAGTTAGATCATTAGTCAACTTCAATATTCAATGCAAATGAGAAAATGTTGACAAATGGGCGTTTACAAAATATTGAGCAAAATGATTCAATACGGGACTTGATTGACTCTTAATGTGGTCTTTGTTAGATTTTTGATCTCACTTTGACATTTTGACATGGCCAATTTCACTTTAGGATCCTCGTTGATGAACTTGTTTGAATTTGAAGCGTTGCTTAAATTGATCAAATCTATCGCTTTACTTTTGAGCCTTTGTGCTTAGCTTTGATATATATGTCTTACCATGATCTTGCTAGCTACTGTCGAGCTTGATATGTTTGTTTGTGCAATATTAGAGATACTAGCTTGTTCTTTTGGGTAATCTCCAAAGCTTCTTGTAATCAAAAATTGAAAAATACAAAATTGAAGTCACTCCATTGCATTTCATGCATATTCCTCTTTATGCTTCTTTTGTTTCGCTTCTTCCTTTATTCTATATTTATTATCTCTGGATGAGAGGAAGGTGTGATTCCTTGATGAATCCATTGTCAAAGGGGGAGAAGATGTGTTAAATGAGAAGAGAAGATGTGTTAATGAGAATATATTTCTTTGCTCGGGGAGAAGTTGTTGGGGGAGAAACTGAAAATTTGAAATTTGAGGATCATAGTGAGGGGGAGTTCTTGAGTTGCATTCTTATTGTCTTATTGAATATTCTGAACTTGAATTGCATTCTTTTATACTCACAATGATCATAGGTCAATTGAACAATTGTTCTTTCATATGGACCTCATGTGAGAATTTTGACCCTTTTCGAAATCAAAGTTTTATGCTTTCTTTTGCCTTGTCTCACATGCCTATACTATTCTGATGCCAGCTTGGTCATTTTCATTGCTTTTTCTTGCTAATGGACCAAGTTGTGCCTTTGTGCGAAAACTGCGAGTAAACTCGTTTTCAAACCTCTTACTTACATTTTCTGGATAATTGCCAATGTGTTCATCAAGGGGGAGATTGTGGATTTCATGGGGATATGTTCCAGATCTTAGGATGATGTGACAATTGGCAATGGCGCTTACGGTTTGTCGCTTCACGTGTTTTCGACAAAGTTGAGCTTCTTTCGATGGGCGGTCCGACCGTCCTTGCACGCGGTCCGACCGGTCCCAAATCGGTCGGACCGCCATATGGGGCGATCGGACCGCAATGACCTAAAAGTTCTCGAGAATGGGCTGGGCCAAAAATAGGTGTTGTAGGCAAGTGAGGGGATCCCAATGCACTTGGTCTCATAATTTTTGGAGTCTCCAGTAAGAAGTTCTATTGGTTTAAAGTTTCCAGAAGGTTTCGGAATTTGAGGGCTTGAATTTCGGCTAAGTCCCATAGGCGGTCCGACCGCTCACGAGGAGCGGTCCGACGGCCAAAAGCGGTCCGACCGCTCACCCGAGCGGTCGGACCGGATTCACTTGATCATCGGCCAACTTCGTGGCGATCTTGCTTTGTTAGGTCAAGTACATGGGTTCCATGGCATATGTTTTGCATGATGCATGTTTTGACTAACATGGGTCAAGTTGTGAAGAACTTGTTCTCGAATTCGTGTTTGTTTGTCTATGGTTGTGCAGGTTGCTTGGTGGTCAACGACGGTCAACGGCGAGGAAGATCGGGACTAGACTTGGAGAGTTGAGGTCCAGAGCGATTGACGATGCCGGGTGAGGTCAACGACTCAAGCGTGACACAAGATGGACAAGGGTGACCTATTGGCAAATGCATGACGCATGGTGAAGCGGTTTAGGTCAAAAGGTTAAAGACGGCGCTGCGGCGTGCGTGTGTGACCCGTTTGTTAGTGGGCCTTAACGGGAGCCCAAGAGAGTCAAACCCTAAGAGTTTTAGGCCTCCACTATAAATAGGAGGAGGTGGTGGCTGCACCCCTCTCTCTCTCTCGCCTTTTTATGTTTCAAAACCCTAATTGTCTTTAGGGGAGTTGAGGTGGAGGCTAGGGCTCTTGATGGTTTGTGGTGAATTTCGTGATCCTTGATTGTCTACTGATCCATGATGGTGTGGATGTAATCCAAAGATCAATCACGAAATCAATCTATGCAAGGTTTGCTTGAGATAAGTCTCTTTTCGTTCTTGCTTTCAATTTCGTGTTTTTAGGGCTTTCTTTGATCCGCGAGTTTGTGATTGAGTCTTTCACGTGAATTAGCTTGCTGTGATATTTGTGAATCTATCTAGCATCATCTTGATCATCAATCTCTCACGAACAAGCTTTAGGATCAAGTTTTCGTTCTTGCCCGGTTTTAGACCTTCTGTTAATCAATTGACAATTGCTCAAGATCATTCCAAGAATTATCATAATATTCGATTGGAATAGGTCCTCAATAGCATAGAGAAGGTGTGTGCAAAGTTTCGTGAAGTTTGGAGTTGAGAATCAAAAGTTAGACCTAATTGCATCTTCGTCATCGGCCGATTTTATCGTTTCGATCGGTTCAGATCGCCGCAGACGATCGCTTGTTACCACCGGTCCGATCGATTCGAGCGGTCCGACCGCCAGTATAACAGCGGTCCGACCGCCCGGCAATCGGTCCGACCGGTTCAGTACAAAGGTCAGACCGCCAGTACTTGTGTTGCTTTGATTCTTGCTGATTATTGTCACATTGCTTAGGGGTTTAATTGGATTCAATACTAGTCTTCCGCTGTACTGGTATATTGATCTTCATAGGTTTCTAATAGCTACTGGAGTGAAATTGTATTGAGTTCATAATTTGTGAAAAAGTGAGCGTGCTCCTATTCACCCCCCCCCCCTCTAGTCGCCTTTACGGTCCAACAGAAATGATGAACTATCAAATGCACAAGGTCTACGACTGCAATACAAAACCATACGACCGGTTCCCAACTCGAACGACCGATTCTGGAGGACATACGACCGAAAGCTTTCCTCCGTGGTCGGACTCCATTCAGACCACATACTCCGGAGTCGAAAACCTTCCGACCTCAGATCACATAGCAACGTGGTCGACACAGACTTTGACTAGCGAGGTCGAAACAGACTTCGACTACCGTGGTCGAAACAGACTTCGATTACCGTGGTCGGAACAGACTTTCGACTACGACCAACGTGGTCGAATACTTCCCTGGTGACCTCCGACCACGACAAACATGGTCGTAACAGACTTCGACTATGGCGTGGTCGAAACAGACTTCGACTACGGCCAACGTGGTCGAATACTTCCCTGGTGACCTCCAACCACGACAAACATGGTCGTAACAGACTTCGACTATGGCGTGGTCGAAACAGACTTCGACTACGGCCAACGTGGTCGAATACTTCCCTAGCTACGACTACGCAGAGAAAGTCCAAAAACAAAATCAAGTACTCATCACAAACTTTTCAACAAGCTGTCAAATACTCATCACTCACAATGGAGGACCTCTCACATGGTCTCTCGGGAATGTTGTTGTTCACGTCTTCTTCTTCCACCTCATCTGCCTAAGAGCGGGCAACAGGTGATGTGCGGTGAGCCAGAGGCTCCTCCACTCTTGGCTCACCCTAGGGTGTGGTTTCAGCAAGTGACTGATGTTCGAGGAGTGCAACACGTGTGTGGAGCGCCGCCGTTGATCTTATCCAATGCATTGTGTACGCTCTCACCGGGCGAGTGCTCAATGTGCCACACGAGCTCTCTCGTGCGAGGTGTGAGAGACACCGCACCCGCATGCTCCAAAGAGTGATCGTTGTTGTTTCCACCACGTGTAGATCCGCGTAACCCTGCTATTGTTAGTAGAAAACAAAGAATAAATCACAGTGTATATGTCCCTATAGACTACTTGGTTCTGGAGTTTCACGAGTCACTCTCTCACAATGCCCTACCAAGTTCTTACAAGCTCTTACCAATGCAGTAAGAATGTGGTACAAGCAGTGGCTGGTTTATGATTCTCTCACTTGTGAATAGTCCAACGATTACGAGGAAACGGTGCCTGCTGAGTTAGTAGGAAGTGGAGCTCGGAAGGCTAGTATGTAGCAAAGGAGTAGCAATTGTTCAAATCAGTATGCAAAGTTGAAAAATAGTTCAAAGTACTAGTAACAAGTGCTGGTCTTAGTCTAAACCAAGCCTAGTTAGTGCAAATAGCAAGAATGACTAGAAGCAATAACGGGAAGGCTAGCACAAGAACTATCAAAGCAAACGAGCAATGTATTAACTATGCCAATCTAAATAAGGAAAAAAATCAAGAAAGGAGCCAGCTCTAAATTTCTATTTTTTTGTTTTTCTTCTTTGTTTTTTTGTGAATCCAAGACGTGACTCAAATCTCTTCAAATCCTCTTTCGCCTAGAGAGGTATATGGGTCACAAACTTTTGTAAAAGGTAGGGGTATAAAGGTAATTAAAAGATACTCTCTCTCTCTCTAAACTCGATTTTTTATTACGCTGTCAAGTCGATGAATCTTGGGTTTTCTTTTGGCAACATGAAACAACCTCTTTAGCTCACGGTGGTAGAATGGCTAGTGGTCGCAGACAACAAGATGGTCGAATCGTGGTAGAGCGCGTTAGTGTCGCGGTAGTGATTAGCAATGGCGCGGCGCTGTGGTAGGCGCTTTGGTGGTCGCGCAAAGGTCGAGAGGTAGCGGCGGGGTAGGGGTGATGGTGCCATGGCAAAGGCGCAGCTACTACATGGGGTGATGAGTGCTACGGCGTAACTAGACGACTTGCAAGAGACTCCAAATTAGACCAATCTAGATGAAACTAGCACAATGACTCGACGATGCAACGAAAATTCAACAACGCGAACTAATAGAAACAAATTGCAATGGCAAAAGGCTCGGTATGGATGATAGATGTAATTTTTTTAGCAATTTTCTAGACTCTAGGTATGAAAAACAAATCTACTACTAGAAAACTGAAAACTCTCACCGATCAACTATAGCTCTAATACCACTTGTTGAACCACGAAGGTCCTGTTCTAGCCCGATCTTTCTGTGAGAAGGACAATTTGGTAGTAGTCGCCAACTCTCATGACCACGCTACAAACTCGCAAGGCCATTGCCCTCATCATATTCACCTTTAGTTTTTGCATATATGTGGATTGTGCGTTGTGCTACATAAAATCCTAATGCTCCAAACGAAATAGCTTCAGTTGCATCGCAGAAGTATAGATTCTTTATTCTGCTACTGTTTTAACGCTCTTCACGCCTCTTATATGGTGCAGCAGGCCATTGCCCTCACCCCACCCCACCCACTGCATTTAATCAGTCAACTCACACATAAGGCCCAATGACCATGAGTTCAGGCCCACCAAAACCACAAACATAGCATGAGTTCAGGATCTATTTGTCTACATGATTTCGCCCCGGAGCTTCTATGGAGGCTCTTGTGAGGTTTGTAATATAGTCCGTGGGGATCTTCCGGTTTCTCATTTTTTTTCGACAAATTATCTTTATTTTTCAACTCTGATTCTTTCATGGCAAGAGAGTGGAATGAGGAGAATTGGTTCGATTTGGCGTACTACATAGAACTTGACAAGGATGCCCGCTACTTTGGCTAATCGTCGATGATTCTTGTAGTATCTCATTTGATTCAAGCATCCGCTACTACACCGATCCGACCTTAGAGTAACGGATTACACCTCATGGTTCCTAATCCAATAAACCATCTTTGCCGCTCCATGGCAAAGAACTTCAAATTATGACTAGGATAATTCACTACTTGAAACTTTAGTTGTTAGGAAGTGTTGGCGGCTTCTCAACACACCGATTCTCGGATGTTACGGATAAAAGTTATCAAGGTGCTTCCCGGTATCGAGCAAGATTTAACACCGGAGTATTGATCGATCTCTTCAAATTTCACCGACTCGCCACCTCTGGCGATCTGGTGAACTTCTCCCTTTACAACGGGTGAGGGTTCTGGGTGTCTTGAAACAATGATCTCACTGATCTTCATTTGACACATCTCAAAATGACTATCTCACTGGTATTCAACTGACAATGTCCAATTCATGGACGATCTTGGTGAATATGCAGTTCTTTCTTACAAGTCAAACAGGTCGATCTTGAGGTTCTGAAGGTTAGCTCCTGAATAGATTGAAATTCTCACACATCCTTGTGCTACCATTTTATAATCACGACACATTTTGCTTGCCAAATTGACGAACTTGATTTGACACTTCCTTTATCTGAGAAAACCATTTGCTATGCTCTATGCAAACTCATTTAACAACCTTTACGATAATTCATCTATGACATAATTGCTTCTAAAATTGGTTGATCCCGGGTACCAAGTAAAAGACAAGCTTGACTTTTAATATAGTTGTATGCTGTATAGATCACTTGCAATGGCAAATGCATACTCTCTTAGGGATACCAGCATTATCCCATGGTCAAATTCTTTAGCCATTTTCTGTTATGTCACTACAATGCAAAATGATGTGTTGGAATTCAACATCACATTCCAATGGAGGATCATCGGTATATGAGTCAAAACGACACTCAAAGCTGTCAAACGTGAAGTAAATTCCATCGAACCTCCTCTTATCAACAAAGTACCAAAGTGGTCATAAATCATCATCTCTTCCGAGAGAGGTGACTGTCTGATCCCCTCAAATCAACTTGGTCATTTTTCGATCATGGTCGAGCCCACCATCAATAACTATCGAGTTAATCGTGTGTTAGTTGATGGTGAGAGTTCACTGAATATACACTTTACCAGTACCCTGGAAGAGATGCAAGTTCCCAAGACAAAGATCAATCCAGTATGATACTCATTTCATGGGATTGTACTAGGGTCTTCTGCCAAACCCATTGGTCAGGTTTCTCTTCCTGTAATGTTTGGTTCGCCAAACAATTTCAAGACATAAAAAATCTCTTTTGATGTGGTCAATTTTGACACACAATGCCATAGTCGGTCGACCAACTCTGGCATGATTCCTAATGGCCGCTCATTACGGTTATTAACGTCTTAAGATGTCAGGTCACAAAGGAGTAATCATAGTCCGCTGTGATAAAAAGATGGCGCTTATATACGACCGCAAATCCCTCAAGATAGTTGGCCAAATACCAACTCGAGAAGCAAGCAAGGGGTAACCTTCGACCAAGCAGTCGAAGCCTAAAGTTGCACTAAATCCGAACAATTAGTCAAAGAAGTTCCACTAAATACAGAGGAGCCTTCGAAGACCGTTCGCATCGGGGTCAAACATAGATGTCTTCACATGGCAAGCATCCGATATGCCCGGAGTCCCCATAGAGGTGCGGCAGAACTGGACGACTTGCAAGAGACTCCAAATTAGACCAATCTAGACAGAAACCAGCACAATGACTCGACGATGCAATGAAAATTCAACAACACGAACTAAGAGAAACAAATTGCAATGGCTCAAAGGGCTCGGTATGGATGATAGATGCAATTTTTTAGCAATTTTCTAGACTCTAGGCATGAAAAACAAATCTACTACTAGAAAACTGAAAACTCTCACCGATCAACTATAGCTCTGATACCACTTGTTGAACCACGAAGGTCCTGTTCTGGCCGATCTTTCGGTGAGAATGACAGTTCGGTAGTAGTCGCTCAACTCTCACGATCCTGGCTACAAACTCGCAAGTCCATTGCCCTCATCATATTCACCTTTAGTTTTGCATAGATGTGGATTGTGCGTTGTGCTACATAAAATCCTAATGCTTCAAACGAAATAGCTTCAGTTGCATCGCAGAAGTATAGATTCTTTATTCGCATCGCTTTAGCGCTTTCACGCCTCTTATATGGTGCAAGAGCCATTGCCCTCACCCCACCCCACCCACGCATCTAATCAGTCAATTCTCACACATAAGGCCCAATAGACCATGAGTTCAGCCCACCTAAACCACGCATATAGCATGAGTTCGGGATCTATTTGTCACTTGATTTCGCCTCAGAGTCGCTATGGAGGCTCTTGTGAGGTTTGTACTATAGTTATATGTATTCGTCGCTCTTAATCCTACCATGGCCGCCATAGTTATGTACTATATATGTTTGTTTGTACCTTCTCTCCAATGCTATTATGTCCTAATGGTCTTGCTATGGATTATGTTTTGACTGTCATGGTCACTATACTATGACGCTGTCTAGCTTTTCATATAGTTGTTTCTATTAGCGGTTACTATTTCAAAGATGTCTATTGTATTATCTGCTATTGTATCATCTAGGTGTTTACAAAGAATGTATTGTGTTAGTTTCCTATAGCTTTTGTTTAGAAACAACCGCAAACACGCTTATGTCACACTATCGGGCTCAAAGACTTTGTTTAGTGTGCGGTGGCACTCGGCAAAGCACGAGAAACACTCGGCAAAGGCTTTGCCGAGTGCCACCCACGGCATATCTCACACGGCATAGTTTCTGACGGCAAAAAGCTCTTTGCCGAGTGCTTTTCATCGAGCACTCGGCAAAGGATTTGCCGAGTGCCGAACCGACCCTCGGCAAAAAAAAGGTGGTGGACGGTGAGAACACGGTGACGGCGTTGTTTGCCGAGTGCCAGCACGGAATGACACTCGGCAAAGAGATATAGTTTGCCGAGTGTCGTGGTAATGACACTCGGCAAACTTTTACTCTTTGCCGAGTGTCATGATACTGACACTCGGCAAAGCGATGTACTTTGCCGAGTGTCATTATCACGACACTCGGCAAAATTTTACTCTTTGCCGAGTGTCATGGTAAAAACACTCGGCAAAGTACGTTCCCAGAATGGTCAGAACCGTTACTTTGCCGAGTGTTTTTACCATGACACTCGGCAAAGCCTCCTTTTGCCGAGTGTAACACGCGGCAAAGTGGCCAAAAACTGACTATTTTAATTGTTTATTGCACCCCACTCAAACAAGTCACAATATCACAGATATATCAACAAGTAATCACCACAAGTAATCACATATAGTCCACAATATATCACATATATCACCACAAGTCACAATATATCACATAAATCACCACAAGTCACAATATATCACATATATCACCACAACTCACAATATATCACATATATCACCACACGTCACAATATATCACATATCACAAGTCACAATATATCACATATAGTCCATCATTCACCAAGTTGGCCACCCCGACTGATGTGATGAGTCACGAGGCACATCATTCGAAGCCGCCGATTGATTCTACACAAAGGAGAAGAGATTGCATGTGTGAGACAAGATTTAAGGTAAAGCAAAGCACAAGCGAAAGCAATAAACATGGTAAGTAAAGAGCTCAAGGTAGAGAAGGCAAACTCACAGGAGTAGTTGCGGGAGGAGGTGGAGGAGGAATAGCTCGGTGGCGAGAGGTTGACCAATCCTCTCGCCAAGACTTTGCATCCATCAAACATCTGCTCCATCCTCTCCGCCGGCATCATTCCTCTGCCGCTTGGCCTCATTCCTCTGCCAATCGGCCTCCATCCTCGCCGCCATCTCCTCCCGTAGCCTCTTCTCTTCTTCCAGCTGGGCCTACAATATTCCACCCCAATGTTACAATGCAAAGCAAAGGTATGTAAAAATTAATGAACGCATTTAATAAAACAGTAAATAACTTGGAGTGCCTCCATCCGGATCAGGCGTTGTCCTGCATGGCGTATGGCGGGCTTGAGCTCGTGCTCCTTGATCGAATCTGGGAGAGTGGGAGTAGTGGCCGTGTCGAGTGTGTTGTTGCCAATCAAGTACCGCCCATGCTTCTTGCCTCCTCCCACCCTCATGACGACTTCTCCATCAAGATCCTGGGTGCTCGGATCGTACTCTGGCCCATGGACCGCCCTTGCCATCGATGTGTACTCACCGAGGCGGTGTGGACGGCCGCATTGTCAGACACCGAGGGCGGGTCCTCCGGTTGTAGTCGACGTCGGACGTCGCTTTGCCCTTGTGGGCCAAAGCCCATGCCTTGAATCGAGCAAGGCTTGCCACCATGTGACGACGATCGCGAAAGAAACAAAGAAGATGATTAGAAATTATGCACTTGAGCGTTATAATAAAGAAATGAATTGCGTACCCATGTAGCCGCGAATTGCCGAGGCTATGGTTGCCTTGATGGTGTGGTGCACTGGCATCATCAAACGCCGCCCCGACAAGCGCCAGCGCCTCCTCCCACTCGGCGCGCACCACTTGTCCACCATCCGTGCTCAAAGATCGAGATGTTTGGGCACACCACCACGGAGGCACCTACACGCCATCAAGTATATGACATATAAGAAGATCAAATTAAGCGTACTTAATCTCGTAAAAATCAGTATTAATATTCTATATTTACCGTATGTATTCTTCCCGTCACCTCATGTTTCTTGCTTGAGTTTTGTTGATCTTCAACCAAGGTAGGTAGCGTTGTATGTTACGATGGCTCGACGCGTGCCTCGTAATGCATGTCCTTCACGAGTTTATAACAGGCTTTGTGAGCCACACTAGCCGCCTTGGCCTCATATCCTCCCGGCATCCAAGAAATCCGCATATAGACGCGATGTATCCAAATATTATTTCAAGAATGTCCAATGAATGCGATGTATTGAGCAATGTAGTGCGAGGAAGACTTACCTGCGGCTCGGCCGTCACCGCGCCGCCTTGTTGGCGAATACCGCCATCCCGATCCGTAAATCGGGAAGGCGACGAGTGGTCCCACGTAGGCCGGCTCCCCTCCTCCGCCAAACTCAACCAGCCAGGAAGTGTAGCTCGCACAAAGACCTGTGGATGCCATTGACATGGCGTTTGTGATCACCGCACCCACAAGCGCCCAACCCCGCCCAAGTGATTAAGATAAATTATTAGTTTCTATTGTGATTTTCAACATATCAAATGAAAAGTAGTGATAACATCTAAAGTTACTTACCTAGCCCGATGGGTTGAATCACAAGCGTCTCTCACGAGGTATCGGTCGCCTCGGGAGGGTCGAGGGACCTCGCAACCAGACACCCGACAAACCAGAGGAAGCGGAACCCCCTGCCGCCTCCTCCTCCTCCTCCTCCTCCTCGCTGCTCCCGCTCCTCCTCCCGCCTCCCGCCCTCCTCCTCCTCCCGCTCCCGCTCCTCCTCCCGCCCCCTCAAGAGTGCTCCTGCTCCTCCCGCCGCTCCTCCCGCTCCTCCTACTCCTGCTCCCGATTGCCACAGATCGGGCCGTCTTTGGTAAAGCGACCTTACGCCCTCATACCGCCCACCATCTTTGTTCAATCACCTGCAATTAAAAAGAGTAAACCAATAAGCACAGCTAAACAAGACGTACTTAGAAAGAGATGCAAAATAAACAAAACATAATTAGAAAATAACAAATTATTACATGTATTAGAAATAATCAGAATGATCGGGATTAGCCGGATCATAAGTCTCATCATCACTATCACCATGTCCATATAATCAACACTATTCAAGGAGCAATGTTGTCATCATCGCCATTGCGTAAATGTAATCGCCAAGTAATTCTAAGTCCTTCACATTTTGAACCTCATCTCCAGGCCCTCGTCAACAACCCTTTCATTGTCTACTTCCATTCCGATTGCTTTGTTAAGTCTATCTCAAAACTCCTTCTAGCCCCTCTTCTTGAAAGAACTCTCCGTCATATGTGTTTGGGTCAAAGTTGTAATCTTCATTGTTTGGGACAGTAGTTTACGTGTGGCGATACCTTGTACACAACATCCCAAGCCTTAAGACGGTCGTCTTTTTGGCACGGTATGAGAGATAATAAACTTGCGTGGCTGTTGAGCCACAATATACACATCGTCTCTCGGTAAGACGGATGATCGTCGAATTTCGACTAGCCCAAGATTAGGGTCCGCCTCGTTACTTCGTGATCAAACCAATGGCATTTGAATATGACAGATTAAGAGGTTTGCAACCATGAAACGTGAGTTCATATATTTCTTCAATTCTTCCATAATACTCGACCCGCCAAGGCCAAAGCGTAAAACTCCTAGATTTGTGGTTCTTCGATTGGGCCGACTCGCCATGTCTTGTTGTGTGAAAGCGATATCCATTCACGCCATAACAGTAAATGAACTTACCCTATAGGCACGACCATCGGCAACCTGTCTCAACTCGGCACTCATAGACGATCGGTTTGGCCCCGCAAGCTCAAGCGTGATAGTTCGTTATATTATTCGCCTGCACGAGCAACTTGTAATGTCAAACTAAGTACGAGCTAAATTGGACAAGACCTTCTGCTTGAACCAAGAAATGAAATCGGCATTCCATTTCCGCACTCGCCTAAGAAGGGTCTCACTTCCTGCGGGTAGGTTCCCTTGATTCACGCCGAATTGATGATGAAATTCCGCACCAACGAGAAACAAGGGGTTGGATGCGAATAGTGACTACTGAGAACAAGTTTGTTGACAACTTACCGCATGTACGGCTCCACTTCGTAAAGGTTGTTCAACACATATAGCATGATAGTGCGCCACTCTTCATGTTTCGAGGTCTTGGGGTCGATCACTTGCACTTCGAAGTTGCCCTCGGAAAATGCCGAGGTTCGATTCATTTTCGCCAAAGATTGTAACGAGGGGTGGATTGTGCACGCTAGGAAGGTTGTCACCATAGTACGTTGTTGTGAAGTTTGACACCTCCTCCAAAATGTATGCCTCTCGCAACGGAAGCCTCAATTTTGCATTTATTTTTACATTTAGTTCGATGAACCTTTAGGCATCTCTCAATTGATAGCACCAACGGCCTCAGACGGCCCCCATTCGTGCCTCATACGGAGGTGCAAAATCAAATGTCGTGATCGGATTGAAGAAGCCGGGTGGAAAGATCTTCTCCAACTTACAGAGCAACACAGTGTCATTCTTTCCAAGTCCGCAATCACGGTCCGAGATAACTCCTTGGCACAAAGTCGGCGGAAGAAATTGCTCAACTCGCCAAAGACTAGCCGGACATGCTCGTGGACATAGCCTCGAACCATCACCTAAGAAGCCGCTCAAGCCATATGTGGTAGTCATGACTCTTGAGCCCATTGATTCGCATAGTAGATAAGTTCACTCCCTCCTCGATTCACCGTGATACCCATCGTGGAACATTAACGCTTGGAACCATTCTAGTACTTCCTCCTTTGGGGCCCGGTCAAGACGAATTCGCCTTAGGATTTCTCCATGTCCCGCCGCCTAGGAGGCTTCATTTCTTGCTTTGGTCTATCGCATAACGCTGCGGATCCACTCTAGCCTTAATGTTGTCCTTTGTCTTATCAGAATGTCCATGATTGTTGCCCAAAGTGCCTCTGCGATATTCTTTTCAAAGGTGCATTACATCAATGTTATGTGAAAGAAGAAGGTCATCAAAATAGGGAGCCTCAACAAGCCCGACTTATGAGTCCATGCATGTTGCTCACCATATCCCACAAAACCACCTTCTTGATTGACCTCGAGAGCATCTATCGAGCACGAACCGCGGCATCGGTCATCATCTGCGGTGCAGGTCTATAACTACGACACCTTTCAGTAAAGTTCTTGATGTCTCGTCTCAATGCATGGTCAAGAGGAGGAATTGTCGATGTTTGTCGAACGAAGAATACTTGCCACCCTTCAAAGAACCAAATGAACTTCGAGTCGCTTGCATATCGGGCATGGGAACTTCCCTGAACACACCAATGCAATATCCCATACGCCGAAGTCATGCAGGAGTAGTGGTACCAAACATGCATTTTGAAGTTTCTCTTGTAGCTCTGGCCGTATGTCCATACCCCTTCCTCCCAAGCACGGACCAATTCATCAATCACGTGCTCCATGAACACACCCATATTATTCCCGGGTGTTCAGAATTATCAACGACAAGAATATGTTCTGGCTGTTGGAAGAGGACGCCGGGGAGATTGAGGGGATAACGAACACGGCCAACAAGTGTATGGGGCGCCATCATTCCATAAGGATTGAACCCATCTGCTGCCGCAACACGCACATTACGAGCCTTACATACTTTCTCACGATGAATCACATCAAAGTGGGTCCATGCTTCACCATCGGATGGATGTACCACTTTCTCGTGATTGTATCGACGCCCATTTTTGTGTCATGTCATCTGCTTCGCGGTTTCTGGTCATGTATAGCCGTTGGATCCTCGGTATGAACGGAAGGTACCATAGGATTTTCACGGGATCGCAAGTCGCCTCTTCCGACCATCACCGAGTCTACCTCCAGAACCTAGAGGATCCACACTTTGCACAAGACTTTGCTTCCGCGTGTTCTTTCCTAAATAGGATGCACCCTTCTGACAAGCATGTATCTCGCCATATGGCATCTTAAGTGCACGAAGGAGTTTCTTTGACTCGTATATGCTCTTTGGCGTATCGTGACCCTCCGGAAGCATGCCGCCAAAACCGCCAACATAGCATCGAAGGCGCCTCGACTCAAGCTAAATCGGGACTTCAAGGCCATTACGCGTCCAATGCCATCCAGCTTGAGAAACCTTCGTCCGCCGTGAAGGGGTTTCGTGCGCGCATAACATGTCGTGAATACGCCTTTGTGGTTGCCTCGCCCTCCTCCCTACGCTCTTCAAATAAGTGTGCTTCATGATAGTCATTTAACATGTCTCCTACCCCGCCATCAAGATCATAATCCTCGACGGTGGTCTCACGACCTCCTCTCTCATACGATCGGATTCACCGTGGTAGATCCACCGTATAGTCCGCCAGAATCCAAACTTGCAAAGATGTTTACCCATGACCTCCTTTGTTTGTCGACGCGTGTTTGCACATCTGCCGCAGGACACCAAGTGGCACGCGCTCCTTTAACCTTGGCAAATGCTAGTTCCAAGAAAGCATCGGTCTTCTCAATCCATTCATCGGACAACGAACCCCGACTTGAGCGCCCGTGTACATCCACTCACGGCCATCCATCCTCTAACATATCGTGGAGTAATATAAGAATCAAATGCATCTACACGATCTTTCTCCTATCTAATAGGTGAAGATAGGTCCTATCCACTTGAGGATGCGAGATGAGGTTAGTTTCATGTTCTACTCCTATCCGAGACATTTTGCAAGATTTTCCTCACCGCTCTCCAAATACACGCCCCGGCAGGAGATTGTGTATCCGGAGAACAACAGGAGATGTCGCCAAACTCACACGGATCGGAGTAGACCACGAAACTAACCCCATCTACGCATCCTCGGCCGTCAAAAACGTGATACTCAAATGATATTTGCTATAGATATGCAAAGATCTCGCATATTTCCAACCGTATCTCTTTCGAACGGGAGACGCCTAACTAGGTTACGCCTAACCAGAGAATAAACTGGGCCGACCAATCAGAGAATGACATTCAACAAAGTGATATAGCAATAACAAAGTGATATACCGTAGCGGCGAGGAAGGCGATCGGGGTCGCCGAGGTACTCCGGCGCCGCTCCGACTGGCTCTTCTCTGCAAAAAAAGAAACATAAAGCTGATATGCAGAAAGCTGATATGCAGAAAGCAGATATACTTGTTAACCGTCTGTGTAGTAGTGTGTATTGGAGGTAGCATATTAGTGATCAAATGTTAGAAAGTTGGATTACTGACTGAAGTTTCAGGGTATGATCTATGCTTGGTGTAGCCTGATTGTTACTCAAAATAAATGTGAAATGTTAGTTCAAGTCATATATATGTTGTTAAGAAAGTATTTCATTTATATAAGTATATAAACTAATATAAAATTTATTTTTCTAGGGAACTAATATAAAAATTCTTAGTTTGAAAACTAATATAAAATTTCATGAAATTAGCTTACCTTGGGACGTATGAGCTTATACCTTACAGGCCAAACTAATATATAAAAATTAGTATATCTTGTTTTGTAAGATATATGAAGATAAATGTAAAAATTAGTATATATATATATATATATATACACATCGTTGTATAGGTGTTTTTGAGAAAATAACGTATCGTGATGCTTCACGTACCATATATTTGTATCCATATCGGGTATCCGGGCAACCTAGGTACTAGCTAGTATCACTTGGTTTGAATTTTTTCTTTAGTTTCTTATATAATGGTGATCCCTAGATTGGTGTTGACCTCGATTATGGACTCTTGTTACGTAACGAGGTGTCGGGCCGCAGAGATCGATTTCATGGCCAAAAGGGTAATACTACTGCAGAGATCGATCAATCCCTTACATTTTATTTAGTTAATCCTCCTTGGCTTCATTCATTCATTCATTTGCAATGTTCTTGCCATGATTGCAGGAGATGGAGCTTCAGAATGACAACATGAGCCTCAGATCCAAGGTATACAAGACGACTGTCAGAAATTAGAATCAACTTTATTAATGCATAATATATAACTAGTCTAGCTTCATGGAAAGAAATGAAAAGTCTTAATTCGTATGTATATATTCTTATCATATCTATGTTGATCATGTTAATTCAGATCGCAGAGGATGAGCAACGCAGCAGTGACCATCGCCTGGTCCGCCGCCATGAGTCAACCCTTCGCAGCGCTCGACATGAAGTGCTTCTTCCCTGCCAGCCTGATCGAGGCGGCGGCGGCGCAGGCTCAGGCTCAGGCGTCCTCGCAGCCAAAGCAAAGATATCTTTGACTCAAACAACGACAGGAAGTGGAGTTGGTGCCCCAAAGGTTGCAACATTCTCATCTAGAGGGCCTAGCCCCATCGTCTATCCTGGGGTTCGTAAGGTAAGCGTGTGAGTTGATGTTTGGGGGCATATGCAGGGTTTGGATAACCGGCAGGAACTCGCCAGAATCAATGGATTTATATTCCTTTTCACTTCTTCTGCCATCAATTGGTTAAACATGAATTGCACTAACGTTATACTTGTAACTCGACAACAATGGACTCCCAATACAAGCGGATGGAACTCCAGCAAAGATTGCAGATCCTTTTGATTATGGAGCAGGGTTTGTCGATCACATCAACAGCAAAAGCTTTTTCTCATGTTAGCACAAGCAAAAGCCACACCTAATCACTACAAGCCGCCAGCCAAGTGGTTGCCACAAAGCTGAAAATGATCTTTGCATTGTGTTTCAGTGACTAATGGGAAACCCTACATAAAGCTGAATCAAATTTTTACGGTTTGGGGGGCAGGAAGGTGGAGCACCTTGGGGCGAGAACGGCGGCGGGCGGAGCTTGGCGTCGCGGTAGGCGGCTGGATTCCGCAGCACGCGACGGTTGCGGAAGACGCCGGAGCAGGGAGTTGCGCGTGCGTGGTGGCCGGTGGGATTTCTAGAAGATTTATCGGGGCGGCGCGCGCGCGGGCGGGCGCGGCGGGCCAATCACTCGACGGTTGCGGAAGCGCCGGAGCAGGAGGTGCGCGTGCGTGGTGGCCGTGGGGTTTCTAGAAGATTTATCGGGCGGCGGCGGCGGGCGGCGGCGGCGGCGGGTTGCGTGTGTGGCGCCGCCACGCTGGCTCAAGATATGGGAGTTGGTTTGCCGAGTGCCCCGATCCGCACTCGGCAAAGCCCTTTTTGCCGAGTGTCGCCACAAAGCACTCTAAGAACAATAATTGCCGAGTGTCGCCTGCAAGGCACTCGGCAAACAATTTTAATAAAACTTCCTTTCCTCTCTTTATTTTCCAAAACGTGTTTTACAAATTTATTCGAATGTACTTAAAATACCTTGTCAAATTCACTCAACAATGCATATTCGATGCTTCTACTTAACATTAGACCATTATTTCATGCGCTTATAGCTCAAATTCAATTTATATCATTTAAAATTCTATAATTGCGCTTTAAAAATTAAAATTATCAAACGGATCCAAAAATTACCAAAATTTCACATTGCCTATACAAAACTTTTGTACTCAAACCACAATTCGACCATCACTTTGACTCCAAATCTTACCGAATCCTTCTCAACTCTACGCTTCTTCTTCAGAAATGCTTCGGTTTGTAAGCATCGTACGTGACAACTCATGCGAAATCTTATATTTTTTTGCCGAGTGGCGCAAACAAGCCGAGTGCCAACCCTAGGCACTCGACAAACTAATTTTTTTGTTTTGGTTTTTTGCCACCAATTTTTTTTTGAAGCTTTAGTACACTACCACAAACAACATGTTTAAATTTGGGACATTTTCATTGCCTTTGGGCATATTTCTATAGTTTATTTTGTTTTGTTGAATTTTTCCAGAAAATGTAAGTTTCAACTGCAGGTGCATCGAATAATGGATTACATTCGTTCAAAAAATGTTATCCTTGTTTCTTAGTGTAAATTTAGGCTAAATCCAGGAACTGTCTTGAAATTTCGATCAACGTGCTCACGGGGCAACGCCGCCAACTTGCGTGGGAGTGGTTTTTTAATTGTATAAAATGCGAACGAATTCCGAAAATCATGAAACTTGTCGAGTTGTCGCCGTATCATATGCGTATGTCGTCGAAAAAATTTGAAAAAGTTTCGAGCACGCTGTCACGTATGATACTCACAAACCGAAGAATCTCCGAAGAAGTTGTCACGTATTCTTCTGTTTTTCTAAGGTTTGTAAGCATCGTACGTGACAAACTTGCGCGAAACCTTCTCAAATTTTTATCACAGCCTCCACATATGATATCATGACATCTTCCTAAGTTTCATGATTTTCGGACTTCGTTTGCTTTTTATACAATTTAAAAACAACTCGACCGCAAGTTCGTGGTCATGATTCGTGAACAAGATGTTCGAAATTGGTGATCTGTTCCTGGTTACGGCCTCACATTATACTAAATAACATTAATATCATTTTTCCATTCATTGTTTTTCATTATTCGAATGACTACCAGTTATAATTTGAATTATCCAAGAAAATTCAATTAATTGAAATAAATTAAAGAAATATAGAACAAGTTTGAGAAATGTGCCACATTGGAACATGGAGTACCAGGTATTTTATGAGGACTGCAGAAAAAGTTTGGAGGTCAAAAGTGGAAAAAAAAATATGGTTTGCCGAGTGTCAAAAAATGACACTCGGCAAAGGAGCATCTTTGCCGAGTGTCAACAAATGACACTCGGCAAAGGAGCCTCTTTGCCGAGTGTCAGGATAAGACACTCGGCAAAGGGTTAACGGCGGCTGCCGGCCGTTAACGGCGGCTGCCGGCCGTTAACGGCGGTGCCCTTTGCCGAGTGTTCTGGTAACCTTATCTTTGCCGAGTGTAATTGTTTGCCGAGTGCTCGGCACTCGGCAAACTATGATTTGCCGAGTGCCAGATGTTTGCCGAGTTCTTTCTATCTGGCACTCGGCAAATAGTCTCTTTGCCGAGTGCCCGATAAAAGGAACACGGCAAAGTCTGGGACACTCGGCAAAGAAGCCGTCTCCGGTAGTGTCATGATCTAAATATGCTTATTTGCTGTTCAAAAAAATGCTTATTTGGTCAAATTTTTACCTATAAATTCCTCTGTTTGCTTCTTTCAAATACAATTTGTATTCCCAGCCCACTTATTTTCTGACCGCCGACAGCGTCAATTGGCGCTGGTTCACTTCTGGTACTCTGAATATCCGTGGCAATTCTGAAATCCGGCTGCGCCGTCCAGACCGCCACCTTCTCCCAAACCTCTTTGGCAAAGACGCAATTGAAACAAAGGCTATTCTGATTTTCTGAACTCGTGTTTCTTTCCTCTAACCGGAAAATAGTAATGTTGACTAAACAAGCAATCTGGAACTCTCCGAATCATCATATTATAAAATCCAACACCCAAGGTTCCATATACAACCAAATTAATTAAATCCACAATATTGCATCTTAATTCTTCCTTGTGCTTCTCAAAAGTTAATGGCTTGACCTGAATGCGCTGAATTTAGTTGCACTGGCCCAATCAGGGTGACCAGCCCAGCCTGCCAGATGCAATTGGACTTTCGATTTGGTCCAAACCTATAATTAGATAAGCTAACCTTAATAGTGCATCTTTTTTTGTTGTTGAAGGAAAATCAAACAAGGCGTCCTACTATCTCGGCTCATTCATGCATGCATCCTACACTAAAAGACCATATAGATTGTCATTGAAAATTACAGTCAAATTTTATATGACCATTTAGTGCTTAATTTTTCGTTTTTTTAAAAGACCATGTTTGGAACGGCAAGAAACTCAGGAATATTGTTGTTGTTGTAGTAATCAGTGCAAATCCTCCCAAATTCCTATTGCTTCATTCCGTGGGCCACTTCAGAACAAAAGAATTTTGAAGGAATTCAATATAAAGGAAAAGTACTTTTTTTTAGAGTTTGGGGTTGTTTTAAAAGAATTTCATAGGTCTAATATCATGTTACAAATTCTCTCTCTCTCTCTCTCTCCAAAATTCCGGTATATATATTCCTATAGAATTTAACTATACATGTCGTTGAGGCCATGCGTTTTCTATTCCTTTTTTTGTGTGTGTGTTCCAAACGGGACCCAGCGGGCGCCCTTAGTATCGAATTCCATGGTGCAAAGAGTTGGTTCAAATTTGCAAGTGGAAACACGGAATATTCTCAAGAGTATATTACTTCGAAACTAACGATCGACGTAGCCAAGCTAGGCGTTTTCCAATGCGCCAAATGCACATCATGGGTCCGAATTCCGATAGCAGCTTGGCTCTCCTGCAGGATCCAATAATCCTGTCAGTGCATACGCCGGGGGGGGTGGAGATGCCAACTGTTGTTTGTACGGGCCGGGCGGCTAAATCATTGGCCATCCATGCGACCAACCAACCAACCCATGCATGTATATATACAAGGCTGGAATGATCAATGATGCTAATGATGCGCTAATCCACTGATTATTAGTCTAAGCTAACTCTTCATCATTAGTTTGTGCATCACTAACCACCATCACGTACCCCACCTCGTTCATATCCTGGCGTGTATGTACGTATGCGCTAGCTCCTTTTCTATTGCCAAGCTAGAATTCATTTTTGTTTTCTACACAGAAATAAGATGATCATGCAACAGCTGAGAGGCTAGCGTCTAAGATGCCATGCATGATAGTATGGGCTCGAAGCCGCGAGGTAAAAAAGACATGTAGTTCGTTCCTCCTACGCATCCGTACGTGTTACAACCAACGGACGGAAAAGTTCCGCTACGGTTTCTGGGGGTGGGCCTAATGGCGCCCGCGGTGGTATCAGCGCCGGCGGCGAGCCGGTGACCGTTACGAATTTCGTACAGATAGACCACGATATGTCTCTCCGTACGTGCTTGGATGGTTCAGAGAATTGGGACTCGAAACGTTCGCAGAGAGAGAGAGAGAGAGCTTCACGTCCGGTCTGATTGAGGCGAAGCGGCTCCTGAAATCGAGCCGCGGATGGAGCCAAGCAGCTGTGCCACGGTGGCCGCGCCAGCAGGGCCACGTGGTCGGCGGTCTCCTCCGGCCGCTGCCCGCGGGGCCCGCCGCCCAGTCCACACGACCGTTGCCAACCTGACAGCCCGCTCCGTCCGACACCGATCCTCGAACCGCCCACACTCTCTGACATCTGGCCCTCGCGCTGTAGGGACCCCACGAGTCAGCGTGAGCTGACGCACGGCCGCTGGAGCGCATGAATGGCGTGCACGTATCCCGCATAAATCTTGAGACACCGAGGCGTGGGCCCGCGCTGGACCTACCAGCGGCAACTGGCAGCGCATCGCCAGCTGTGCCTGCCACTGTGTCAGTATCTATGCCCCTGCGTTTCCACCTATTTACGCGGGAAAACCCCACTCATCCCGTCGTCCGGTCCAGTCATCGTCCGGAAATCCTATCAGTCTCTTTCTTATCTGATTGATCGAAGATCATGATGTTTTTTAGATTAGTCGCGCTACATTGCCCGGGATCGCTATAGTACGAAGCTACGATGTGCTACTAAGTGCTCTACAGTGCTCTACTGTTTTGTTTTCGATTTAGTGAGCTTGGGGAAATTAATATATATTTAACTATTTAATTAATTACTACTACTGTATTTTGATGCATTTTCTACAAGGTAGAGACGGTAATTAGTCGCAAGGGTTACAACTGAGTGTTCTTTTAAGTTTATAAATTTTAACATCTAAATTAACATACTCATTCTTTTTATCTCTTTTCGTAATTTCTCGTGTTGATCAAAAAATCTTGTAATTTCATCATGTGAATTTATCGTCCTAACAAAAGAAAAGCATCACCGCAGAACTAGCTAGCCTTAGGAACTCTTCTAAAACTGGTTTATGATTATTGTATACTGATTTAAGTTTCATTAAATCATCAACATAGATAAATTACACAGGCAGAGAGGGGGGGGGGGGTAAAAAAGGGCAAAAACAAGAAGTTACAATGAAAAACAATATCAAGTAGGCATTCTAAGGCCCCGTTTGAAAAGCAGAAATTCAAAAGAATTTTACAAAATTTTCATAGAAAATAGTTCAATTCCTACATGATCCTAGAAAAAAATAATGCATACACAACAGAGCCTAACTCATTTTGTTATCTGGGTTTAATTCCCAAGCTAAGTGAACACTAGAGTTCACGCCCCCATCACCGCCACCCTATCGCATGCATAGGCAAGTTGGCAGCGTTTGTACTTTGAATCTAACGAAGCATTATTCCTAACCTATACCTATTTTCTAACAAACAAAAAAAGAGAGAGGAATAAGTCTATTTTCCATCCCCAAACCATCGAAGAAGTCCAAGCAACCTCCAAACTTCAAAACCAGTTATTTAACACCACATGTTCTAAAACCGGATTAAATCGCACCCATCTTTTGAACTTGCATATTCGATCTCTACCAGCTACTTAATTTGTTTTAGTATTCATATTTGACCAACCGGAAAAAAATACAAAAAAAATTTACAATAGTCGATTGATCGGCGCCTACGGACAAATGGGTCATCTTAGGCATGCATTCATCGATCCTCATCATCAATCATCTAACCTCTGTTGCATGCTCGGCTGGCCCTGTCTAGAAATCCGCCCAATAATTAGCGCCTGGTGGCATTCCCGTAATTCCTCGCAAACGCCGGAACTCTTGTGGTGGCAGCCAGTTCTATAACTACAGCAGCGTCCTGGACGCCATTAAGACTGCAAAAGCAGATCGTCCAGTTCACGTCTCATTTGGATTGGAGCCAAGCATAGCCTGTACCGCCACTGCACCGCCGTAGCTGTTCTCTGATCGATTGCCTCCTCGCTCCAGATCGGCAGCGCCCCTGCCCATAAGTAGCCATCATCAGAGAAGAGAAGAGAAAGAAAGATCAATATACTGAGAGGAGGTTTGAGTGATCGATCGAGCCATGGATTACTGGAAGTCCAAGGTGCTCCCCAAGATCAAGGTCGTCTTCGCCAAGAGCGGAGGCAAGAAGGCCGCCGCCGCCGCCGAGCTCCTCAAGTCCTTCGACGAATCAAAGGTACTTTTGCTATTATTCTGCAGCAGGGCTAGCTTTCACGACATGCTTGCGATTGGATGTTGGTTGTGACATGCATGGCCGGCGTACGTACGTTTGTGTCTGTAGGAGGGGATCAACCGTGAGTTCGAGGAGAAGAAGGCGAATCTCCAGCCTAAGGTCGTCGAGATCTATGAGGCCGCTCCTTCCCCAGTCAAGGTGATTTAATCTCCTGTTGAGAACTTCAATTTCACGCAATCAATCTTGATGATGTGATTCTTGCACGTATTTATACTTATCAAGAATTACTGGTATACTGATTATACCATCTGCATGTGATATTTTTTTTTTTTTGGCTCTGTCTAGTCCTGGCTGGCTCAATGAGCAATGCATGTTCTCGTGTACCCTACCCACGTCAGAATAGACGATGGACTCATATCTGTCGAGTTTACAGCTATGTAAGTGGAACTTTTCTTGCATCTTTGCAGGTTCTGATCAAGGAGAAGAAGGTGTCCGGGATCAAGAAGAACTCGGCCGCCATCACCAAGTTCGTCGAAGATCTCGCCAACATTGGTAAGTAGAACGAACATCCACAACATCTGATGATCAGTTCCATACCAAATAACAATACATACGAGAATATTTTGTACTGATCGATAGCTACGTACGTGGTTTCAGAATTCCCTGGAGCCAAGCAAGTGAGCGAGGGCGTCGCCAAGGTCGGCCCGGCCCTGCTGTCCGGCCCGATCTTCGCGACATTCGAGAAGGTCTCCACGCTGCTCCCCGCCGCCGAGGAGGCGCCCAAGGAGGCTCCGGCCGCCGCCGAGGTGGCGGCCACGAAGGAAGCTGCCGGAGAGGAGAAGAAAGAGGAAGCCGGTGAGAAGAAAGAAGAGGCCGACGAGAAGAAAGAAGAGGCCCCCGCCGCGGCGGCCAGTGAGAGTGCTCCTGCAGCTGCCGAGCCGGCCGCTGAGGAGAGTGCAGCCCCGGCTGAGGCGGCGGCAGAAGCTGCCGCCCCGGTCGAGCCGGAGCCGGCGAAGGCCGAGGAGGAAACACCCAAGGCCTAGCTAGGGTTCAGGCCCATCCATGCATGCACATGCTTGAAGCCCTAGCTAGAGAGATGATCAGCTTTGTTCAACTATATGCCACTCTCTATCACCATTCATTGTTCTTACATATATGCATGATGATCTTTTCATTGTTCTTATTTCTTCTCCCTTTTCTTCTCCTTTATGGTTAGATTTGTAAGTCTATAATTTTGTCTGTACTTAATTATATGCAGTGTGAGAATATGTATGGCATCTGTATATTATTGCCAGTTTTGTTAATTTGCAAGCATTATTTGTTCTATGATCGACATGTTGAGAAATTCCCACATATTTTCATGGATTAATAGAAATTTCAGTTCTTTCATGTACCTATACAGTTCTTAAATTGTGCCATGTACAAAATTAGTTTGGTACTATTCAATTTGTTTGTAACTTCGGCCATGTAATAGGGTCCAGTACTCATGTGCTTCGTGTATTGTTATTTTCCGGCCCTAACTGGTTCGTGTTGTATCTTTCGTGCTCTACTGCAGAACTGGGCCCCATGTGCCAGTTTTTGTAAGGCCCACTTTGTCGTGCATATGCATGTGTGGTGCCTTGGATACCTACCGGCTATATAATGGATCTTGCAGACTAGGCCAATCTTAGAAATGACAATTTACAAGATTTCAAAATGTTGGAAATGACAGATGGGATATTCAACAATTGAAAGGGGACAGTTGAACATAAATTCGACAAGATCTGATTTTATTTTAAATTCCTGAGAGAAATTATATACATTTTATGTTTACATGCAATTTTAATATCGTGGTTGGCGCTCTTCCCCGGCATCCCCATGCCAGAATCCAAAAGCAACAATCGGCAACGATGCACGGCAACAACAACTACTTGTGAGAGAGGAAAGAGATAAAGTTTTTTCAATGGGTTATGGACGGCGAGAAGCTTGTGGCCATCTGCAAGTAGGGGTGAAAACGGATCAGATAAGGATGGATAATGACTCTGTCATATTTGTTTTCATTTTTTTTTCCGGATCCGGATATTAATACAGATACTCCGTAGACGAATACGGATATGAAAAATATCTAATACGAATACAGGGTGAATACGAATTGAAACAAATACGGTCGCAGATTATATTCGGAACATGAAAACCCCTTAAATTGTATGCCAGAAATTAACGAAAATATATAACTAGTTCATTTGATGCAAACATTCATGAATTGTTCATATTTTCAGCAACCACACGTAACATTGGCACTAACAAGTTGCATTAACTAGTTCATCGTAAACATAACACTTAGTTTACCATATTTAGCTTATAAGTCATAACTCACAAAGTCACAAGTCATCACACATTCACACTTAGTTCATCACATACATAAAATTTAGTTCACACTAACATTGGTCAGGCTAGATGGTTAATCTATACATAAATGACTATAACATTCAAAAGTATGTTACCAAAAATAAAATTAATAAATTTATTAGTTTATTGGATTTTTTTTGAGATTTAAAAGAGTTTTCTTGGTTAAAAAGAAAAAATAAATAAAATAAAGTCAATTATTTAATTTCCTAGTTTTCAATGTCAAAAAAATTATTGAGATTTCTGAGATTTTATTGTATTTAAAGTGAAAATGAAAAAAATAATAATTAATTTCTTGAATTTTCTGGATTTTAAAAAGGTTGTTCATATTTTTCAAAAATTAAAAATAATTTATGTGCAAAAATAAAAACCAACTTTAAATTGGAAATAATTTTATTAAGTTCAAAATAATTTAAGGAATTTTTGTGATTTTTTCTAGAATTTTTTTAACTCTATTTGCTATTTTCTAAAAGGCTATTTGATTTGTTGCATTTTCTGAAATTCAAAAATCAATTAAAATCTCATTTTCCCTTTTGGGCTGAAATCCTCTTCTATTGGGCCGAAATCCGGATATCCGAACTTGTCTTATCCGGATAATCTGTATCTGTATCCGTCGAATAGCATGCCTACAGTATTCGTTTCCGTTTCTAACAAAAAAAAATCTGAATCTGTTTCCGATCCGAAAATTATCCGAGAAAAATTCGATCCGAGACAATCCGAATCCGTTTTCGTCCGGATCGGTCGGAAACTATCCGATCCGTTTTCATCCCTGCCTACAAGCTAAGGTCGACTCACAGTTTTTCCCACAATGCTTGCGATCGGTCGTAAGCTGGCCATAGAGGCCTTATGACCTGTTTATTGTGGATGTCCTTACTGAATCATTTGTTCTACTTATTATACAAATTTTGAAGCACAAAATTTTAGAATTTTTTTGAAATAATATTATTTTAAAAGAACATTACAAAAAAAATAGTCAACAAAATTACAAAAATATGCTACTATCACCATTTGAAATGGCGAAATTGTCCTGTCACCATTCCAACTAGCGAAATTAGCCTAAAACAGTGCAGAGAAGGTCAGGGTCTTCAACAATATGCTCTTCGATATGGGATCGGGAGCATAACTACCCAGCTTAGGAGATCCTATGGAGAAGATCAACTTCCTTGGCCAACAATTCCAAGATCTCAGAAGCTTGCTCAAAACTACTCGGAAGAACCACACACAAAATTTATTTGAAGCTGTCAAAAATGGAGTCAGTTTTGTTTTGGCAAAGCTGAAGGCCTCCGACCCTACCATAAATCTCCAAGTTGTTGTGGAAGACTTCAACTGCTCGGGAGATGATGCAAACAAACTTTTCGAGGAAATAGCACCTCTCGGAAATAAGAATGCGGAAGATCAGTCTGGTGATCCTAAAGAGTAGATTATTGCAATATGAGAAGTATGAATGTAAAAAAACTCACCTTTCGTTCATCAAAAAAGTCTTTCGTTTATCCCTTTGACTTATGAAGTACTCATATATTTCTTAGCATCCGATTGCTTGTATAGTAGAAGATCTTTACTAAAGAAACAGTAAACTAAGAATAAGAGTAAAAGTCACGACCACAATTAATAGTATATGTTGATTATATGATAAAAACTGATCGTATTAATACTAGAAAAATCAAATGTGGACAGAACCAGTGTGTGACTTCAACTAGTTGTAGATCTGTTTTTCATAATCGAAATACCAAATAATAGATTACTTTGTCAAAAGATAAGACTTGTCTTGATGAGAAAGTAAATATGCATGGATGTATGCAATAAACGATAAGTGGTTTTATTTATATGTAGTATCCTTAAGATGGGTACCACTTCTCAACTGCCGCCCTCTCTCTCAACTTCTCCCTCGTGGCCACACCCACGCCTCTCTTTCCTACCCCCTTTCTTTCTCAATCACACACCTTCCCATCCCCTTACTCTCAGTCACCACGCCGCCTCTCTCCACCACAACATCGCCTCTCGCCACCACCGCACCGACTCCCATGTGCCTCCCCTTCCATTACCGCACCAGCTCCCACCAAGCTGGCCCTTACTCTCTCACTTGCCCATCGCGTTGCGCGCTGCCCCCTCTCCAAATTCAGCGGCCATGCGTACTCGACCTCCAAGAGGCCAAATCCGGCGGCGACCAATAGCGTGGTCGCGTCCCTACTACTTGTGAGAGAGGAAGGAGATCAAGTTTTTTCTATGGGTTATGCACGGCCAGAAGCTTGTGGCCACCTGCGAGCTAAGGTCGACTCACAGTTTTCCCACAATGCTTGAGATCAGCCATAAGCTGGCCACAGAGGCCTTATGACCTATTTATTGTGGATGTCCTTACTGAATCATTTGTTCTACTTATTATAGAAATTTTGAAGCGCAAAATTTTGGAATTTTTTTGAAATAATATTATTTTAAAAGAACATTACAAAAATATATAGTTGATAAAAATTACAGAAATTAGCTACTATCACCATTTGAAATGGTGAAATTATCCTGTCGTCATTCCAACTGGCGATAGGAGCCTAAAACAGTGCAGAGAAGGTCAGGGCCTTCAACAAGATGCTCCTCGATATGGAATCAGGAACGCAACTGCCCGGCTTAGGAGATCACATGGAGAAGATCAACTTCCTTGGCCAACAACTCGAAGATCTCAGAAGCTTGCTCAAAACTACTCGGAAGAACCATGCACATACTTTATTTGAAACTGTAAAATATAGAGTCAATTTTGTTTTGGCAAAGCTGAAGGCCTCCGACTCCACCATAAATCTCCAAGCTATTGAGAAAGACTTCAGCTGCTCGGGAGACGATGCAACTAAATTTTTCGAGGAAACGACACCTCTTAAAAATAAGGTTGCGGAAGAAATAGAGGTCGGATCTTCGATACGCAACGAACAGTTTAGTGATCCTAAAGAGTAGATTATTGCAATATAAGAAATATGAATGTAAAAAACTCACCTTTCGTTCATCAAAAAAGTCTTTCGTTTATCCCTTTGACTTATGAAGTACTCATATATTTTCTAGCCCCTGATTGTTTGTATAGTAGAAGATCTTTACTAAAGAAGCAGTAAACCAAGAATAAGAGTAAAAATCACGACCACCATTGATAGTATATGTTGATTATATGATAAAAATGGATTGTATTAATACTAGGAAATCAACTATGGTCGGAACCAGTGTGTGACTTCAACTAGTTGTAGATCTATTTTTCATAACTGAAATACCAAATAATAGATTGCATTGTCGGAAGATAAGACTTGTCTTGATGAGAAAGAAAATATGCAAGGATATATATAATAAACGATAAGTGGTCTTATTTATATGTAATAGCCAAACTGATCGTAATGATTGCTAAGAACTGAAGACATGAGAAACACTCCACGAACTTAAGATGGGTACGACTTCTCAACTGCTGCCCTCTCTCTCAACTTCGGATGGCCCATGACACAGAAGGAAGTTCTTGAACCCAAGCTCCAGACCGTTATATTAACTGGTCGAACACTCGGCGTTTCACCCCTTGCATTATGATCTCATTGGCTCTTTCGACTGCCCCGTTGCTCTACGAGCGAGCGACAAAAGCAAAATGTATCTTGATACCTAGATCCTTGCAGAATTCTTGAATATTTCCGCTAGTGAACTAGGCACTATTATCTGTAATTATACGACTGGATACATCAAATCGTATGATCACATTTTTTGTGAGAATCCTCTTAGCAGCCTCAGTTGTTATTTTAACAACTGACTCGGCTTCTATCCATTTTGTAAACGTTTCAATCATGATGAAAAGGAATTCGAAGCCCCCGGGTGCTCTTGGGAAAGGTCCCAAAATGTCTAGTCCCCACGTTTCAATCATGATGAAAAGAAAGAGGTATTGTTTGCAAAGCTTGTGCCGACTGATGTACTTGTCGACTGTGAAATTGACATTGTACACACTTAGTCATGAACTATTTTGTGTCATGAAGGGTAGTTGGTCAATAGTATCCTTGCCTGAAGGCATTACCGACCAGTGTTCTATAGAAATGATGTGCTCCACAGACTCCTTAATGAATGTCAGATAACAACTTAATGCCATCCGTTTGAAATATGCATCTCATCAATACTTCGTGAGATCCTCGTTTATGCAAGGTACATTCGATCAGAGTGTATGATTTGGCTTTTCGAGCAATACAATCAGCCTCTACATCATCTTCAGGAATAATACCATGATGAAGATAATTATAGATCGATGTCATCCAATCTCTACCGGGGTCGTGCGTGACGACCTCCTATGGAGCATCCATGTTTGTGAGATCGATTTGTACGGCCTCTATTGAAACATCTATGTTCTCGGAATTCTCGACCACCGAGGGTGAATCGAATTACTCGAGAAAAACTCCAGGCGGGACAGGTGACCTCGTGGAGGCCATCCGTGCCAACTGGTCTGCCAGAAAGTTTTCCTTTCTAGGAATGTGTTGGATCTAAAAATTGAAGAAGTGCTTTTTGAGTTTTCGTACTTCTGCCAGATAAGATGACATCTTGGTACTTGAGCATTAATAATCTTTCCCGACTTGATTTGCTACTAGTTGATAATGGTCTTTCACTAGTAATCTGCTAATCCAGAGCGCTCTAGCTGCTTGAAGTCCTGCCAGTAAACCTTTGTATTCTGCCACATTGTTTATTGTAGGAAAGTTTAGCTGAATAGCGTATTTGATATGCTCTCCGGTAGGGGATATTTGGACGAATCCAGCACCCGAGCCTTTGAGCATCAAGGAACCGTCAAAGTACATTACCCACTCATAGTGGTGTTCGTACTCGGACCCTTGGGTGGGTTCAGGGTTTATCCATTCGGTAATGAATTCTGCCTGGGACTTGGTTGTTGTTTGTGAGATGAAATGAAGGTCGAACGCCCCAAGCTCGACCACCCATTTTGCTATTCATCCAGATTATTCCCTTTTTCTAAGAACTTGACCAAGGGGATATCCGATTTGTATGACCACTTTGTGAGCTTGAAAGTAATGTCTTAGTTTCCTTGAATACATAAAGAGACTATAGAGCAACTTTTGTACCTGTTGGTATCTTTCTTTTGGCCCATGTAAGATTTTGCTTTTGTAATACACCGGTCGTTGGACGTTGTCTCGTTCTACGACCAAGACACCATCGATCGCTTGTATGCTCTAGCCACGTAAATCAGTAATGTTTCTCCCGATCTTGGAGAAACTAAAATCGGGGTACTCGTAAGGTACTTTTTAAGTTTTTCGAAGGCATCGTCTATTTCCTTAGTCCACTCGAAACTTCCATGCTTCCGAAGAATTTTGAAGAAAGGTAATCCTTTCTCACCTAACCGTGCTATGAAACGACTTAACGCTGCCATACACCCGGTTAGTTTTTGGACTTCCTTCTTTATGGTCGGAGGGCGCATCTGGTCGATGGCCAACATTTTTGCTGGATTTGCTTAAATGCCTCTAGGCGAAACTAGGAATCCAAGAAGCTTTCTCAAATAAACTCCAAACAAACACTTCTCTGGATTTAACATAAGGTTATGCCTTCTTAAGTTATTGAAAGTCTCGTGCAGGTCAGAAATATTGTCGCTAGTGTCGATGGTTTTCACAACCAAGTCATCAATGTAAGCTTCTAGATTAATTTCAACCTATCTGAGGATTAAAGGTTTTTTGCATCAATCTTTGAAAAGTTGAACCAGCATTTTTGAGACTAAATGGCATCTGAACATAGCAGTAAGTACCATATGGAGTGATGCAGGAAGTTTTCTCTTCATCATCTTTACTCATATTAATCTGGTGGTACCCTGAGTACGCATCTAAAAAATTTAACAACCCGCACCCGGAAGTAGAGTCTACAAGTTGATCAATGCGTGGAAGGGGAAAGTCATCCTTTAGACAAGCTTTATTAAGATCTGTGAAGTCAATACATATTTGTCATTTCTCATTGCTTTTTCTTACCATTACAGGGTTGGTGAGCCACTCTGGGTAGTCGACTTCACGAATGAATACAGCCTTGAAGAGCTTGTCGATCTCCGACTGGATTGCCTTCTTCTGATCAGGTGTGAAACGTCTTAGCTTCTGCTTGATCAGTTTTTTGTCAGGCTGTAGAGTTAGTTTGTTCTCGATCACCTCCCTGAGGACTCCGGGCATGTCAGACGCCTGCCAGGCGAATACGCCCTGATTTGCTCGGAGGGAGGATATGAGTAACTCTTCCTATTTGGGGTCGAGTCCTACCTCGACCAGTACCTTTTGGGCAGACGTATTAGCATTTTCTTGAGCCAGACGGTGCGTTGGTGCTTTCCAGACGAGCACCTTTGCTGAGTGGTATCTCTTTGGTCTAGTCGGAAGGTTTTGGGGCTATCTTTGACCTTGAGTGCTTGATCTGAATGGTGGGCGGATTAGTTTCTCTGGTCGAAAGCTCATCGACAAGTTCTAAGAATTTTCGATCACATGCATAAGCCATTTTTCGATCTCCTCGAACCGCTATAACCCCTTTTGGTCCTGGCATTTTTGAACTTTGATAATCGTGGTGCGTGGCTATTAGAAATTTTGCTAAAGACGGACGACCGAGAATTCCATTGTATGCGGTTTCGAAAACTACCACATCAAATTCAACCTTTTCTGTTCGGAAGTTGTCGGGTCTTCCAAACATAACCGATAGGGATAGATGTCCTATCAGTTTGGCAGTAGACCGAGGAACTATGCTGTGGAAGGCATATTTCACGGGTTTTACCTTGGACTTGCGAATCTGCATCTATTCCAATACTCCCGTAAATAAAATATTTAAAGAACTACCTCCATCTATTAAGACTCGATTAACTTTACAATTGTTAATAGTAGGTTCAACTACGATAGAAACCTGGTCGGGTCGACGGGATGGGACAGTCTTCTTTACTGAAGGGGATTACAGTTTTCAACTACCAGGACGGCTGGACATGATCGGAGACTCGGCAACCCGTTCCACGGCCTTCAGATGACGTCTTGACTCGTACAAAGAGGATCCACCAAAGATCATATCGACTGTGTGCTGCGGCTCCTGGTACTCCATCACATCTTCTCCATCTTTGTCCTTCTTAGAGTTTGGTTCTCTGAGTTCTGTTTTGGTGGGAAGGGGCCTTTACTTGAGTAGTAATTCTCCAGTTTCTTTTGCTAGACTCGGCTGATGTGCAAATCATGCCCTACTGCCTGGTGAAGTGGACACCACTTCTTACTTTTCTTGTAGTCGCTGGTCGGAGCCTTAGCCTTGTTCCGACCAGCGAAGTCCCTATTACCCTTGGTAAATTTTTCAGGAATCGCAGGGACTTCCTTGTTATCGGGCTTGTGATTCTTCTTATTTTTTGAGAAACTTCTTGTTCTTCTTCTCTTGCTTCTCCTGGCCTGAATGAGGATTTGTATATTTTTCTATCAATGGCATCGCATCATTCGACCGCTTCACGAGCAGCTACATACTTGTCTGCCATGTTGAAAAGTTCGACGGTCATCTGTGGAGGATTTATTGCAATATCCTCCGAAATCGATGATTTCTCAGTCATGCTTTAAAAGCCTGAATGACAGAAGATTATGTGATCTCTGGGATGGAGTTTTGAACCTGATTGAATCTCTTGATATATTGTCGAAGAGTTTCGTTGGTTTTCTACTTCACCTAGTGAAGATCATCCTCCTTCCCGGGACGATCATACGTCCCTTGAAAGTTGGCGATTAGAGTATCGCAGAGCTACTCCCTAGTATAGATAGATCTGACCGGTAGGTTAAGCAACTCCGAGCGGGCAGACCCTTCAAGGACCGTGGGTAAGTAATTTACCATCACGTTGTCATTACCACCAATAGGTTTGATGACGGTAGTATAAATTTGAAGAAAATCTAATGGGTTCTGGGTCCTATTGAACTTTTCTATGTTGGCTGGTCGGAACCTGTGTAGCCAACGAACAACTTGGAGACCTGACAAAAATGCTCGGTAGCCTGTAATGTAATCGTGGCACCTTCTCTGAAAAGGAGCCGAATTATAATCAGTTGGGGATCGGATCCTCATATTTGCATACCTAGGATTCGGTGTCCCAAATCGGTCGTGGACATTATGTTCGACCGAAAAGGCAACTAGAGGGGGGGGGGGTGAATAGGAGCACACTCACTTTTTCACAAATAATTGATTCAATAATATTTCACTCCAGTAGCTATAGAAGTTATGAAGATCAGTATATCAGTACAGCGAAAGACTAATATTGAATCCAATTTAAACCCCTAAACAATATGACAAAATCAACAAAAACTAAAGCAATTCAATGCACTGGCGGTCGTATCATTGGTCATAACCGGTTCGACTAGCTGCCTTGGGCGGTCCGATCACCGCCTTCGTAATGCATCAAAAAAATTGATGACGGTTGCAAATTGACGAAACTTTTGATCTACAACTCCAAACTTAATGAAACTTGGAACACACCTTCTCTATGATGTCATGAACCTATTCCAACCGAAGATTATGACAATTCTTGGAAGAATAACGATCCTTTTCCGATTGAGACGACAAGGGTTCAAAACCGAGTCAAAACGAAAACTTGATCCAAAGTCTTGCTCGTGGATGATTGATGATTAAGATGATCTTAGATATGTTCTTACATATCACAGCAAGCTAGATCACATGAAAAATTCAATCAAAAACTCGCGTATCAAAGAAAGACTCAAAATCATCAAATATAGAGAAAGAACGTAATGAGATAAAACATTGATCAATCTTTCATTTGATTCATTTGATATGATATGGGCTTATAGCCACTCCATCAATGGAGGACAATGCTCAAACCAAGAGCACGAAAATCATATTAAACTATCAAGAACCCTAGCCTCCACAAAAGCTCTCCCTAAGAAAATTAGTATTTCTAAGATAAAAGAGACGAACCAAAAAGAGCGAGGGGGTGCAGCCACCACCCTCCTCTATTTATAGTGGAAGCTTATACCTTCTAGAAGTTTGACTCAATTGGGCTGCCGTTAAGGTCCAAAATAAACGAGTCACACATGCACGCATTTTAATGTGTCGTCTTTAACACCTCTTGTCCTAATTTGCTACACCTTGCGCCATCTTACGCATCGGATTAGCTAATAGGTCACCCTTATCCATCTTGCACCACGCTTGAGTACATTGACCTCATCCGGCATCGTCGATCGTTCTGGACCTCAGCTCTCCAAGCCTAGTCCCGATCATCCTCGCCGTTGACCGTCGTTGACCACCAAGCAACCTGCACAACAATAGACAAGTAAACCAAATTTGGGAACAAGTTCTTCACAACTTGACCCATGTTAGTCAAAACATGCATCATGCAACATATATGCCCTGAAACTCATAACTTTGACCTAACAACCGAACATCGCTGCCACGACGGGCGACGATCCAAGCGAAAACCGGCCGATCGCTTTAGGGCGGCCCGATCGCCACCTATTGGCCGGTCAGACCGCCAGTTATGACTTAGCCGATTTTTCTCTCTGGAAAACCGAAACCTACTGGAATTTTCAATCCAATAGAACTTTTGACTGGAGACTCCAAAAATTATGAGACCAAGTGCAATAGAATCCCCTCTCTTGCTTGCTACCTCTATTTTTGGCCCAGCTCAAAACCTCACTTTCTGAAATTGTTGGTCTGACTGCCACCAAGGCCGGCCGATCGCCGAATGGTCCGGCTCGATCACGCCTGCGGTCGGGCCAGAATGGCCCGACAAAGACTGTAACTTTGCCGAAAACACGTGAAACAACAAACTGTTAACGCCATTGCCAATTGTCACATCATCCTAAGATCTGGAGCATATCCCCATGATATACACAATCTCCCCCTGGATGAACACATTGGCAATAATCCAGAAAATGTAATTTGGAGATTTGAAAAGTAAAATACTTTCTTTTTTGCACAAAGTCACAACTTGGTCCATAAGCAAGAGAAAGCAATGGAAATGACCAAGCTGGCATTAGAATATTATAGGCAAGTGAGATAAGGCAAAAGAAAGGCATAAAAACTTTAAATTCCGAAAAGGAGTCAAAAATATCACTTAAGGTCCATATGAAAGAACAATTGTTCAATTGACCTATGATCATTGTGACGATTAATAAATGCAATTCAAGTTCAGAAAAGTCAATAAGACAATAAGAATGCAATTCAAAAACGCCCCTCACTATGATCCGCAGATTTCAGAAAATTTCAAATTCTCCTATTTCTCCCCCCTTTTATCATTTTTATATATCTTCCCACATTTGTACAACAATGATATATCTTCTCTCCCAATATTGAAATATCTCCTCCCGCTTTGACAATGGAGTCATCAAGGTATCACGCCTTCCTCTCATCCAGAGATAACAAATGCAGAATGAAGAAAGAAGCATAAGAAGGTGTATGCATGAAGTGCAATGGAGTGGCTTCATATTTGTATTTTTTTAATTTTTTGATTACAAGAAGCTTTGGAGATTACCCAAAAGAACAAGCTAGCATTTCTAATATTGCACAAACAACATATCAAGCCTAACAGCGCTAGCAAGATCATGATAAGAGATATATATCAATGCTAAGCACGAAGGCTCAAAAATAAAGCAATAGATTTGATCAATTTAAGAAAAGCTTCAAATTTAGCAAGTTCATCAAGAGGGATCCTAAAGTGAAACTGGCCATGTCAAAATGTCAAAGTAAGATCAAAAAGCTAACAAAGAACACATTAAGAGACAATCTAGTCCTGTATTGAATCATTTTGCTCAAATTTCTGAAGCGCCCATTTTTCAACAATTTTTCATTTGCACTGAGTATTGAAGTTGACTAATGGTCTAACTTAGTGACAAGATCCTTGTAGGACCGTAAAGGCGACTAGGGGGGTGAATAGACGCTTTCTCAACTTTCTCGCCTAACTCAAATACAGCACGAACTTTACTCCTTTAGCTATGAAAGCTAAGAAGATCAGTAAGCGTACTGTGGAAGCCTTGTGCTAAATTTGATATACCCTTCAACCACACGACACAAAAGAAGAAAAGAACTCACCGTTTAATCGGTATCGCGGTCGGACCAATACTACCAAGGGCGGTCGACCGACGGCCAACCAATGGTCTCGACCGGAACTAATCAAGGTCGGACCGGTGGGTATCGGTTCGACCCGGCAAGATCAAGGGTCTCGGAAGCGGCGGTTGGACGCCGCTGCAACACCGGTCCGACCGGTTCACCAAGATCAAAAACTCAACCCAAATCCAAAACGAAATTTGATCCAACTTTTGATTCAACCAATGAAACTTGACCAAATTTTGAGCACACCTCCCTAATGATATTAGAGACTTATTTCTAGCGACGATCCTTCAGATCCACTTCGCAGAATCGATCTCTCAGGGTTTTACAAAAGAAGTGCACAAACCCTAGAAATATAAAAATCTTGATTCAAGACTTGCTTGTGGGGGTTGATGATCTAGATGACTCTAGGAGTATCCCCACACATCAAAGCAAGATAAAATAGTCCAAGGGACCAAGCATAAACCTTTGAATCAAGGAAGCACCAAAATCATCCAAACGGGAGAAGAACGCAAGGGAACAAATGACCTTTCAATTAAGCATCACAAGATTGGTTGATCACACAAGATGCTTACAAATCCTCTCCAACAAGGAGGGCAAGAGCTCACACAAGGAGCACACTCCAAACCCTAGCTTCTCCTCTCCTCTCCTCCAAACCCTAGAAAATGAGGAAGAATGCCAAATGAATGCTTGAGAGGGTTTTCCATCTCCCCCCTTTCTATTTATACTAGAGGGCTAGGGTTTCACTTTTGGGACCACTTACACATGGGACCCACACACATAACTATTGAAGCAAACGCCTGCTTCACCACGTGTAGGTTGATCAGCGGTTCTCATCACGTCGCCAAGCCTCTCGTGTCCGAATCCCATCGGAACCTTCCAGAGACTCGCACCGATATCCGCACCACCTGATCCAACCAAATTGCATCAACTACCCGCTCGATCCATCTTGCCCATTCGCACCATGCTTGTGCCACACGACCACCCGTATCCGTGATCGCTCGACCTCGCTCTCCAAGCGTAGTCCCGATCCATTCACTGTTGACGTTGTTGACCTGCAAGCCACCTGCACAGCAATAGACAAACAAACCGTTTCCGGGAATAAGTTCTTCACAACTTGACCCACGTCAGCTCCGCAATGCAATGTGCAACAATAAAGCATTGACAACCATACATAAACCACAATCAAAACACATCAATGCAAACTTGGCTAACCTCCAGTCAATGCGGTCCGACCGCCCCACAAGGCGGTCCGACCGATTCAGTTCGCTCGACCGATCCCACAACGGCGGTCGGACCGGTCGAAAAGACTTAGCCAAATTTCCAACGTGAAAAACTGAAACCTTCTAGAAACTTCAACTGAATAGAACTTTTGACTCGAGCTCCAAAATGATGTGACCACATCCAGAGACTCCTCACTTGCCTACATAACCTATTTTTGGCTCAGCCCCAAAAACCACTTTTCAATTTGGCGGTCCGACCGGCAAGCACTGCCCGTGGCCTGACAGCCCTGGAGCAAACCCGAAGACGCGATAAATTGCAAACCAACAAAGCCATTGCCAATTTACTCATCATCCTGAGATCGTGCACATATCCTCACGATATCCACAATCTCCCCCTTGATGAACACATTGGCAATCTTCCAGAAAGAGTGGTTTTTCGAAATGAAAAGTAAAAGTTTGCCGTTTTCGCATAAAGGCACAACTTGGTCCATAAGCAAGAAAAAGCCTAGGAACCGACCAAGCTGGCTTCAGCATAGTATAAGCAAGTGAGATAAGGCAATGAAAGCACAAGAGGATTCAAATTCCAGAAAGTAGCCAAAAATCTCACTTAGGTCCATATGAAAGACAAAATGACTATTTGACCTATGATCATTGAGAGTCTTCTTCAATTGCAATTAAAATCAGAAACAGGCAATAAAACCCAGAGACTCAACTCACTATGATCACAAATTTTCAAAAGATTCATTTTTTTTGTGTTCTTTTATGTATGAAACCAACCACTCCAAACCACTCCAAAACAGCATCTTTCTCCCCCTTTGACAATGAATTCATCAAGATGCATGGGAAAAGACAGAGCATGAAGGAATGACTTTATTTTTGAACTTTAGTAAAAGGAGCTATGACCATTAACCATGTAGACAGTACAAGTATTATACCAAGCCATATAAAGAGTAGAAGCTATATTCAATCATGGCAAAACATGTACTGCAAAGCTAAAACCAAGATAGCAGTAATCTGAGATTAAAAGAATTAAAACCATGAAGGGTTGCTCAATATCATAGTTTCACTAACAGCAACCAAAAATGAGTCAAGCCATGTCTATAAGTAAAAAGAGACTCAAAACAAGAACTGGGGCATTTTGAGCATTCAGAGTACACTTTTGAAGCAAAATTCAAGCACTTAGCATTTTGAACATTCTCCTATAAAGGATTCTTTTTACTGTGCTAGATCTCAAGCCTTGCCGCGACCATCTCAAGCGATAAGCTTAAAAGAGTGATCTAGGTCATCCAAAACTCCCCTTGAGTTCATGCCTAGTGCAATGGCAAGCCGTCTCATGAGAAAGGATTGGTGAGATCAGTTTTTTCACACAGAAAATCTCATTTTTCATTTGCTTGACTTAAGAAGATAAAAATCTCATTTTCATCTCAAAATAAGTTCAAGACTCAATTCAACCTATAAGACATGGCGAGAATCATAAGAGGATCACTAGAGCAAAACTAGTCACAAGATCCAACAAAACATGATTTGATTCAATTTGCTCACAGAAATAAAGCTAGCAAGATGAAAGCTAAGCTCAAACACGAAAAGCCATAACTGAAGTCTAGCAGACTATCCCTTGACATGACAAAGGATAGAGGATGAAATCAAGCCATACAAGGATAATAATCAAGGCTCCACAGATTTTATTTTACAATGCAAGACAAATTAAGATGAAACATGCATTATGATACAATGAATGCAAAAAGAGCAGATTCCCCCTCAAAACAGCCCAATAGGACTAATAACCCCTAACTCTCCCCGCAAAGCTGCAAAACGAGAAGAATCAAGAGCTTTAGTGAAAATATCTGCAAGCTGTTGTTCTGACTCTACAAAATGGAGCACAACATCACCCTTCTCAACATGGTCTCTCAGAAAATGAAATCGAATATCAATGTGTTTAGTCCCGAATGTTGCAATCGGGTTTTGCAATATTAATCGCAGAAGTGTTGTCACGTAAAAGAGGAACACTTCTCAAGGATAACCCATAGTCCCGCAAGCGGGATAAAATCCAGAGAACTCGAGAGCAACCATCGCGGCAGCCTACATACTCGGCCTCACCGTGGATCAGGCAATGTAAGACTGTTTTCTAGAAGACCAAGAAACAAGAGATGTGCCCAATAAATGATAAGTGCTAGAAGTACTCTTCCTATCCACTCTACACCCCGCAAAATCAGCATCAGAAAATGCTCGAATTGAGAGAGCAGAAGAAGAAGAATACCAGAGTCCAAAGTCAAGAGTATCTTGAAGATACCTGAAGATACGACGTACTGCTTGACGATGAGAAGCACGAGGAAGCTCGAAGCGAGCGCACGCACATACGGTAAATTGTATGTCCGCCTCGACGCCAGAGATAGAGGAGGGAGCCAATCATATCATGCGGTACTCTTCCGTCCACTGACTCTCCATCCTCATCGTGGTCCAAAGACGGTGGTAGTAGCAATGGGAGTAGACATTGGCCTCTCGCTTCCCATATTGAAGCGCCAAGAAGGTCCTTTGTATACTTACTCGTGAACGAAAGTGCCTTCTTTCGCTTGCTTGATTTGTAGGCCAAGGAAGAATGTCACTCTCCCATCATGCTCATCTCAAACTCACCGCTCATCGAATCAAAATCTGACACCAAAGCATGAGAAGAACCACCAAAATAATATCATCCACATAAATCGAACCAACAAGAAATCAACGCCATGCCTGAGAGTGAACAAGGTTTTATCAACTATTCCCATTTTGAAATCATTTTCAAGCAAGAAACTCTTAAGCCTGTCATACCAAGCTCTAGGAGCTTGTTTCAATCCATATAGGGCTTTAGAGAGTTTAAAAACATGGTTTGGGAATTTTGATTTTCAAAACCAGAGGTTGCTTGACAAAGACCTCTTCTTCTATGAAGCCATTCAAGAAAGCACTTTTAACATCCATTTGAAAAAGCTTGAAACCCTTGGATGTTGCAAATGCTAAAAGAATGCGAATGGCCTCTAATCTAGCTACTGGAGCAAAGGTCTCTTCAAAGTCTAAGCCCTCTACCTGGGAAAAACCTTGAGCTACAAGTCTAGCCTTATTGCGAACAACCAATCCATCCTCACTTTGCTTATTTTTAAAAACCCATTTTGTTCCAATAACATGAGAATCAGAAGGTCGCTCAACTAAAGTCCAGACTTTGTTTCTTTCAAAGTTCTCAAGCTCTTCATGCATGGCATTGACCCAAGAGGCATCAGATAAAGCATGGGTGATATCTCGGGGTTCAAAAGAAGCGACAAAAGCAGAGTGTGTAGGAGAATCAGGAGAAATAAACCTGGAGCGAGTGACTCGCTCTTGAAGATCCTCAATCATCTGCTCAGGTGGATGTTGTCGCTGAATACGAAGAGGTGCTCCTGGTGCAGAAGTGGCCTCTACCCCATGAGTTGTCGAGGTAGGAACAGAGCCACTCAGATCGTCGGTGAGGATAGGAGGAGGTCGCCACCAAATCAAGTAGTAGTAGCAGCTCTCCACCCTCTCGTAAGTAGCTGGAGGATGGTTTGGTTCCTCATCCTCAGAGTCATCATCGACGAAGATGCTTCCTTGAAGTTCAGGATCCTGTGTACCTGTAGCATCGGGTCTAGTACCAGGACTAGCCTCATCAAAAGTGACTTCGCAAGTCTCAACAATTTTGTTAGTGTCAACATTAAAAACACGATAGCCACGAGAATGAGCAGGATATCCAAGAAATATACCATCAAAACATCTAGACTCAAATTTATCAAGGTTGGCATGTTTAAGAATGAAGCACTTGCAACCAAAAATCTTGAAATGAGAGACTTTAGGAGAATGACCAAATCTAAGCTCATAAGAGGTCTTCCCAACTACAGATCTCAAGAAAACCCTATTGGAGATATAACAAGCAGTAGAGATCGCCTCAGCCCAAAATCTCCTAGGAGTAGAATGCTCATCTAACATAGTTCGAGCCATCTCTACAAGGGTCCTGTTCTTCCTTTCTACAACACCATTCTGCTGGGGAACTCTAGGAGAAGAAAACTGATGCTCAATCCCCTATCAGTGCAAGGTAGAAAAAGAAGAATTCTTGAATTCGTCCCATTGTCACTCCTAATGGCTCTCAAAGCTCCAGGAATATCAACAGCAAGTCTAAGGACCAACTCTCTAAAGAATCCAAATGCTTCGTCCTTAGAAGCGAGAAAATAAACCCATGAATACCGGAGTAATCATCCACAACCACCAAAGACATACCATTTTCCACCAAACCGATCGAACTCTAGAAGGACCAATCTGTGTCTAAGTGAAGAAGTCGCCCCGTCCATCACCATTACTAAAGTAAGAGGTGGGTGGGAAGCGCACACCATCTTACCATGTCTACAGGGCGAGGCACACAAGATCTCTAACGGCCTTCACCTAGGCAAACCTCTAATCAAGTCCTTGCAACTGACTCTAGACAAATGATCAAAACCTATATGCCCAAGTCTACGATGCCACAAAACAAGATCATGAGAATCAGAGGCTACAAGACACCTAGGACTGGAAACTGAAGAGATACTGAAATTTGCACAGAAGATCTTCTCAAACCTGGAGATCTCAAAAACAAGCTCACCCGAGAAATCTAGAACTCTACACTCACCACACTTAAACCTCACTTCTAGACCCTCATCAAGCAGCTGAGAAACAGATAGAAGATTATACCTCAGCTTACTTACCAAAGCGACGTCTTTAAGCATGAACTTGTCATTGACGCGCACAGTGCCCTTTGCAGTCACGGTCCCGGTAGAAGCATCCCCAAAGGTAATCAATTCTTTGCCGAATGCACGTGTGAGGGAGGAGAACCATCTAGAATCTCCGGTCATATGTCGAGAACACCCGGAGTCAACAAGCCATATGTCCTCCTTCCTCGCACGACGGACCTAAAAGGCACAATCAGAAAACATCCGTGCCTCAGTACTGGGGTTAGTGATAAAAGATCGAGGAATCCAGTACTGAGAAGCACGATGTCTGGGAGCAGCAGTAGAAATAGCAGAAATATGATCAGGAATAAAATCATAAGGATGCACATGAGAATCACCTAGACCTCTCCGAAACGATCTACCAAAAGATCGGTACTCCCCCTGTCTAGGTGCCACCCGTGGTTTCTCCTCACGATATCCTAATCCACCATGCTGCCTAGACCCACCAAAAGAGTCTACAAAGTTCTCTACGAATCTAGGCCTAAACGTAGTACGATAAGCAAAGTCGCCTATCTCTAGAGACTCAGAGTGGAGAAGGGACTCTCTAATGGATCTCAAGACGCCATCCTCTCTTTTCTCTCAAGTTTGGCTCTTCCAAGCGTAACTCAACGGTGTGGCCTTCTTTCTTGCAGAAGGTGCAATAGTATCGACCTTTGAGAGGTCTCAGATCAAGGAGTAAAAGTACCTTTCTTGCCGTAAAGAGTTTGAGCAAAACCAGCGGATTTGAAGACAACCCTGGATGACTCAGGAGGTTCTAGCTCAAACAGACCATTCTTCACAACTCTAGCAATCCTAGGTATGTTTTTCTTGGAATGCTCTAGGGATTGAAACCTAGACCACTATTTTTCACGCCACCTTGGATTGATCAAGAATCATGTTGAGTTTCTTTTCCCACTCGAAAACTTCTCAAGAGTCACCTTGAGGTAATCATTTTCTTTAACTAGACCTCACATCTAGTGCACTTGCTAGACTTGATTACCTCATTACGCTTACTCTTAAGAAGGGCCACTTCCACCTTGAAGGCCTCACAAGACACACAATAGGATTCCTTAATCCTATTCAATTGCTCCCCGAATTTGACTCTAAATGCCTCTTGAATCTGACTAATCATGGTTTCAACTTCAGAATTCAAAACACAAGAGTTAGAATCAATAACTTTCTTAGAAGCAGTAAGAGACATGGATCTTTCTATCTTAGCCTTTTCTTCAAGAGTCTTGTTTAAGGCTTCAATCTCAATTGTAAGCTTGGGACAATTTTCACAAGATGCAACTCTAGAGTAAACCAAAGATTTCGCCATCTCTTGCATCTTAATCCTATTGTTCTTACAATGAGAGCATGTGTGACTAGCATCAAATTTTTGCAATTCCTTCAGGGCGCTATCCAATTTTAATTCAAGTAAAGTACAGTTCGAGCAAGTTAAAGGAATAGCTTCCATGGCAGTCACATCAAGTGAAATGGCATCTAAGCAAGCAGAACCAGACTTGAGAGATTCTAGTTCATCGAGAGCATCTTTTAGTTGATTAGTAACAGAGGAATGAGCAGATTTCAAGCTTGTCAAATCTTTAAGCAAGCTAGTGCAGGAATCACAAATATCATCAGGATTAGTAGATTTAGGCCTAACAACTTCTAGGTTCAAATTATCAATCATAATGTCCTGCTTCTTAATCATTTTTACTTGCTTATGCAATTTCGCTCAAAGAAGCACCAAATCCTTTTCATATCGGCAATAGAAGGGCATACCTCATCGATCACTAAAGGGATCCTCATCGTTGGAGGAGTCGCCGTCGTGGTCGTTTGGCCATGAAGCACATGCCCGTGAAGTCATGAGCCTTCTTCTTGCCACGGAGTCACTCGTCGTCCCTCCGCTTCCGAGTCCACATCGCTCATGTTTACATTTTCTAGAGCGGCAAGGACCCTACCGACAAACTTCCGTAGTTTGTCTTCTTGGGTTTTGCATCCTCTCCGGGGATGTCTTCGTGTCTCCTTCTCCTCCTTGCCCTTTAGCTTGGGCATCTCGAACGAATGTGGTTTGGCTCACCACATTCAAGCACGTGATAGGTCCACTTCTCCTCCTATTCCTCACCTTGTTATACGCTCTTGTGAATTTGGTGGATAGGAGGGCTAAGTCATCCTCGCGCTCAAGTTGCTCATCGCTAAAGAATGTAAAGCGATAATGAAAACCGATGAGCTACAATCAAGAGACTCAAGAACAACCCTTGGATTTGTCGACCACTAATGCCATCGACTGTCTTGGGAGACGCGAGATAAAATCAATCTCATGCGTCTTCAACCTCGAGTAAAGCTTATCCATGGTAAGCTCACTCATGACAAGTGTTGTCATTGATGGAAGTGATCTTCATTCCCTGCACCTTCACATCAAGAGCACCCAAAAGTCAAGCGTGCATTTTCGCACTCATAAAATACCAAGTCAACAAATACGGAGATCATGAAGAATCTTAGAAAATCTTCCCACACTCATCCAAAGACTCACCGTGCCTTTGCTCGATCTTTGAGTATACTTTCTTGAGCTGGTTCTGTCTCACTTCCTTGATCGCAGTGGACCCTTCGTGATAGTCACAAAGAGTTCGCCAGATCTCATGAGCAGACCGCAAGTGAGCAACACGCTCAAACTCAGATCGACTAAGGCCTTGGATCAAATAATTACGAGCCTTGCTGTTGGCCTCCACATCTGGAGTGATCATATCGTCATCTACCGCACGACATAAGGGTTTTTCACCTTAAGCCAAATAGCGTGCCCTTGAGCCTCGATATATGCTTGCATACGAGCCTTCCAATATGCAAAGTCAACTCCATCAAAAATATGTGGCTTGGTTGAGTACTTGTCAGTCGTCATGGCTCCAAAGACCGGTTAAGATCTTATGAGAAGAGCTAACCAGCTCTGATACCACTTGTAGGACCGTAAAGGCGACTAGGGGGGTGAATAGGCGCTTTCTCAACTTTCTCGCCTAACTCAAATACAGCACGAACTTTACTCCTTTAGCTATGAAAGCTAATAAGATCAGTAAGCGTACAGTGAAAGCCTTGTGCTAAATTTGATATACCCTTCAACCACACGACACAAAAGAAGAAAAGAACTCACTGTTCTTAACTGGGTACTGGCGGTCGGACCGGCTACCACGGGTGGTCTGACCGACGGTCAACCAATGGTCGACCAAGAACTAATCAAGGGTCGGACCGGTGGTATCGGTTCGACCAGCAAGATCGGGCGGTCTGAAAGCGGAGGTCGGACCGCCGTTGCAACACCGGTCCGACCGGTTCACCAAAGATCAAAAACTCAACCCAAATCCAAAACGAAATTTGATCCAACTTTTGATTCAACCAATGAAACTTGACCAAATTTCGAGCACACCTCCCTAATGATATTAGAGACTTATTTCTAGCGACGATCCTTCGATCCACTTCAGAATCGATCTCTCGTGGTTTTACAAAGAAGTGCACAAACCCTAGAAATATGAAAATCTTGATTCAAGACTTGCTTGTGGGGGTTGATGATCTAGATGACTCTAGGAGTATCCCCACACATCAAAGCAAGATAAAATAGTCCAAGGGACCAAGCATAAACCTTTGAATCAAAGAAGCACCAAAATCATCCAAACGGGAGAAGAACGCAAGGGAACAAATGACCTTTCAATTAAGCATCACAAGATTGTTTGATCACACAAGATGCTTACAAAGCCTCTCCAACAAGGAGGGCAAGAGCTCACACAAGGAGCACACTCCAAACCCTAGTTTCTCCTCTCCTCCAAACCCTAGAAAATGAGAAAGAATGCCAAATGAATGCTTGAGAGGGTTTTCCATCTCCCCCCTTTCTATTTATACTAGAGGGCTAGGGTTTCACTTTTGGGACCACTTACACATGGGACCCACACACATAACTATTGAAGCAAACGCCTGCTTCACCACGTGTAGGTTGATCAGCGGTTCTCATCACGTCGCCAAGCCTCTCTTGTCCGAATCCCATCGGAACCTTCCAGAGACTCGCACCGATATCCGCACCACCTGATTCAACCAGTTGTACCGAACTACCCGTTCGATCCATCTTGCCCATTCTGCACCATGCTTGTGCCACACGACCTCACCCGGTATCCGTGATCGTTCTGGACCTCAGCTCTCCAAGCGTAGTCCCGATCCATTCACCGTTGACGTCGTTGACATGCAAGCCACCTGCACAGCAATAGACAAACAAACCGTTTCCGGGAACAAGTTCTTCACAACTTGACCCACGTCAGCTCCGCAATGCAATATGCAACAATAAAGCATTGACAACCATACATAAACCACAATCAAAACACATCAATGCAAACTTGGCTAACCTCCAAGTCAATGCCGGTCTGACCGCCCCACAAGGCCGGTTCGACCGATTTCAGGCCGGTCGGACCGATCCCACAACGACGGTCGGACCGGTCGAAAAGACATAGCCAAATTTCCAGCGTGAAAAACCGAAACCTTCTGGAAACTTCAACTGAATAGAACTTTTGACTGGGAGCTCCAAAAATGATGTGACCACATCCAGGAGACTCCCCTCACTTGCCTACATAACCTATTTTTGGCTCATTTCAAAACCACTTTTCAATTTGGCGGTCCGACCGTAAGCATCGCCGGCCGATCGTCCCATCGCTCGGCCGGACCGCCTGGTGGCTCGCGACCACTCGAGCAAACCCGAAAACGTGACAAATTGCAAACCAACAAAGCCATTCCCAATTGACTCATCATCCTGAGATCGTGCACATATCCTCACGATATCCACAATCCTGGACTAGGAGCCATCCACAAACTCATCCTAAGCTTCGACCAGAAGTTGATTAAAGGTATATCTTAGTAAAGAAGATCCTAGACTAGGAGCCATCCACAAACTCTTTCTAAGCTTCTACCAGGGCGACAAATCTTGAGATTCATGTCAATTCTAACAAGCAGTCCCCATGTGATCGTCTGGATCATCAAACTATCTCCAAATTCATATCTTTGACAAGCAGTCTCGTATGAGTAGTTTGGTACAATTTAAGCATAAGATGATCTTGAAATTTGATTTTTCATGTTTCACCAGAGCAATTTTTAGAATCTCAAGAACACAAGAAGCTCAAGTAATGGTCAATTTTAGATTCAAGAGCTAACAAAGCAATTCTGACAGGGCCAATGTCACAAAAGGAGCACTAATTGCGCAACTAGCTAAAACATCCGCAAATTGTAATTTTTAGTTTGAGTTGTTTTAGAGTTCTAGCTCATACAGCGAAGACTTATCTGTATATGTGAAAGCATGATAATTCTAGCAAGTCAAAGAACTAGACATGTCATTGAGCAAGAATTGAAGTACTCAAGCTCCAAAGGGTAATAGGCAAAGCTTCGTCAATTTTAAAAGATAAGTAGAAAATCTTATATTACAATGCATCTTTTTGGATACCACTTGTTAGATTTTTCATATGAATGCAATATGATACAATGAGATGCAATAAAAGCCTAAAAACCTAAAAAGTTCAAAAATATCAATAAGTTCAGAAAAGAATAAGAAAAGATCAAAAGAACAAGGTAAGATCAGAAAAGATCAAATTCCCTCTCAAACCAACCCATATGGATAAATTACCCCTAACTCACTCCTCAAGGTGGCAAACCTAGTTGGGTCTAAAGGCTTGGTGAGGATATCGACCAGTTGAGCCTCGGACTCCACAAAGTGCAGCACAATATCACCTTTTTCGACATGGTCTCTAAGGAAGTGATAGCGAATGTGAATGTGCTTGGTCCTAGAGTGTTGCACAGGGTTCTTAGCCATATTAATGGCAGAAGTGTTATCACGAAAAAGAGAAACACTAGCAAAATTTAACCCATAATCCTTAAGAGTGGTTACCATCCACAAAATCTAACTACAGCAACTAGCAGCAGCTACATATTTAGCTTCAGCAGTGGATTGTGCAACAGAGGACTGCTTCCTAGAAGACCAAGAAACAAGAGAAGTGCCTAGGAAGTGACAAGTTGATGAGGACATGACCCCTATGGATATAACTACATTTGCTATGCTTGCTATTCCAATTACAAGAGCTCGTACGCGTCAATTTATTTATTAGGCAAATTCATTTCGAGGGCTAAGTATATTATTTGAGAACTCTATGATGCTGCCTAATGGAGATGATTTACTTGTACTTAGGAATCTAGGACTACGACCAGTTCAAGAAGGTCCACAACCAGTTCCGCAGGGTCTACGACCACTTCAGGAAGTCCTACGACCAGTTTCACCAGTACTCGGCGAGCCGTGACTCGATGGGAGCAATCCACGACTAGAGAAGCAAGCACAGTACTCGTTGAACACAATCTATGACCAGAGATAGCATGGACTCCTCAAGACCACCCCAGGACCAGTCCTACGACCAGGTCTTCGACATAGATACGTGATATGAATAGTTAACAAGGTGCTGTGTCACCGTTTTTGGACATAATAGGGCCCTATAAGCATGTCGAGGTCAGAGTCCAGGCTGTGTACGCCTCTTACCACGGCCGCACAACCCTAGGTCGACCTCCTCACGTTCCCCTATATATATACGGTAGCGGTCATAGTTTAACGTGTGTTTTTCTTTGAGATTATTCTGCTTAGCAGTATCGCCACACGTTCGGTTGAGGAACCCCACATTGTGTGCTTCATCTATATTCGCAATACAATATCATATTGCATCTTCTGCCCTCTTGCTTGTGTTCTCGATTCGCATGCAGGAGATAGCCTTCTTGGTGAGGTCAACCGTGTTTGGCACGGTTGATAACCATCGAAGCAGTGGTGTAGTGATTGCAGGAGGTCTGATCTGTTCTGGTCGGAGCCTTCGGATCATCAACGTCGAGTTCTCCACAATCGACTTTTCAGTACCTTTCGGAAGATCGGGCCACTGTTACATCACAAGTGCTTGAGGTGCTCTTCCTATCTAGCCGACAGCCCGCAAAATCAGAATCAGAAAATCCCCGAATGGACAAAGATGAAGAACATGAATACCAAATGCCATACAGAAGGGTAGAGTGTAAATACCTGAATATGCGCTTAACGGCTTGGCGATGGGAAGATCTCGGAGACGCCTGAAACCTCGCGCAGAGGCATACCGTGAAGTGGATGTCCAGTCTTGAGGCCGTCAGATACCGGAGGGAGCCAATCATGCTGCGGTACTCGCGTTGATCCACAGCTTCTCCTTCCTCATCTGGAACCAAAACAGTCGAAGTCGCCATGGGAGTGGAGGTCGGCTTGCAGTCACCCATGTCGCAGCGTTTGAGCAAGTTCTTAGTGTACTTCGTCTGATGGATGAAGATCCCTTCTTTGAATTGCTTGATTTGAAGCCCCAAAAAGTAATTGAGCTCTCCCATCATACTCATCTCAAATTCCCTGGACAAAGTCTCAGAAAAGCTGGAAACAAGAGCATTAGAAGAACCACCAAAGATAATATCATCAATATAAATCTGAGTAAGCAGGAAGTCATTATCACGCCTAAGAATGAACAAAGTCTTGTATACCTTACCCATCTCAAAGTTATTCTTAAGCAAAAAGGTCTTAAGTCTATCATACCAGGCTCTAGGGGCGTGCTTAAGACCATATAAGGCTTTGGATTGCTTGAAAACATAATGTGGGTATTTGGGATTCTCAAAGCCTGGGGGTTACTTAACATAAACTTCCTCCTCTATGAAACCATTTAAAAATGCATTTTTAACATCCATCTTATATAATCTAAAGCCCTTATATGCAGCAAATGCAAGTAGAATGCGAATGGCTTCTAGTCTAGCAACAGGAGCAAAGGTCTCATCAAAATATAACCCCTCAACTAGGATAAAGCCCTAAGCTACCAACCTAGCCTTGTTTCTAATTACAGAACCATCCTTATTTTATTTTTTTTAAACCCCGCGGGTTCCTATAACATTATGGCCACTAGGAGATTCTACTAGGTTCCAAACCTTATTCCTCTCAAAATTCTCTAACTCCTCATGCATGGTATTGACCCAGTTAGAATCCGATAAAGCATGTGATATATCGTGGGGTTCAAAAGAAGCAAAAAAAGTAGAATGAGAGTAGAGGTTTGGATCATGATACCTGGAGCTAGTGACTCGCTCATGGAGATTACCAATTATCTGATCCGGAGGATGCTGCCTTTGAATGTGAAGTGGTGCACCCGGAGAGGAAAATATCTCTTCAACCTCCGTAGGTACTGTTAGACCCCGATGTATTTAACTTGTAATAATTAACCATCAAGATGATTAAAGCATTACATATCAAATATCACAGCTCGGCAGATATGTACTTCCTGTATGCAAGACACATACCCTTACAAAAATTATGCATCAATTCCATTCATCACATAGAATCCAAAGCACGACTAAGCAATTCGGAAGACATACAATATAGAGTTATTACAAAAAGGGCCGACCGGCCAAATACAACAAAGATTCTAAGATAACAGCGGAAGCAAGGTGCCATAAGACGGCGATAAACAAAAGCCAATTAGTGTGCCTTTAGCCCACAAGGCAACCAACCGGTACACCGAGCTAGTCGTCAAACCCGCAGCACATATCACAAAAGTGAGGCCCTTGGGGCTCACCTTCCTCCTCTGCAATAAATAGTTAAGCAAAGCAAATGAGTACAAAAATTGTACTCCGCAAGACTTACGTGTAGAGTAACATACCTATACATAGCTACATGCAAGCTTATATGAGTGGAGGCTGTATGTTTCATTTTCGGCATAAAGCAATCTTTATTGGCAATAAGATAGTACATTTGAAAGCAAGTTTACAATCTATTTTTATTGTTCAAATAACAGTAAATAACAACAATATAACAATAAATAGATGACAACAACATCCCAGAAGTGACTAACCCAATAGTCACCACGATAATAGCATGAATTACCCATTCATACCACCCATGTCAAGTTTTAAAATAAAGGTTGTAGTCTAATTCTTGCGAGAAATAAACAAGCTTGTCCATAACCTACGACGAGGCTATTCGAATAGATTTAACACTGCAGGGGTGTACCAATGTACCCACACGCCAGACCGCCTTTTTGCCAAGCTATGAAGCACACTTCCTTAGGTATGTCGGCACGGCTAAGTCCTACGAGACATTTCCAATATTATATATCAACTACGAGTCACCCGTATGGATAGAAACCCATAGGTTGTGTCGGAGTCATCGAAAGCCTCGGTCAACTACCCCTCACGGGCAAAGCCTTGGACAACTGCGATACCCCTCGAGGTGGAGAACCTACCCGGAATCTCCACCACCGCACACCCAACACAATAACACAGATCCTTTTTCACACAGCACACACAACCCACCTCCGCGACTCAGAGCTAACACACGCCAAAGTACTAGGTCAAGAGAGGTCCCATATCCCTCTCGTGTGGTTAGCACGCAAGAGTGCTTGGATCAATGACGCAAGTAATTCGGTCCTTGTGGACTCAGGCACCTTTCCATGTCACACCAAACAATCACAGCAACATACCATTATGCCCAAGTCTAAAATAATTTTATTTTCAGTTTTAGATATACAAAAAAACAAAGCACAAGGTGATGTGCATAATAGAGTAATAATAAGATTTGTGTGATCCAGATCATCGACTAAGTCGATGACCACCCAAAACTACCGATAGCTAAGCATGACTAAGCATATCGACTCGCAATCTACTAAGCGACAAGAGCCCATCCAACGAACTCTAGTCACAGCAAATAACCTAGGCTTAGAGGAATAATCATTTACTACAGAGTATGCAACTATAGGATCAACTAATCAATTTAACAACAAAAATAGCGATGCATACATACAAGTTGAAATCAATATATTAGACTTGAAAAATACTGGGATTAACATGATCAAACTGCTTGCCTTGCTGTGGATTATCCTCTTGCTACAGAGAAGCGCTCTCGTAAACAATAATATCGTCTGAACCTACCGAAAGAAATCGAAAGCACAATAAGAACGAATAACACCGAAAAGAGCCCAAAATACAAACTCACCCAAAAAATTATGAAAAATTCACAGAATGAAAATCATGATTTTAGATGAATTTATCAACAAGAATAATTCATTTCGATGTTCTATGATTTTAGATGAATTTATAAACAAGAATAATTCATTTGGATGTTCTATGCAGAAGTTATAACCGTTTGAAAATCAGTTTTCAGAAAAATTCAATTTAATTATAATCTGTCTATGTTCACCTTATCTAAAACTTTCGCGAAAATTTCTAGAGTAGAGGTGGACATGAGGATTACAAAAATGGATAGAGAATATTACTACATGACCAAAATAATTTGGTTCACCTCAAATGGAGTTTTTATGAATTAGTTATGCATTTTCAAAGTTAAAAGCAATTTATAATGTATTAATACTTTTTTTTGAAGCACTCTCCACAAAACATGTTTTCTGAGATAGTGACAAGGTTGAAACATATTTTATAATAAAGTTTATTAAAAATGAAAAATAAGAAAAGTGGTTTCACTGTTTTTGGAGTTAAAATGAATTACTTATGCAATTTTGAAGTTAATGCATTTTTCAGTTCATAAATAAAGCATTTCGGATTTCTCAAAATCATAAACGAATATTTATACCCAGCCGATGCTAGCCACGGTCACTGACCAGTGGGCCCCTTAAACAGTGCATTTTCCATTTTCGAACCGAAGAGAATTTCCGGGCTAACAGGTGGGGTCCACATGTCATACACTGCGAAAATCGGGATTTGCACCACGTTTACTATGCTTGGCCCCACATATCAGTGACAACAAGAAACCGAATAAGACAGCCATTAACTACTAAGCAATCATTAGAAGTAAATGAACGAGATTTGGTTTTAATGATGATGCTACAGTGTTGTCGGAAAACCGGCAACACTGCACTGGCTTCACCGAGCTCTCACCGGCGTTCCCGGCCATAGCGGCGCTAGCTAAGGGCATGGATGGGTTCACAATATCCTTGCACACCCAACGCTGGCACTCACGGTGGTTGAGCTGGCCCGAGGCGATGGCGCACCGGAGTGAAGCGGAGGAGAGCTAGGGCTAATCGTGCACTGCAAGATCGAGCTCCGCATTGTCCAAGGAAGCAGGTGCCAAAGCAACTACAAGGCACAGGGAGGTTACCTGAGTGAGGGAGAGACTCGACGAAGGTCGGAGTTGAGCCAGAGGGTGACGGCGGCGGGGTGCTTCACCGAGCGGAGCTCGCTCTGGTGAAGGAGACGGAGAAAGAGTGGTAGAAAGCTCAAAGACAACCCACAGATGGTGTACAAGCAAAGAATCGCCAAGGAGCTTACCACACCGGATATGGGGACGAACGGGGCTCTGCGGCCGAAAATGGTTCAAACTCGGATTTTGCGGGCTCCTGTGAACCGATAGCAAAATAGAGTGAGGGGAAAGATTAAGCAGGCCAAGACACGCCTGGTGACGCACTAATAAGAGAGAAAGGCTCACCGGAGTCGATAATGGCCGAAGGAGTAGCTCTGGGCGTGCTCTGGACAAAGCGAGAGCACGAGCTTACCTTAGATCCTACATGTAAAGACAGAAGCTCCAATGAGCGAAAATGAGGAGGCCATGGAAGGTAGGAGTCGAGGGACGCAGCGGTGGAAAACTTACCCGTGGGAGCTGCACAAACGAGCACCCCTCTCCTCAGCCACCGAGAGAAGTGCGGAAGAAGGTGGGCATAGGGTCAGTTTTGAGCAGGAGCGAGGACGGAGAAGAAAGCGGCGTGAGTGGGCGAAGCCCTACGATTGGTAGCCAAGGGCGGTGCGGCAACGGCGTTGACAGAGATGCACAGCATGCAACGGCCGCGTGGAGCTCAGCTCCTGAGCAGCGCCTGCCCAAGGTGGAAGAAGACCCTGACAGGTGGGGCCCGCGACGCCAGTGACTCAGTCGCGCGAGAGAGACAGATTTAAAGGGGGTTGGCACGGGCCGTTGGATCGAGATCGAACGGATCAAGCGAAAGGGACGATCGGCCGGCCCGAACGTTCACGTCAATCCAGTCCGTTCTCTCCAAATCGAACGGTTCACGTGAGTGGAGCGATCGACCGGTCCGAACGTTCACTTCAATCCAGGCCGTTGAGTTTCCATCAGATGGCTCCCAATCGGCAGGGTCAGCTTTAGGACCTAACCGAAGGGTTACGCTATCTGGACCGGAGAGTCTCCATCGGACGGCTCACCCGTGACGCGGTTAGTTGGTTGGGCTGAACCAAGGATACCGGGTCGGGGTCTGACTTGGGTTCAAGCCCGATGAACAGTGATTCCAGATTTGAATTAAAAAGGCTGAGATGATTTGGAAATTTCCCAGAGGTAGCTCCAAAGTTCTAAAAATTCTGAAATTTTTAGTGAGTGATCCTGACTTCGAGATCAACCGTGTGTAGATTTTACAGAATTTTTCATGTGGTGAATTTCTTGCTAGAAAATTCACAATCTGCTGCTCAGGGGTTTGACCATGGAGACAACAGGTTTGAGCAGCCCTTAAGAAATAGCAAATAATTTATAAAGATTATGAAATTTCTCAGGGAGGTTACCAGGAAAATCAAGAATTTAGGAAAAATATTTCCAGAGGATGATCACAAGGTTTGACTGGAATATCTTGAATTGCAACACTTCAAGTCAATAAACCAAATTGAATTTGAAGTCCACACATCAAGGGAATAATTTCTAGAGATTTCAAATGACAACAAGGATGCATCCAAAAGTTTTAATTTATCCTCATTTTTATACATTTGAAATACAAACCCAGAGCTTTGGGATGTTACAAAACCTCCCCCCCCCCCCCTTACAAAAATCTCGTCCCGAGATTTGGCTCACTTGTTAAAGAAAGATGGATAGTCTGCACGGAGACGATCTTCCCTTTTCCAAGTAGCCTCATCCTCAGAATGGTTCGACCATTGAACTTTAAGGAATCTGATAGTTCTATTCTTTGTTGTGGATATCATGGGGATATACTCCAGATCTTAGGATGATGTGACAATTGGCAATGGCGTTAACGGTTTGTCGTTTCACGGGTTTTCGATAAAGTTTCAGAACTGTTCAGGCATTCTGGACAGGGGCGGTCCGACCAGCCATAGCATGGCGGTCCGACCGGTCCCAAATCAGTCGGACCGCCATGTGCGCGGTCGACCGCCGTGAACAAAAATGGTCGAACAGCCGGGCCAAAAATAGAGGGTGTAGGCAAGTGAGGGGATCCCATTGCCCTTGGTCCCATAATTTTTGGAGTCTCCAGTCAAAAGTTCTATTGGTTTAAAGTTTCCAGTAGGTTTCGGATTTCCAGGGGTTGAAAATCGGCTAAGTCCTTTCGGGCGGTCTGACCGGTTGTCACTTGAACGTCGGCCTTCGTGGCGGCGTTGTTCGTTGGTTAGGTCAAAGTCATGAGTTTCAGTGCATTTGTGTTGCATGATGCATGTTTTGACTAACGTGGGTCAAGTTGTGAAGAACTTGTTCCCGGATTCGATTTGCTTGTCTATTGTTGTGCAGGTTGCTTGGTGGTCAACGACGGTCAACGGCGAGGATGATCGGGACGAGGCTTGGAGAGCTGAGGTCCAGAACGATCGACGATGCCGGGTGAGGTCAATGAAATCAAGTATGGTGCAGAATGGACAAGGATGACCGAACGGACAGTTCGGTGCGACTGGTTTGATCAAGCGGCGTGGGAATCGGTGCAAGTGCTATGGTGGTTTCGGTGGGAGCCGGATGGGAGAGACTTGCCGACATGGTGAGAGCCGTTGATCAACCTACACGTGGCGAGCAGCGGCGTGCCAGCAGATGGACTCGGTCTTCGGAGAAGGACCGAGAAGGGGTATTTTGGTAATCTTACCAAATACCACCTTGGTGACCTTTTGCCTACCCGCGGCGCAAGACGACGCAAAGAGAAGCGGTTTAGGTCAAGAGGTGTTGAAGACGGCGCTTTAAATTGCGTGCGTGTGTGACCCGTTTGTGTTGGGCCTTAACGGGAGCCCATTTGAGTTAATCGTCTAGAAGGTCTAAGTCTCCACTATAAATAGAGGAGGGACGTGGCTGCACCCCCTTCAACCCTTTCATTATTGTTGAAACCCTAGTTTTGGCTTAGGGAGAGGATTAGTGGAGGTTAGGGTTCTAGAGAGTTTTGATTTGATTTCATGCTCTTGGATTGAGCTTTGTCCTCCATTGATGGAGTGGTCAGAACCCAAACCCTATCAAATCAATCCAAAGAAAGTTTGATCAAAGATGTGTCTCTTTGCCTTTCTTCTCTCTATTTGGTGATTTTGAGTCTTTCTTTGATTCGCATATTTTTGATTGATTTCTTTACATGATCTAGCTTGCTGTGACATGTGGGAACACATCTAAGATCATCTTGATCATCAATCACCCACGAGCAAGTTTTTGGATCTAGTTTTCGTTTTGACTCGGTTTTAAATCATCCACCTCTCAAACTGAAAAAGGTCTGAACTTTTCCAAGGATCTTCATGATCTTCGATTGGAATAGGTTCCTGACATCCTAGAGAAGGTGTGTACCAAGTTTCATCAAGTTTGGAGTTGTAGATCAAAAGTTACATCTATTTGCAACTTCATTTTTCGGGCTGATTTCACTGTTCATCAGGCTGGAGGTCAGACCGCCCATGGACCGGTCAGACTGCCACTAAATATAGGTCAGACTGCCCACACTTAGGAAATTAAGTTTCGGTTGATTTTGGTTGTTTTGCTTCCGGGTGTTGATTGGATTCAATCCTAGTCTTCCGCTGTACTAGTATATCGATCTTCATAGCTTCTATAGCTATTGGAGTGAAATTTGTATTCAATCTAATCTTGGTTGAAAAAGTGAGCATGCTCCTATTCACCCCCTGTAACACCCTGACTATAAGGAAGTCAAGATGTCACCTACAATCTCTACTCTTCAAATGAATAACATCAAGTAGCATAACAAAAAGAAGAGGTTATTGTGAATGTATGAAAACAAGCATTCGTCCTCCAGTCTTACTCAACGAAATGGAAGTAAACAGTTCAGCAAGATAAGTAAACAAGGCCATGTGGGCTTATTACATTGCAACACAAATCATAATTAATGATAATAAAAGTCCTCAAATTGTTTGATAAATGATAGTGAGTGCATCGTGATGAACTACCCTCCATAACATCATTCTTCCTCGTCATTTACCTAAATAAGACAAGAAAGCAAGAATGAGCCAATAGACTCAAAGTAATCAGATGTAACAATCAAACATACAATGAGCCATATATCACAAACACAATTTGAACATATACTGAAACGAATGTATGAATGAATGAAGTGGAATGGTGCATTGAAGGAAATGGACATATTGTAGCATATACGGTATAGCGAGTGAAGCACCGTCGGTGTTCACTTAAAGTATTCGTATGAAGAACGTTTCATACGATCGTCCAACGTGGCCCACATTGGAATGGTGGACTCACGTAACGTGGCCCACATTGGAATGGTGGACTCACGCACCCATCTTGGAATTGATGGGATTTCAAGTGCCCATACCGAATTGATGGGTCTTACTAAAATATTGTATGCATGTCATGATGATCACATGTCAATATGGAATAGTATTCATAAATGAAAAGAACACATGGCATTCATCTACATATACGAACAAATGTAAACATTCATTCACACATCATACGTGACATCAAACATGGAATACAAATTACTTGCCTGCCGCGCTGCAACGGGTTGGGAGGTAATTGTGATACCCCTCCACTCACCGCTTCACCGCCTACAATAAAATATAATCGAAATGAGGGCAACGAATATTGCGATGCTACACGTGTCCTCCCTCAATCTTCTAGCCAAACTAACCAAATAAAAGCCAATTTGATCAATTTACCCAACCATTTCAATTAACCCTAATCTGGCAGTTTTACTAGAAAATTCACCAATAAAAAACCGTAAGTCCAAAAGACCTGAAACCAGTGCTCAAATTTTCTTAACTTAACTGCCTACAAAACTCTAGTTGAGGGTAAACTCTAATTCGGCCATTACAGGGGTCTAACCATCCATTGAAAAACTACAACTGCAGTCTGCCCAGAAATCTGAACAGCCCTAAAGAAATTGCTCTAACTTTTAAACCACTGATCCAAATAAAGTGATTTTTATCAGCCTGGAAACATGGTGAAATTATCTTCAAAACCTAGTTGGGTGGCTGACCTGATTCTGACTCTAACTAGATCAAAACCTAGGTGCAACTCACTATACCCATCAGTTCTGACAGACAGACCAGCGCGTAGTAAAACAGCCATAACTTTTAATCTACTGGGTCAAAATTCGTGATCCAGGTGCCAAAAGAAAGATAATGAAATAAGGAACAAAACTCTAGAAGGCTAAATCATCCAATTCGGCCTCTAAGGCACCCAAAACCGAGTTGCAACCTACTGTACAGAACCGATCTACTAACAGAAATTACACGATACTACCAAAAACATGGAATCGACAACTCTAACGCAATCAAACAGCGATGGGGTCTCTCGTTACCCTTGTAGACCCGAAGAACGACGAGGAACAACTTCCCAAAGCCTTCCCCTCTCCTCCTTTGGCCAGCTCCAACTCCACGAACCCGATTGAAAGGAAATCGCCGCGGAGGAAGAACCAAGAAGAACACTTGGAAGGCCGGGTGCAGCTCGGGGATCTCCAATGGCAGCCACCAATGGAGAGGAGGCGCCTAGGAGGAGGGGAGGAAGAGAGGGGGCGGCACAAGGGGAGGAGAGGCGGCTTGGGGGAAAAAGAGGAGGGAATAGGGTTTGGGGGAAAAGGGTGTTCCCCTTGGCCGCCCCTAGATGGGCTGGCCGCCCACTATCGGGCCTCCTGGTCGCGAATCGCGCCCAAAGTTGCTGATATTAACGAATACCCCGACGAAAGGAATTTTCCGCTGAAAACACTTTCTTTCGCTCTCCGACCTCTTTCTTTCTACCGATCCATTTCCGAGTATTACATTCTACCCCTTAACAGATTCGACCTCGAATCTAAACACGATCTTATTCGAAAGAAAATCGCGATCGAATTATTAACGAAAAACATGTACCATAAACGAACAGTCCGATACTTATCGCGCACGAGGGTCTCCACTCTCAAACGGCCTCTCTTCGGACTAGAGAAACCACCACCCAAAGACCCAAATCGACGCCGACCTAACATTCAACCTAAACTTTCTAGGTACCCTCATCGAAAGAGGATCAAGGTAAGACCATACTCAATGGTCAACGCCTTAAACTTTAACTCGAATCTTGAATAGTTCACCGCCCACTCAAGACTGAACACACCCGACGCTATGCGTGCTTGGCGGTACCCGAGACGGTCAAAACGAAATACCAATTTTCTAATTTCGCAACTTTCAAAACGAAGAGAATCCAATTGAAAATAGAGAGTCCTCATCGCGCCCACTCAATGCTAACTCTCCACCAAAAGGTTAGATTCCAAATTTGACAATCATCTCAAAACAAACCGCTTCTCCAAATAAGCGACTTACAAAGGAACACCACGACCACCAAAGGAGAAATCACTCGACGCTCAAACCAAATACTTGCGGTTTGTCCGATTTGGAAAGAATCAACACGCCAACCCAGCGCCAACTCAAAATTGCGGAAGATACAAGTCAACGACACAAAACTCAAACGAGAATCAAGAAAACACCTCATTATCTGATGAACATTCCTTTCCACAGCTTCTCTCCTCTAGGAATAAAATTTCTAATTTGAATTCATCGCATACCACAAGAGATTAAACCTCTTAATTGAACATTATCAAATTATGATCAAATCAAGGACATCATCCACACAATTGTGGAGAGGCTAAATTGAATCCACCGAATACTCTAGACAATTCATTCTACTAACCAAAATCGATTTAATAGAAGGCGTTCAAGGCACCACAGAATAGGCTTCAAACCATCACATTACCTCCAATTTCCAAGAACAACAACTCAGAATCCTTAACTCGCACAAACATGTACTACATCAAAAGGGTTCTATCAATTATCATTTTACTGATCAGGAAGCTCCATTATTCCACTTTCTCTACACATAATCATTGGATGACCAAAGGTCTAACATAACAATGCAAACCCAAATTTAACTTCCAAAACCTCTACACCAGATTGTTCTTATAACTGATAGTGAAATCATCGAATTAAATCTCCAATAGTACCACCATTCTAACATACTCCATCAATGACATCATCATAAATCACCCACACCATCTCGCAATGCTATTCAATTGCGTTACTCTAAAATTCAATGAAGGTTTCTTACCTCCGATAATCACTAACTTTTCAATCTCGAATTGAAGTTCTAGAATTTCACTATACCGGTGTTATTCAAAGTAACACTATTCAGCTTACTTGAAGTCAAACATTTCAGTGAATCAATTTCTCCAAGGGATACAGATCAAAACCATTTCACATTCTACTACTCCTCCGATAACTTGGTAGCAAAATATCATCGCTACGATTACTCATCCACCACCAAACAAATGCCAAACTTATCCTTTGCAAACACTTTGCAACCCAAAATCGTGATCCTTTCTCAAATGGAAGAGGCGAACAAAGATAAGTTTATTCACACAAAAGACGTTGCTCATCACGGCGAAAGCAGAAACCAAAAGAAATATTCGATAAAGGTGATCTTGGAAAACGAAAGTGAGTTCATAATTGAGGCACACATCCTCAAAAGAGAATAGTAAATGACAAATACACACGAAAGAAAGATATTACGCTTGAAATTCGCCATCTCTTGAGCGGAAAGAGCAACAAATTTAGGGACGCTTCAAAATAACCACAAGTTTTAATTAAGAATCGATAAGATCCTTCAACATGCCAACTGCTCAAATAGTTCATCTACTTGGGAAACACGAGATCCAAATGTTCTCACCACAAAACTCAAAACATTTCCATTTACGGATTTCACTAAAGCAAATGGATTAACTTCGTCTCAAGAGATCAACGAAAATTTTCTTTTATTGCAACCTCACTTTGCGAACTCAAACCAAGGAACCTTTCGGACTAAATCACACGAAATCTTTAAAGAACAATAGGTTAATCCAATTCCTCAAGTTACCCAAAATAATCTCGCATTACAGCTGATTCACGAGCTCCAAGGTACCGTGAAAGCTAAACTTGAAATATTCTTATTTGAACGATGTCACCCAAAGGCGATCAATTTACTACAAGTAATAACATCGAGCTCACCACCACATTTAGAAAACATTTCAAAGACCAACGCGAAAAGAATGGGTTGAATATATCTCAAAAGAAGAGGCACGTGAAAACGCTTTTCACCAATCGGGAAATCACTTACCACTCGTGAATCGAACACGTAACCAAGGGAAAACCAATTAGGCAATGAACTCATTGAACATAGGTGGAGTCCACAATTGAAAACATAAGCCTCGCAAGAAGAGAATGTCGGACCTTTACAGATAAGAACAACGAGCATTCAAAATCAAAACGCCGCATCATCAAGAACCATTATAACTTTGCAACAAATCGCTTTACGCGGCAAACTTCGCTTATCAAAATAAACTTGGACCTCCAAAGAGGTCATGAACACAAAACTCAAATTGAATCATTTTGGAAACATCAAGAAAGGTGGTTAAAACTTCTTTCTCTATAAAAGAATCAACCTTATTCTCACATTACCGATCATATCAATAAACCTTCTAAAGGAAACATGACAAATCGGGTTATAGAAATTTTCAAAGATCAATTGGAATTGTAATAACAACTTGTTCTCGAAAAGGAACCTAGTACGAATGCCACAAAGCTGAGACAAACCTCTCACACAACACCACAAAACATTAGAAAGAGGTCGCGACACTTTTCCTTTTCAAAGGGAGGTTATAAACTCCAACACTCCAACTACTCCAAAAGAATTGAACTGAGTCGAAATTTCTTCAATAAACTTAGTAGAAGATAATTCCCGTTATCAAAATACCAAACGGTTAATAAGGTCCCCTTAAACAACAAGAGAGATAGGACTCTTACAAAAAGAATGATCTTGTCAATAATATCGTGTACAAGTAGCAAAGAAAGCTCAGCAATCAGAAAGACAAGAATTGTTTTGAAAAACATCTAGGGACCAATAGGAACCCAGAGCCAACCAGCTTTGTTTGATTACCATCTCCAACTTAATCACCACAAGGCACCCTAAAAGGGTTTTAACACTAATCCTCGTAAAAGAGATGCGTTAAACTTCAAGACGCGGAATGATCCAAAAGAAATACATGGAGCCAATGCTTCCTCGTGTTAATGAACTTGCAACAGAAAACTCTCATTATACAAACTATCAAACGAGTAAACGAGTCGCTATTTTCCAATGAGAAGGAAGGAACAAACATAGAAATATCAATATTGCCAATCGTCAAGATCATTTAAAATAAAAGAAATTCAACACCGAAAAATAATAATATTTTCAGAGAACCATTAAAGACCTATTGGATCTCATCACTACCATGAATCATGAACCTAAGGGAAATTCATCAACTACCACCGACAAGAATTTGTCAAAATCGAAATCAAAGAAGAGAACCTCTGTCTAAAGCATCCCAAAAGAAATATGCAAGATCATTGTGCACTTGATAAAGAACTTGCAAAAGAAATCTGCCATTGCCCGAAACCTCAAGCGAACACTCGGGTTGAATTTTCCAACAGGGGTAAAACAGAACTTCCGTGAAAAGGTAAATCTTGCAATTTAACTAGGCTTACGTGGAGCAGAAATATCACAATAGTAGAAAGAACAATAATTGTTTCAAAGAACGATCGAAATCTACTAGAGATTGCCCGCTTCATTATAACCTCCATTCAAAAGAAATTCACGAACTATCGTAAACTACAACCGTAAAACCGGATACAAACTTGAGAAGGACAACAACATCATCAATGAGCTCAGCTCAACACGTAACTTTGGAACAGGTAAGAACTTCTACTATTACAACACGAATAGTGGTGTAGCCCGTAAATCCTGAACGACAACCACGAACTCACCGCCGACGTCCGCTACCGATACGCATAACTAATGCAATCAATTATGAATATATATAGGATCATCTCATGACAATCATAGAATAATTCATAGTTATATAGGATATCACATCATATCATAGTTTAACACATCATAGCACAAAACAACTCAACAACGACTCATTAATCGAGTCACAACAATTGGAATGCGGAAGCAACAGCTTTACCCAACCCTCCTAATGTGCACAAGGTGTCAATTTAATATGTTTGAATGAACCATGGACCTAAAGCCCGCTCGATACCAATCTGTAACACCACGACTATAAGGAAGTCAAGATGTCACCTACAATCTCTACTCTTCAAATGAATAACATCAAGTAGCATAACAAAAGAAGAGGTTATTGTGAATGTATGAAAACAAGCATTCGTCCTCCGCCTTACTCAACGAAATGGAAGTAAATAGCAAAGAAGATAAGTAAACAAGGCCATGTGGGCTTATTACATTCAAATCATAATTAATGATAATAAAAGTCCTCAAATTGTTTGATAAATGATAGTGAGTGCATCGTGATGAACTACCCTCCATAAGATCATTCTTCCTCGTCATTTACCTAAATAAGACAGTAAAGCAAGAATGAGCCAATAGACTCAGCAAGTAACTGTATGTAACAATCAAACATACAATGAGCCATATATCACAAACACAATTTGAACATATACTGGAAACGAATGTATGAATGAATGAAGTGGAATGGTGCATTGAAGGAAATGGACATATTGTAGCATATACCGGTATAGCGAGTGAAGCACCCGTCGGTGTTCACTTAACGTATTCGTATGAAGAACGTTTATACGATCGTCCAACGTGGCCCACATTGGAATGGTGGACTCACGTAACGTGGCCCACATTGGAATGGTGGACTCACGTACCCATCTTGGAATTGATGGGATTTCAAGTGCCCATACTGGAATTGATGGGTCTTACCAAAATATTGTATGCATGTCATGATGATCACATGTCAATATGGAATAGTATTCATAAATGAAAAGAACACATGGCATTCATCTACATATACGAACAAATGTAAACATTCATTCACACATCATACGTGACATCAAACATGGAATACAAATTACTTGCCTGCCGCGCTGCAACGGGTTGGGAGGTAATTGTGATACCCCTCCACTCACCGCTTCACCGCCTACAATAAAATATAATCGAAATGAGGGCAACGAATATTGCGATGCTACACGTGTCCTCCCTCAATCTTCTAGCCAAACTAACCAAATAAAAGCCAATTTGATCAATTTACCCAACCATTTCAATTAACCCTAATCTGGCAGTTTTACTAGAAAATTCACCAATAAAAAACCGTAAGTCCAAAAGACCTGAAACCAGTGCTCAAATTTTCTTAACTTAACTGCCTACAAAACTCTAGTTGAGGGTAAACTCTAATTCGGCCATTACAGGGGTCTAACCATCCATTGAAAAACTACAACTGCAGTCTGCCCAGAAATCTGAACAGCCCTAAAGAAATTGCTCTAACTTTTAAACCACTGATCCAAATAAAGTGATTTTTATTAGCCTGGAAACATGGTGAAATTATCTTCAAAAACCTAGTTGGGTGGCCGACCTGATTCTGACTCTAACTAGATCAAAACCTAGGTGCAACTCACTATACCCATCAGTTCTGACAGACAGACCAGCGCGTAGTAAAACAGCCATAACTTTTAATCTACTGGGTCAAAATTCGTGATCCAGGTGCCAAAAGAAAGATAATGAAATAAGGAACAAAACTCTAGAAGGCGAAATCATCCAATTCTGCCTCTAAGGCACCCAAAACCGAGTTGCAACCTACTGTACAGAACCGATCTACTAACAGAAATTACACGATACTACCAAAAACATGGAATCGACAACTCTAACGCAATCAAACAGCGATGGGGTCTCTCGTTACCCTTGTAGACCAAGAACGACGAGGAACAACTTCCCAAAGCCTTCCCTCTCCTCCTTTGGCCAGCTCCAACTCCACGAACCCGATTGAAAGGAAATCGCCTGCGGAGGAAGAACCAAGAAGAACACTTGGAAGGCCGGGGTGCAGCTCGGGATCTCCAATGGCAGCCACCAATGGAGAGGGAGGCGCCTAGGAGGAGGGGAGGAAGAGAGGGGCGGCACAAGGGGAGGAGAGGCGGCTTGGGGGAAAAGGGAGGAATAGGGTTTGGGGGAAAAGGGTGTTCCCCTTGGCCGCCCCTAGATGGGCCGGCGGCCCACTATGGGCCTCTGGTCGCGAACTCGCGCCCAGGTTGCTCGATATTAACGAATACCCCCGACGAAAGGAATTTTCCGCTGAAAACACTTTCTTTCGCTCTCTCCGACCTCTTTCTTTCTACCGATCCATTTCCGGAGTATTACACCCCCCCCCCTCTTGTCGCCTTTTCGGTCCAACACTTGTTCTTCGTTCAGCCTCATCGAGTATGCGAACAGGGTGCTCGCGATAGGTCAAATCTTCCTGAACATCGAGAGTTTCCAACGGAGCTTTCTCTGTAGGAACACGAACTTCTTCAATTGGGACACGTGGAATACATCGTGTATTCCCTCAAGTGCAGCAGACAGATCCAACTTGTAGGCAACAACTCCTTTCTTCTCGATGATGCGGTAAGGTCCGACATAACGAGGAGCTAACTTGCCTTTGACGCCGAATCGTTGATGACCCTTCAGAGGAGAGACTTTGAGATAAACAAAGTCATTTGGCTCAAAACTCAACTCACGACGACGACGATCTGCATAGCTCTTTTGCCTCGATTGAGCCGTACGTAATCGATCTCGAATCAACCGAACTTGACTTTCAGCTTCATTGATCGAGTCTGGGCCAAAGAATGGTATTTCACCGGTTTCTGACCAATTCAACAGGGTCCTATATTTTCTCCCATATAATGCCTCAAATGGTGCCATGCCAAGACTGGCTTGAAAGCTGTTGTTGTAGGAGAACTCGGCGAATGGCAAACATTTCTCCCAGCCTTTCCCGTATGAGAGAACACAGGCACGGAGTATATCTTCCAATACTTGATTGACTCTTTCAGTCTGGCCATCGGTTTGAGGATGATATGCTGAGCTGAAAGAAAGGCGTGTTCCCATAGCTTCTTGCAAGCTATGCCAGAAATGGGAAGTGAAGATGGAACCACGATCAGAGACGATCGCCTTGCACCCATGCAAGCTTACAATCCTGGAGACATAGAGCTCAGCTAGACGATCGGTACGAATCTTGGTCTTGACTGGAAGAAAGTGTGCCACTTTAGTCAACCGATCAATGACCACCCAAATGGGATTGTTCCCCTTTGGTGAACTGGGTAAACCAGTGATAAAATCCATACCGATCGAATCCCACTTCCACTCTGGAATTGGCAAAGGCTGAAGCAGGCCTGCTGGAAACTGATGCTCGGCCTTGACACGACGACACACGATGCACTCAGCAACAAACTTTGCGATCTCTCTCTTCATTTGGGTCCACCAAAACCTCTGACGGAGATCTTGATACATCTTTGTGGCCCCGGGATGAATTGACAAAGGAGAATCATGGGCCTCGCGGAGGATGACATTCCGCAATCCCATGTTCTTGGGAACAACAAGGCGCCTTCCGAACCAAACAACACCATTGTCATCTTCTGAGAAGCACTTGGCTATTCCGTTCTTGATATTATGCTTAATCTGATTTACACCTTCATCTGCATGTTGTGCAGCCCTGATCTGCTCTTCTAAGGTGGGTTGCACAACCAAGGCAGCGAGGGAACAATGCTCAACCAAACCCAAGTTGAGCCTCTGAAATTCTTCACGAAGGGTGGGCTGCTCTTCGAGCATCATTATGTTGCAATAAACCTTGCGACTGAGTGCATCGGCAACAACATTAGCCTTGCCCGGATGGTATTGGAGACCCATATCGTAATCTTTAATCAACTCCAACCACAATCTTTGATCAACTCCAACCACCTCCTTTGCCTAAGGTTTAGATCCGGTTGGTTGAACAAGTATTTCAAACTTTTGTGATCCGAATACACTTCGCAGCGATTACCGATGAGGTAATGTCGCCAAATCTTTAGTGCATGAACCACTGCAGCTAATTCCAAGTCATGGGTCGGATAATTGAGTTCATAGGGCCTCAATTGTCTTGATGCATAAGCCACTACTTTGCCCTCTTGCATAAGAATGCAACCAAGTCCTTGACGAGAAGCATCGTAATAGATATCGAAACTTCGGTGGACATCGGGAAGAACGAGAACTGGAGCCATGGTCAATCTTTTCTTGAGTTCTTGGAAACTCTTCTCACAATCAGCAGACCACTTATACTTCTTGTCCTTCTTGAGCAATTCTGTTATTGGCTTCACAATCTTGGAGTAGTTCTCAATAAAGCAACGATAGTATCCCGCTAAACCAAGAAAACTCCGCACGTCAGTCACTGACTTAGGCTGACCCCATGATAACGCATCACTAACCTTGCTAGGATCAACGGCGATGCCTGACGCTGAAAGAACATGACCCAAGAATGCCACTTCCTTCAACCAAAACTCGCACTTACTGAACTTCGCATAGAGTTGATGTTCGCGAAGTTTGCCTAATACAAGCCTCAGATGCTTGTCGTGTTCCTCATCATTCTTGGAGTTGACAAGAATATCATCAATGAAGACCACCACAAACTTGTCCAAATACTCCATGAATACCATATTCATAAGATTCATGGAAAGGGCAGGAGCATTGGTCAAGCCAAAAGATATGACTGTGCACTCGTACAATCCGTAACGAGTAGAGAAAGCCGTCTTCGGAATGTCTTCGACACCCGAAAGTTCAGAAGCCAAATGAAGAACAAGATCATGATAATGATCAAAAGCTTCATTCTTCGAAGCATGAAAGAACACCCAAGTGTATCTAGAAAAATCATCGGCTATGACAAGAATGTACCATTTTCCACCAACTGACCGAACCCTAGCAGGACCAACAGTATCCATATGAAGCAACTGTCCCGGTCTGTTAGTCATGACCATAGTCACTGAAGGGTGTAAGGCGGCAACTTACTTGCCATGCCTACAGGGCGCACATACAGCATCCTTGACGGCTTTGAGTTTAGGCAAACCTCTCATGAGCTCAAGGTTGCTAACTTGCGTCAGATGATCAAAACAAATGTGCCCCAAACGACGATGCCAAAGCCAGAACTCAAAAGACGAAGATGAAATCAAGTATTTTAGAGAACCAGCAAGAGATTAAAAAAAGTCAGCTCCAAAAATTCTAACAACTCTAGTAATCCCAAAAACAAGCTCACCGGTTGAATCCAGCACCCGACAAGCATTTTTCTTAAATCTAGTCTCTTAGCCATCATCAAGAAGTTGAGAGACAGAAAGCAAATTAAAACTTAGCTTGTCGTTCACCCTGATCGATCCCGTTCCTTCAATCCGCCCTTGTTTATCATCTCCAAAGGTGACGAAATCATCACCCGTCGACCGCGTGAAGGAGGTGAACCATCTTGAGTCTCCGGTCATGTGGCGTGAACAGCCAGAGTCGATGAACCACGTGTCCTTCCTCTTTCCGCGGTAATCCTGAAAATCAAGGCAAAGAAGAACAATGTGTCTCAATACTGGGGTTTGTTAAACAAGACTTAGGAACCTAGTACTGAGACACACGTCTGTGAGTAGTATGCAAAGCAGAAGTGCTATTCTTGATTTTATTTGAAGTTTTGTTATGAGCAATGGTTAAATTAACATGAGAGTTATCCTGTCTAGGAGCATGATGATGAACATGTGACACAAATCCTAAACCAGGTTTATTCTTTTCTATGTTACCATGTCTCATAGAAGCTCTAGGTTGATTAGATAAAATTCTAGTAAAAATTTTCTTATCATTTTTCAACCGACGCCAACAAAACTCAACCAAATGCTTATTCTTTTTACAATAGGTGCAATGGGTGCAATGGTGCTTGATACCACTGGGAAAAGCACCCTTTGACTTAACAGAAGGTTGGGCAACACCTGCAGATTTAAAGATAGTTTTTGCAGGTTGGGTTTTGAATTCAATTAACCCATTTTCCAAGACTTGAGTAACTTTTGGGTTAGAATTATTTTGAACATGATTGTATCCTAATCCTTGCTTCTTATAAGGAGTTTTAGACTTGTCCAGAATCATGTTTAATTATTTCTTACCTTTAGAGAATTTTTCTAAGGTATTCTTAAGATAAATATTTTCTTCTTCAAGATTAAAACATGATTCACAGGTTTTACCTTTAATGGCTCTAGCATATTTCTCCTTATACAAAGCAGTTTCAAGTTTAAGAGATGGACATGAAGCACATGTAGCGGACTCAATACTGTCCTTAAGCTTAGCATATTTAGCTCTAACGCTTCTAAGATATCTTCGACTTCATGTTCGCGTTCTAAGCAGAAAGTGCAAAAGCTAGAATCAACCACACCAGAAGTAACTAACTTGCTAGACTCTAAGCATTTTTCACATGGAGCAAATTTAACCTCAACATGCTCAGTACTAGCATTTTCAAGTTGTTGCAAAGCAATATCATGAGCATATTGCAGTTTAGCAAATTTTGAGTGTAGAGCATGGCAAGATGAACTTTCATCAGATTCAAGAGTCTTAGCATTTGTAAGTTCTAAAGTCAAACTATCTACTTGTAACTCTAAGTCCTTGTTCTTGGCCATGACAAACTCTAAAACCTTATCCTGACTCATGAGTTGCTCAAATATAGTTTCACATCTATCAGCAAGGACATCATAGGAAGGAGGTACCTCATCGTTGTCGTCGTCAATGGAGTCGGCCACGAAGCACAAGCCCAAGAAGTCCATGGCCTTCCCCTTCTTCTTATTTTGAGGGATCTCCTCCTCCTTATCCTCCTCGCTCCCGGAGTCCACATCCCTTAAGGATTGATCCTCAAAAACGGTAAGCACCCGGTGAGCGGCCTTCGTCAACTTGGCAGCATCATACCTTGATTTGTTCCATTGAGACTTCTTCCAAGCTGGCTTTCCCTCCTTATGGTTGCTCTTACCTTTCAGTTTGGGGCAATTTGCCCAGATATGATTAAGCTCACCACACTCATAGCAAGTCACGGGACCTTCTCGATTTCTGTTTCTCATATTGTTGTAGGCCCGTGTGACCTTTTTTCACTATAAGAGCAAACTCAGCCTCTGGAAGACTCTCAAACTCATCTTCATGAATAGCAGATAAACCAGCAAACGTAAATCCAGAAGAAAACTCAAAAGACCCATCAGAAGCTCTCTTGAGCGGGTCTGCTACCAAAGCCATGTTTTCCTTTTTGAGATGATCAATCCTCTTGATCTCATGAGTCTTAAGCTTGTTATAGAGCAGCTCCAAAGTCAGATCAGAAAGATTGACATTCTCCTCAATGGCTGTAGCCTTTATCTCCCACTCCTTGGTGTTGATTGCAGCCAACCGGTGGGTGGCATTTTCAGACTGAGAATATTCAATACCAACAGCTTTCATCTGATTAATCACTTTATTAAAGCGACTGAAAATATCATCGATGCTCTCTCTAAGACGCATCTCGAATTTGTTATATTCACGGTTATAGACTGTTTGGCGTACTTTCATGACTTTGGACGAACCCTCATAGTAGGTTTCGAGAGTGTTCCAAATCTCGTGCGTTGTCTCAAGATTGTAAATCCGATCATACTCATGTCTACGAAGCCCACCATATAAGAGGTTTTTAGCCTTATTGTTGTTAGCCAAGAGGGCTTCTGAAGCCGGCGTAGCAACTTCGGGCACAACGAGCGGGACTCGAACAACCTCCCATATAGCGTGTCCTTCGCTCCCAAGGAAGACTCGCGTGCGATTCTTCCAATAGGCATAGTCATGCCCATCAAAGATATGCTGGTTTGTGGAGTATCTATCCATCGCTAAGTTCAGTGACCGGTTAAGATCAAGATTGAACTAACCGGGCTCTAATACCACTTGTTGGACTGAAAAGATGACTAGAGGGGGGTGAATAGGAGCACACTCACTTTTTCGGAAATAATTACTTCAATAATATTTCACTCCAGTAGCTATAGAAGCTATGAAGATCAGTATATCAGTACAGCGGAAGACTAATATTGAATCCAATTTAAACCCCTAAACAGTATGACAAAATCAACAAAGACTAAAGTAATTCAATGCATAGGCGGTCGGACCGCTGGGTCATAACCGGTCTGACCGGTGGACTTGGGCGGTCTGACCGCTGGCCTTCAGAACAGATCAAAATAGCTCGATGACGAAGTTGCAAATTGATGAAACTTTTGATCTACAACTCCAAACTTGATGAAACTTATAACACACCTTCTCTATGATGTCAGAAACCTATTCCACTCAAAGATTAGACAATTCTAGGAAGAATAACGATCCTTTTCCGATTGAGACGAGAAGGGTTCAAAACCGAGGCAAAATGAAAACTTGATCCAAAGTCTTGCTCGTGGATGATTGATGATCAAGATGATCTTAGATATGTTCCTACATGTCACAGCAAGCTAGATCACGTGAAGAATTCGATCAAAAACTCACGGATCAAATAAAGACTCAAAATCATCAAATGTAGAGAAAGAACGCAATGAGACAAAACATTGATCAATCTTTCCTTTGATTGATTTGATATGATATGGGCTTACAGCCACTCCATCAATGGAGGACAATGCTCAAACTAAGAGCATAAAAATAACATCAAACTATCAAAAACCCTAGCCTCCACAAAATCTCTCCCTAAGAAAATTAGGGTTTCTAAGATAAAAGAGACGAACCAAAAAGTGCGAGGGGGTGCAGCCACCACCCTCCTCTATTTATAGTGGAGGCCTAGACCTTCTAGAAGCTTGACTCAATTGGGCTCCCGTTAAGGCCCAAAATAAACGGGTCACGCACGCACACATTTTAATGCGCCATCTTTAACACCTCTTGACCTAATTAGCTACACCTTGCGCCATCTTCCTCGGATTAGCCAATAGGTCACGCTTGTCCATCTTGCACCACGCTTGAGTACATTGACCTCACCCGGCATCGTCGATCGTTCTGGACCTCAGCTCTCCAAGCCTAGCCCCGATCATCCTCGCCGTTGACCGTCGTGAACCACCAAGCAACCTGCACAACAATAGACAGGTAAACCGAATTTGGGAACAAGTTCTTCACAACTTGACCCATGTCAGTCAAAACATGCATCATGCAACATATATGCCCTGTAACTCATGACTTTGACCTAACAACCGAACATCGCAGCCACGACGGGCAACGATCCAAGTGAAAACCGGTCAGACCACCCCTAGGACCGGTCCGATCACACCCTTGCCGGCCCGATCGCCACCTCACCGCCGGCCGACCGCCATTTATGACTTAGCCGATTTTCCTCTCTGAAAAACCGAAACCTACTGGAATTTTTAATCCAATAGAACTTTTGACTGGAGACTCCAAAAATTATGAGACCAAGTGCAATAGAATCCCCTCTGTTGCCTGCTACCTCTATTTTTGGCCCAGCTCAAAACCTCACTTTCTGAAATTGCCGGCCGATCGCCACCAAGGCCGTCGCCGATCGCCGCATGGACCGCCCGATCACCGCTCGCCGGCCGGTCCGGTTATGGCCTCGACAAAGATCTGTAACTTTGCCGAAAACACGTGAAATGACAAACCGTTAACGTCATTGCCAATTGTCACATCATTCTAAGATCTGGAGCATATCCCCATGATATCCACACATTATGATAACGTTTTTTACCACCAACTTGGTTCAGATGATACCTGAGATCGCCTGAATCGAGTGGTTGTTCCTCTTGATGAGGAGGAGTGGCTGCTATGAAGAGCCATCTTCCTTCATAATTTCCTGGTCGAAACCTATGAAGGGTTCTTGGTGTTGATTGGTCCTCTGCTTGACCATGCTATCCACTACTGAGAGAGGAGCGGTGGGATGAAGTCATCGCGTGACTTCGTGAATTCCTTTGTTCACGGTACATTACCATACGCTGCATGGTTTGTTGGAGGATCTCCGACACCAGACCTGCAAGCTGAGCATAACCTAGAGTTCTTGCTAAAGCATGATATGGATTATTCAGAATATCCTGGACTCGTAGGTTTTGTATTGTTACCAAAGGTCGTGGTGGGTTCCCGCTTGCAGTGGGCGTTCGATAAGGTGAATTTTCCCTCGACCTTCCGGTGGGCCCTGTCTGACCCCTTACTCATGGTGGGGTAGGAACAAGTGAATTAACTGATGCACGTCCATTAGCTCGGTTGCCTCTGGTAGTTGGTGCTTGAGCGTCCTTACCATCTCCACCGGCAACCCGCGGAGGATCATGCAAGGCATCCAGATTGGTTTCTCCGATTGTGTTAACTTTGTGGCACCAGTAGTGATCTTCTGATGAACTCCTGTTGTAGCTAAAGGAGAGCCTTCCAGTGCTTCTGCAAGAAACCTCCATGATGGGGAGCGGTCGGAGATTACCGTCTCTGGTGGGCTTTGTGGTGGACTGAGCCTGATTCAGCGGATTGCTGATCATACGCCGAGTTTCACCATGCCCACTTGGCCTATGATCGGTGATAACTTCATCGATACCCTTACTAGATGTCGGCTGGCCACTGGAATATGTAGGAGCCGTTGGCGAATACTGGATGCCCATGACAATATCGGGAGTACATGGACTCTCTGATTGCAGCATTGGGCTCCCGTTTCTGTTTTTGCCGGTCGGATCGACCGGGCTTGCAGAGGCGTCTGGATGTTCTGAACTGATTGGAATGAGCTGTTCCTCTGAGAGCACCATTGATGGCAGCAGTGTATCTTCATCCATCCAGTCGATTTGGCTAATCTCTGCGACTGGCGAGTCAGTGGAGGAGGAGGATGATGACAACCCATTTTCTTCCATGGCGCGGATGCATGCGTCCATATTGAGGTCGGAATAGTCCACCAAGTCGAACCAGTTTTCCTCATCCCAAGTCCCTGCCATGTTCGCATGAACGATAATGAGGCAAAGAAAGTGAATGAGGAATGCTTAAGTGAAGTAAAGCTTCAAGAACTCAACGCCTTCGTCCCCACGGTCGGCGCCAGCTGTCGATGATCGAGTCGCCGATCTTACGAAATAAAACAGAGAAAAATGGCAAAGAGTTCTTGGGAGATGATGGGACTGCTCTTTATTGCTAAGATCTGAATCCTTTACAGGGGGTGCCCTTGACAAGGCAGCGGACTAATCCTAATTACACTGAACGTAATGCTTGCTATGCTATTGAATTAGACTTGAAACATGAATCTAATGCTGATTACTGTGCTCCAATCTCCTGCCCTCGTTCCTCCTTGCTCCATCCTTAAAGAAGTATTGAAGGGGTGGCAGTTACTCCTAGAGAAGATGCTTGTTGGAAATGTCGCGATTGGTCGAAGCGAGGCAATTGTTGATGAAGCATCAACCATCCAACGGTTGATGTCTATGAGATACTAAACCGCACAGTAGTTTGATACTAGTGTCTTAGGATTATGAAGCGTCATCCGGTATGGATCCTGTTGGACCGAAAAGGCGACTAGAGGGGGGTGAATAGGAGCACGCTCACTTTTTCACAAATAATAGATTCAATAATTTCACTCCAGTAGATATGGAAGCTATGGAGATCAGTATATTAGTACAGCAGAAGACTAATATTGAATCCAATATAAACCCTAAGCAATACGACAAAAACAACAAAGATTACAACGAATAAATACACTCGCTTGGCCGGACATTGTTTAATCAAGCGGTCGGACCGATTTCTGGCCCGACCGGTGGGACACGGCGGTCTGACCAACGGGCTCCAGAACAGAAAAATAGTCCGATGACGAAGTTGCAAATAGATGAAACTTTTGATCTACAACTCCAAACCTGATGAAACTTGGAACATACCTTCTCTATGATATCAGGAAGCTATTCCAATCGAAGATTGTGAAAATTCTTGCAAGATTAAAGATCCTTTTCCATTTGAGATGAGAAATGTGCAAAACCGGGTCAAATAAAAAACTAGGTCAAAACTCTTGCTCGTGGGTGATTGATGATCAAGATGATCCTAGATACATTCCCACACATCACAGCAAGCTAGATCACATGAAGAAACCAAGAAAAAACTCACGGATCAAAGAAAGACCCAAAATCATCAAAAGAGAGAAAGAACGCAATGAGACAAAACACTGAGCAAACTTTCCTTTGATTGATTGATATGATATGGGCTTACAGCCTCTCCATCAATGGAGGACAATGCTCAATCCAAGACCACAAAAATCACATCAAACTATCAAGAACCCTAGCCTCCACAAAAGCTCTCCCTAAGAAAATTAGGGTTTACAAAAATAGCAAAAGAGACGAAGAAGAGGTGCAGCCACCTCCCTCTCCTATTTATAGTGGAGGCTTAGACCTTCTAGAAGTTTGACTCAATTGGGCTCCTGTTAAGGCCCAAAATAAACGGGACACTTAGGCACGCATTTTAATGTGCCATTTTTAACATCCCTTGACCTAACTAGCTACACCTTACGCCATCTTACTCCTCAGATTAGCTAATAGGTCACCATTGTCCATCTTGCACCGCGCTTGAGTACATTGACCTCACCCGGCATCGTCGATCGTTCTGGACCTCAGCTCTTCAAGCCTAGTCCAGATCATCCTCGTCGTTGACCACCAAGCAACATGCATAACAATAGACAAGTAAACCGAATTTGGGAACAAGTTCTTCACAACTTGACCCATGTTAGTCAAAACATTCATCATGCAACATATATGCTCTGAAACTCATGACTTTGACCTAACAAACGAAAATCATCGCCACGACGGCGCATTTAACCAAGTGCAAACCCGGCCGATCGCCTCTCGGGCCTCGATCACCACCCTAGCTTGGCTCGACCACCACTATTGGTCGGTCGATCGCAAGAATGACTTAGCCGATTTTCAACCTCTAAAAACCGAAACCTACTGGAAATTTCAAACCAATAGAACTTTTGACTGGAGACTCCAAAAATTATGAGACCAAGTGCAATAGAATCCCCCCTCTTGCATGCTACCTCTATTTTTTGCCCAGCTTAATTCACCTCTTTCTGACATTGCCGGTTCGACCGCCGCTAGGCCGGTCCGATCCGACCGGGACCGGCCGATCATACCGCCGGCCGACCACCGAGACCGACAATTTTGTTTCTTTGCTGAAAATACGTGAAACGATAAACCATTAACGTCATTGCCAATTGTCACATCATCCTAAGATCTGCAACATATCCCCATGATATGCACAATCGCCACCATGATGAACACATTGTCAATAATCCAGAAAATGTAATTTGGAGGTTTGAAAAGTAAAATACTTTTGTTTTCGCACAAAGGCACAACTTAGTCCATAAGCAAGAGAAAGTAATGGAAATGATCAAGCTGGCATCAGAATAGCATAGGCATGTGAGATAAGGCAAAAGAAAGTATAAAAACTTTGATTCCCAGAAAAGAGTCAAAAATCTCACTTAAGGTCCATATGAAAGAACAATTGTTCAATTGGCCTATGATCATTGTGGGGATTAATAAATGCAATTCAAGTTCAGAAGAATCATTAAGACATAAAGAATGCAATTCAAAAACTCCCCCTCACTATGATCCTCAGATTTCAGAAAATTTCAAATTCTCCAATTGCTCCCCCTTTTATCATTTTTATATATTTTCTCCCTCATTATACAATAATGATATATATTCTCCCCCAACATTGAAATATCTTCCCCCCCCCCTTTGACAATGGAGTCATCAAGGAATCACGCCTTCCTCTCATCCAGAGATAACAAATGCATAATGAAGAAAGAAGCATAAGGAGTATGCATGAAGTGCAATGCAGTAGCTTCAATTTTTATATTTTTTAATTTTTGATTACAAGAAGCTTTGAAGATTACCCAAAAGAGGAAGCTAGCATCTATAATATTGCACAAATAGCATATCAAGCCTAACAACGCTAGCAAGATCATGATAAGACATATATATCAAAGCTAAGCACGAAGGCTCAAAAGTAAAGCAATAGATTTGATCAATTTAAGCAAAGCTTCAAATTCAGCAAGTTCATCAATAGGGATCCTAAAGTGAAACTGGCCATGTCAAAATATCACAGTGAGATAAAAATGTAACAAAGACCACATTAAGAGTCAATTAGGTCCTGTATTGAATCATTTTGCTCAAATTTCTCAAAAGCCCATTTGTCAACAGTTTTCTCAATTGCACTGAATATTGAAGTTGACAAATGATCTAACTTAGTGACAAGATCTTGGACTAGGAGCCATTCACAAACTACTTCCAAGAATACCAAGAAACAAGAGAAGTGCCTAGGAAGTGACAAGTGCCTGAGGTACTCTTCCTATCAAGACGACAGCCCGCAAAATCAGAATCAGAAAACCCCCGAATGGACAATGATGACGAGCATGAATACCAAATGCCATACAGAAGGGTAGAGTGTAAATACCTGAATATGCGCTTAACGGCTTGGCGATGGAAGTCCTCTGAGACGCTCAAACCTCGCATGCAGGCGCATCGTGAAGTGGATGTCCGGTCTCGAGGCCGTCAGATACAGAAGGAAACCGATTATGCTGCGGTACTCGCGTTAATCCACGGCTTCTCCATCCTCATCTGGATCCAAAACAGTCAAAGTTGCCATGGGGGTAGAGATTGGCTTACAGTCACCCATGTCAAAACGTTTGAGCAAGTCCTTAGTGTACTTCGTCTGATGGATGAATATCCCTTCCTTGCATTGCTTGATTTGAAGCCCTAAAAAGTAATTGAGCTCTCCCATCATACTCATCTCAAATTCCCTGGACATAGTATCAGAAATGCTGGAAACAAGAGCATGAGAAGAAACACCAAAAATAATATCATCAACGTAAATTTGAGCAAGCAGGAAGTCATTTACCACGCCTAAGAATGAACAAAGTCTTGTCTACCTTACCCATCTCAAAGTCATTCTTAAGCAAAAAGGTCTTGAGTCTATCATACCAGGCTCTAGGGGCTTGCTTAAGACCATACAAGGCTTTGGATAGCTTGAACACATGATTTGGGTACTTGGAATTTTCAAAGACTGGGGGTTGCCTAACATAAACTTTCTCCTCTATGAAACCATTTAAAAAGGCACTTTTAACATCCATCTGATATAATCTAAAGCCCTTAGATGCAGCAAATGCAAGCAGAATGCGAATAGCTTCTAGTCTAGCAACAGGAGCAAAGGTCTCATCAAAATCTAACCACTCAACTTGGCTAAAACCCTGAGCTACCAACCTAGCCTTGTTTCTAATCACAGAACCATCCTCATTTTATTTATTTTTGAAGACCCAACGGGTTCCTATAATATTATGGCCACTAGGAGGTTCTACTAGGTTCCAAACTTTATTCCTCTCAAAATTCTCTAACTCCTCATGCATGGCATTAACCCAGCTAGAATCTGATAAGGCATGTGATATATCGCGGGGTTCAAAAGAAACAACAAATGCAGAGTGAGAATAGAGATTTGGATCATGGTACCTGGAACGAGTGACTCGCTCATGAAGATTACCAATTATCTGATCCGGAGGGTGCTGCCGTTGAATGTGAAGTGGTGCACCCGGAGAGGAAAGCATCTCTTCAACCTACGTAGGTACTGCTGATGATGAAGATGCAACAGAAGCCTCATCTGAAGGCGAAGTAGTCACAGGAGGTTCTTGTGCTGGAATAGGAGCATCAACAGCAACAGGTGGAAGAACATCAAATCCTTCATCATCTTCCTCTATGAATATGCTCTCATCTCCGATATCACCTCGAAATATCCGATCTAGCTCCAAAGCTAGTCTCATCAAAAGTGACATTGCATGTCTCCTGAACAAGGTTAGTTTCAGCATTAAAAACCCAAAAACCCCTCGAGTGTGCAGGATAACCCAGAAATAAACTATCAAAAGTTCTTGACTCAAATTTATCTAGATTTTCTGTCTTCAGAACAAAACATTTAGATACAAATACTCAAAACTGCGAGACAGAGGGTTTTCTACAAAATCGAAACTCATAAGCAGTCTTTCCCAAAGAAGGTCTCACAAAGACACGATTAGCAATATGGCAAGCGGTAGCAACAGCTTCGGCCCAAAACCTCCTCGGTGTGCTATACTCATCTAGCATCGTCCTAGCCATCTCGACCAGGGTCCTGTTCTTCCTTTCCACAACGTTATTTTATTGAAGGACGTGTGGAGAAGAGAACTGATGCTCAATTCCACGCTCAGCACAAAAAGAAGCAAATGAGGCATTCTTGAACTCCGTGCCATTGTCACTGCGGATCGCTCTCAAGGCACCCGGAAGTTTAGAAGCCAAACGTAGAACAAGATCATGATAATAATCAAAAGCTTCATCTTTCGAAGCAAGAGAGAACACCCAAGTGTATCTAGAAAAATCATCGACTATGACAAGAATGTACTATTTTTCACCAACTAACCGAACCCTAGTAGGACCAACAGTATCCATATGAAGCAACTGTCCCGGTCCGTCAGTCATGACCATAGTCACTGAAGGGTGTGAGGCGGCAACTTGCTTGCCATGCCTACAACGCGCACAAACAGCATCTTTGACGGCTTTGAGTTTGGGCAAACCTCTCATAAGCCAAAAGTTGCTAACTCGCGTCAGATGATCAAAACCAATGTGCCCCAAACGACGGTGCCAAAGCAGAACTCAGAAGAAGATGATGAAATCAAGCATTTTAGAGAACCAGCAAGAGATTCAGAAAAGTCAGCTCCAAAGATCCTAGCAACTCTAGGAATTCCAAAAACAAGCTCACCAATTGAATCAAGCACCCGACAAGCATTTTTCTTAAATATAGTCTCATATCCATCTTCAAGAAGTTGAGACACAGAAAACAAATTAAACCTTAGCTTGTCCACAAGGGCGACGTCCTTGAGGATGAAACTGTCGTTCACCCTGATCGATCCTGTTCCTTCAATCCGCCCTTGTTTATCATCTCCAAAGGTGATAAAATCATCACCTGTCGACCGTGTGAAAGAGGTGAACCATCTTGAGTCTCCGATCATGTGGCGTGAATAGCCGGAGTCGACGAACCACGTGTCCTTCCTCTTTCCGCGGTAATCTTAAAAATCAAGGAACAGAAGAACGATGTGTCTTAATACTAGGGTTAGTTAAACAAGACTTAGGAACCCAGTACTGAGACACACGTCTGCGAGTAGTATGCAAAGCTGGAGTGTTATCCTTGATTTTATTTGAAGTTCTGTTATGAGCAACGGTTAAAGTAACATGAGAGTTATCCTGTCTTGGAACATGATGATGATGAGCATGTGATACAAATCCTAATCCCGGTTTCTTCTTTTCTATGTTACCGTGTCTCATAAAAGCTCTAGGTTGATTAGTTGAAATTCTAGCAAAAATTTTCTTGTCGTTTTTCAACCTACGCCAACAGAACTCAATCAAATGCCCATCCTGTTTGCAATAGGTGCAATGATATTTAGTACCACTCGGAAAAGCACCCTTAGACTTAACAGATGGTTGGACAGCACCTGCAGATTTAAAGACAGGTTTTGCAGGTTGGGTTTAGAATTCAATTAACCCATTTTCTAAGACTTGAGTAACTTTTGGGTTAGAATTATTTTGAACATGATTGTATCCTAATCCTTGCTTCTTATAAGGAGTTTTAGACTTGTCCAGAATCATGTTTAATTATTTTTTACCTTTAGAGAATTGTTCTAAGGTATTCTTAAGATAAGCATTTTCTTCTTCAAGATTAACACATGATTCACAGATTTTACCTTTAATGACTCTAGCGTATTTCTCCTTATATAAAGCAACTTCAAGTTTAAGAGCTGGACATGAAGCACATGTAGAAGACTCAATCTTATTCTTAAACTTGGCATATTTAGCTCTAACTACTTCTAAGATATCTTTAACTTCATGTTCGCGTTCTAAGCAAAAAGTGCAAATGCTAGAATCAACCACACTAGAAACAATTAACTTGCTAAACTCTAAGCATTTTTCACATGGAGCAGATTTAACCTCAACGAGTTCAGTCCTAGCATTTTCAAGTTGTTGCAAAGCAACATCATGAGCAGATTGTAGTTTAGCAAATTCTGAGTCCATAGCATGGCAAGATGAACATTCATCAGATTCAAGAGTCTTAGCATTTTCAAGTTCTAAAATCAAATTATCTATTTGTGACTCTAATTCCTTATTCTTGGCCATGACAAACTCTAAAGCCTTATCCTGACTCATGAGTTGCTCAAACATAGATTCACATCTATCAGAAAGAACATCATAGAAAGGAGGTACCTCATTGTTGTCGTCGTCAACGGAGTCGGCCATGAAGCACAAGTCGGTGAAGTCCTTGGCCTTCCCTTTCTTCTTGCTTTGAGGGATCTCCTCCTCCTTGTCCTCCTCACTCCCGGAGTCAACATCGCTTAAGGATTGATCCTCAAAAGCGGCAAGCATCCGGTGAGCGAACTTTGCCAGTTTGTCAGTATCAAACCTTGTGGTTGCTCTTACCTTTCAGCTTGGGGCAATTTGCCCTGATATGATTAAGCTCACCACACTCATAGCAAGTCACGACACCTCCTCGATTTCTGTTTCTCATATTATTGTAGGCCCGTGTTACCCTTCTGACTAAGAGGGCCAACTCAGCCTCAGGGAGACTCTCAAACTCCTCTTCATGAATTGCAGATAATCCAACAAGCGAAAATCCAGAAGAAGACTCAGAAGACCCATTAGAAGCTCTATTGAGCGGGTCTGCTACCAAAGCCACGTTTTCCTTCTTGGGATGATCAATCCTCTTGATCTCATGAGTTTTGAGCTTGCTATAGAGCAGCTCCAAAGTCAGATAAGAAAGATTTACATTCTCCTCAATGGCTGTAGCCTTTATCTCCCACTCTTTGGTGTTGATTGCAGCCAAGAGGTGGGTGGCATTTTCAGATTGAGAATATTCAATACCAAGAGCTTTCATCTGATTAATCACTTTATTAAAGCGACTGAAAATGTCATCGATGCTCTCCGCAGGATGCATCTCGAATTTGTTATATTCTTGCTTATAGACTGTTTGGCGTACTTTCTTGACTTAGGACGAACCCTCATGATAGGTTTCGAGAGTGTTTCAAATCTCATGCGCAGTCTCAAGATTGCAAATCCGATCATACCCCTGTCTCCCAAGCCCACCATACAAGAGGTTTTTAGCCTTATTGTTGTTAGCCAAAAGGGCTTCTGATGTCGGCGTAGCAACTTCGGGCACAACGAGAGGGACTCGAACCACCTCCCATATAGCGCGTCCTTCGCTCTCAAGGAAGACTCGCATGCGATTCTTCCAATAGGCATAGTCGTGCCCATCGAAGATATGTGGCTTTGTGAAGTATCTATCCATCGCCATGTTCAGTGACCGGTTAAGATCAAGATTAAATTAATCGGGCTCTGATACCACTTGTTGGACCGAAAAGGCGACTAGAGGGAGGGTGAATAGGAGCACGCTCACTTTTTCAAAAATAATGGATTCAACAATTTCACTAAAGTAGCTATGGAATCTATGAAGATCAGTATATCAGTACTGCGGAAGACTTATATTGAATCCAATATAAACCCCTAAGCAATACGACAAAAACAGCAAAGATTACAGCGAATCAATACACTGCCGGTCGGACCGTTGTCTAACTGGCGGTCGGACCGATTTCCTATCGGTCTGACCGGTGGGACACGACGGTCTGACCGTCGGGCTCCAGAACAGAAAAACAGCCCGATGACGAAGTTGCAAATAGATGAAACTTTTGATCTACAACTCCAAACTTGATGAAATTTGGAACACACCTTCTCTATGATATCAGGAAGCTATTCCAATCGAAGATTATGATAATTCTTGGAAGAATAAAGATCATTTTCCGTTTAAGATGAATAAGGTGCAAAACCGGGTCAAAACGAAAACTAGATCAAAACACTTGCTCGTGGGTGATTGATGATCAAGATGATCCTAGATAGATTCCCACACGTCACAGTAAGCTAGATCACATGAAGAAACCAAGCAAAAACTCACGGAAGACTAATATTGAATCCAATTTAAACCCCTAAACAGTATGACAAAATCAACAAAGACTAAAGCAATTCAATGCACAGGCGGTCGGACCGCTGGGTCATAACCGGTCTGACCGGTGGCCTTGGGCGGTCTGACTGCTGGCCTTCAGAACAGATCAAAATAGCTCGATGACGAAGTTACAAAGTGATGAAACTTTTGATCTACAACTCCAAACTTGATGAAACTTATAACACACCTTCTCTATGATGTCAGAAACCTATTCCACTCAAAGATTACACAATTCTAGGAAGAATAACGATCCTTTTCCGATTGAGACGAGAAGGGTTCAAAACCGAGTCAAAATGAAAACTTGATCCAAAGTCTTGCTCGTGGATGATTGATGATCAAGATGATCTTAGATATGTTCCCATATGTCACAGCAAGCTAGATCACGTGAAGAATTCGATTAAAAACTCACGGATCAAAGAAAGACCCAAAATCATCAAATAGAGAGGAATAACGCAATGAGACAAAACATTGATCAAACTTTCCTTTGATTGACTGATATGATATGGGCTTACAGCCTACCCATCAATGGAGGACAATGCTCAATCCAAGAGCACGAAAATCACATCAAACTATCAAGAACCCTAGCCTCCACAAAAGCTCTCCCTAAGAAAATTAGGGTTTACAAAAATAGCAAAAGAGACGAAGAAGAGGTGCAGCCACTTCCCTCTCCTATTTATAGTAGAGGGTTAGACGTTCTAGAAGTTTAACTCAATTGGGCTCCTGTTAAGGCCCAAAATAAACGGGACACTTATGCACGTATTTTAATGCGCCATTTTTAACACCTCTTGACCTAACTAGATACACCTTGCGCCATCTTGCACCTCGGATTAGCTAATAGGTTACCCTTGTCCATTTTGCACCACGCTTGAGTACATTAACCTCACCTGGCATCCTCGATCGTTCTGGACCTCAGCTCTTCAAGCCTAGTCCCAATCATCCTCGTCGTTGACCGTCGTTAACCACCAAGCAACCTGCACAACAATAGACAAGTAAACCAAATTTGGGAATAAGTTCTTCACAACTTGACCCATGTCAGTCAAAACATGCATCATGCAACATATATGCCCTGAAACTCATGGCATTGAGCTAACAAACGAAAATCGTCGCCACGACGGGCGACGAACCAAGTGGAAACCGGTCAGACCGCCTCTCGGGCCGGTCTAATCGCCCACCCTGGCCGGTCAGACCGACAGCTATTGGCCGGTCAGACCACCAGTAATGACCTAGCCGATTTTCAACCTCTGAAAACTGAAACCTACTAGAAATTTCAAACCAATAGAACTTTTGACTGGAGACTCCAAAAATTATGAGACCAAGTGCAATAGAATCCCCTCTCTTTCCTGCTACCTCTATTTTTGGCCCAGCTTAATAAACCACTTTCTAACATTGCCGGTCCGACCGCCGCTAGGGCCGGTCAGACCGGCTGAGACCTGACAGTTCTGTTTTTTTACCGAAAATACGTGAAACGACAAACCATTAACGTCATTGCCAATTGTCACATCATCCTAAGATCTGGAGCATATCCCCATGATATCCACAGAGCCAATATGACATGTGCTCCATTCATCACACGGTAAGGAATATGCTTAGAGCAGAGTCCATATGCCAGTTCTTTGCTTGTATGAGCAGTTATCTGGTCGGGGACTAGGTACAGGATCTCGTCCGACCAAGGTACCTATAAGTAACATCTGAACCCTTACGACCACAGAGGTCGTTAGCTTCAGGGGTTATGACTCCTACGACCACGGAGGTCGTTGGCCTTAGGGTTTACAACACTTACGACCACACGGGTCATTAGTCTTAGGGTTTACGACCACGAAGACATATGGTCTTTTAATAATGTATTTAAAGTAATACACAGAGATTTTAATCATCGTCAGCTTGGACCGGCGACATGACCCTATCGACATTCCAAGTAGCAACAGGACCCTGTCGCCATTTCAACTGGTGACAGGGATAACTCCCAGTATTTTTTTTAATTAAAATTCAAAAAAAACCATCATTTCCAATCCTGACAGTGTAACATCCCAAAATTTTGGTATGTTTTAAAGTTTTTTTGAAGGAAAAAAACCATTAGAATTTTTCTGCTAAAGTTAAAGCTTAATTGGAAATTTCAGAGATCAAAAGCAATTTAATATGATTAGTTCCAACATCAAATATTAATAAAATTATTTTATTTGGGTTCTATGTGCTTGGTTATATTTTCTAGAATTTTTCTGAGTTCATTTGCTATTTTCTAATTGCTATTTGGATTTTCTACTATTTTATAAAAAGAAAAATCTATTTTAAATCTCGGAACAGTAATGGGCCGAAACCCACTACTGTGTCCGCCCAGCCTGTCACTGTACCAGTCCTGTGTGGCCCATTCTATCCGGTCCAGCCCATCAGCTCGGCCCACGTTCCACCTTTCCCTCGTGTGAAGCCCAGCCGAGAGCCAGCCCGAGCTGTTCCATTACTCCTCACCTCACTGCCGCGTGGGACCCGGCCGTTAGATCGCCACATCAGCGTCTTCCTCGTCTCAACGCGGGACTACTCCTGTGGTGGTGTCCGTGTTCGAGCAATTTGGGTGCCGGGCTCCTCTCAAATTCCTCCTCTCCAATGCTTTATAAGCCAATCCCTCTGCGTCGTTTTCTTCACGTCACCATCCTCACCCAAAACCCTAGAGCACCGCCCCGGTTTGTCCTTGGGTTGCCGCAATTTGGTTGGAGAGTCAAGCCACCACCGCAAGCCCCTTCACCGACGTTCGTCGCCGTTGGACTATCTCGGCCCAAGCCGTTGGACCGTCTCGGCACAAGCCGCCACCGCCGTCAGGTTCACATCACAGTGGGCTTTGCCATGCTCACAACATCTCCGGCTGGGCATATTCGAAACGTCGTTGTCGTGTTCTTCCCGAAAACCGTCCACCGCCTCCCTTGCCGATCTACCTCCTCTGTGAGTTCTTGGGCCATCCGTGCGCGTCATCGTGCGTCCCACCTCCTTCTCGTCCGAACCCCTCTCCTCCCGCTACTTCTCCCTGCCGAAGTGCCATCGCTGGTCATCTTCTCGCCCTCCGGCCACATTGCTCTCGCAGCCATCTCAAATGTTTCCCGTATGTGATCATCATGCCATATCCGAGCCGGTGCTCCTCTCCAATTTCGGTGTCGTAGCCGTGGAGATCACTGCCGCCATCATACCCGCCGCCGCCGGCAGACACCGCCGCCGGACCAAGCCACCACCTCCAGTAGCTTCGCTGACTCCTCGGCATTCCATTTTGGTACCTCGCCAGAGTTCCCTCACCGCCGTTCGCCGTGGCCGCCAACGTCGCTGTGAGGACCCCGGAATATTGGAGGTTTATACCAAATTAATGATCATACCAAAAGTAAAATTTTTAATCAAGAACAATCAAGTCTCAATTAAAAATAATACTAGAAGTATAATCATTAACAAGGTACAATTCCAATATTCAGTTCCTGATATGCCTCTCATGTTAGCTCCGTGATGAGTCGCTAACATAGACATATCCTTACAACATTATATCACAAGCATACACGATTGGAATACATTAATAAAAATGTACAATGAAACATTAAGTAAATCATAAATGAAAAAGGAAGTAATAAAATAAACTTCCCGGAGGGCGCCACAACCCAAGGGCAACTTGATCGGATTAAAGCCAAGTACCAACGTAATCGTCAACTTGAAATATTACCTAGGACGTTCTTTACCGCAACAAGTGGAAAATTCCACCGAGTACGGAAGGTACTCAAGAAGACTTACACAAACTATTTAAAATAAAGTGTCCGAGAGGTCCTATACAAAGGATTAGAATTTTTAGATGCATAAGGTTAACAACGTGATGGTTATAATGGTTAAATTTTGCGAAAGCAATACATCTTAACCTACACTTGCTAGGTTTTAGTAAAGCAATTTAATAAATCAATTTGGATTAAAACAATAATTAAATAAAAGTATGATCATAATTAGTATCAAAATCAAGTGGCTACAATCACTAACAATAAATTGCATGACTCACTATCATGTCGAACAAATCAAGTGGCTACAACCACTAACAATAAATTGCATGACTCACTATCATGCCAAATTAATACTTCCCAAAACCCAAAATTAGAGCAAATTCTATACAGGTGACATCAATCCAAGCGTTGTCCAGAATCGTGGACACGGCTATTCGAATAGTTTTAACCTGCGAGGTGTACATCTTTACCCACACGACTTAGTTAGCCCGTAAGCCTCCTAATAATAGCACACCGCCTTTGGTATGCCTACTGTAAACTAAGATTTGGTATTTTTCAACAAGTTGACACTATTGAGTTGGATGACCCATGTGAAACTGATCCCGATTAAACAACGATCGATAGCATATATTCAACCGAGGTTCACATGTTGTACAGGAATGCCGACCTACAATTAAATGCAAACTCGTGTTAGCCACACATATTACACCGCATCGGGCCTGAAGGTACGTACATGCGATGTAACACATCTACGCCTTACCCTTCTAAGAACATCGATATCGATATAAGCTCCACATGGCATACGACACGGCCCAAGACTTAAGCATCTATGCCATATGAAATCAATACACATGTCCTTACTCTCCAGTATCCAACTCAATAATATTAACCCTTTACTTAACCAAACAATACCATACACTCGCGTGTGGAAGTACGTGGGCTTGAATTGGGCCGTCGAGTTCGGTCCTTAATCAATCCGCATAAGACATCCACAGCTTCCCATTCTCGCACTAGGCACCATCACTAACATTCACTTGTCCAGATTTGAATTAAGTTTAACAACAAGATTTAGATTCATTTCAGTTTAAATAAATCGAACAAAGAATCAACAAAAATAAAAATGTATTTGTTGTTCCCTGTGTTTGACAAGATAAGCACGCCAAACACTACCGCTCTATGGATGCATGACTAAGCAAAATTGAAATTTAATATTATATCACCACAAACTACCTTAGGTTGAGTGTATGATCAATTCAAGGTAAACCACAATTGTCGTTGTAACTACCTATTGATGATCACAATTAATTTTTAAGAAAATTAGCATGCAACAGTATCACTGTGTTTTGTAAATCTACAGTTCAAAAATTGGGATCAACATGGTGCAAAGAGGATGCTTGCCTTGGTAGAAGTCCACTTGTTCACTATTGTAGGCATAATCGCTCACGTCGCAAATTCGTAATCTAAAAGAAAATACAATAGCGAATAAATACCAATAAAATCGAGAAATCAAAATGCTCAAAAATGCATGATAATAACATATTAATGAGGTTATGATTCTAGATGCATTTAAGTATAGATTTTAATTTAATAAAAATTCAATTTCTTATGGACTGGTTAAAGTTAATTCAATTTCTGGTGGAATTATAATGACTGACATGTGATGTTGTTTTCCTTAACAGGACACCTAGTACTCACAAACACTCTCTCCGTATTCTAGGTATACAACCACAATGATCCTACAGTCAAAATCAACCATCTAATATGCTCTCTTCTTTCGGCAGACTTTGGTGGTGATTGTGTGCACATCTATTATCTACAGTCGCAGGGCTTGATTCAAATAATCTATTTCAAATAACCTATAACACAACAGGTCGTTGCATTTAATCAGGTGAAAACTAATGGCGGTCAATACATCCCTAAAGGCTCAGATTAATTTATATACACTACGCTTGATTTTATTTGCTACGAGTCGATTTATCGATATTTAATTGCAAGGCTAAAACTTTGATCGATTGCAATACTTATATGATACCAATAGTCCTTACTAATTAAGGTCAAATTAAACAGCTAAAACTATAGCCATTACTATACATTGAAAATTATTTGCACTATTTCTTTAATTCCAAATTTTATTCATCACTTAATCCCTAATGCCTATTTTTAACCCTAATCACAAACTCTCTCTCTCTCTTTCTCTCTCTAATGCCGGCCGACACTTCTATCTTCCTTCCTTATCTCCTCTCGGCCTCTCCCGGCTCTCTCATTGAAACCTCCTCTCCCTTATCTCTCTCGGCCGACTCTCTTCCCTTCACTCTTCTATCTCTCGTGGCTCCCTCTCTTGGCCGCTCCGCCTCTCACTCTCTCTCGCTTCCTCACGGCGCCGCCGCCTGGCTCCCGAGCGTCCTCGGGTTCCCTACGCCACCGCCGCCCCTGGGCTCCCTCACTCCCAGCTCCGGCTGCTCTCCCCCTTGGCGCCCTGCGCCTTCTCCTCCTCCTCGGCGGCCGAGGCCATGCGCCGCCTCTGAATCTCTGTTGCTTCTCCCCTCGGTGGCTTGATGCTTGGCGCCGCCGCTGAGTTCTGGCTCGCAGTTCCCGACTCGCCCTGCTCCAGTTCCTTGGCTTGGCTGGCGGCCTCCCGCCACGGCCGCTTTGACTCAGGCTCGCCTCTTTCTCGGCTTGGCACATCGGACTCCGGTTCCCCGTTCTATTTGATTTGATTATGTTGATTTAGCAAAATCGCTTGATTTCATATAATGTTTGTTGATTTATTTATGAATGCATGTTCATGGAGGTCCAACCGAGGTGGTGAAAGATACGATGGTGGAGGTGGGTGTTGGGTTGGTTGCCACCGAGGTAATACCTTGGCCGATCTCCTCTCTACCCCTCTCCCTATTGCTCTGTGATGAAGAAGAACCGAGAGCTATACCGATTGTTCTCTTCGAGACACAGGGTTGATTCCATTGAGATCCGTGAAATGATGATATGCAAGTGATGTGCATCTTGAGTTTTTGTGGTATAAACCGATATGGATTGGGGTTACCTCATCTGGGACTTGGGTTTGGGAAAAAGAGGGTAGCAATCTTTGGTGTGGCTTTAGTGCTCCCCTCGTGCCCTTCTGCTGGTGCTCCCCTCTGGTGCCCTTCTGCCGGTGCTTCCTCAGTTCTGGCTCCTGATGCTTCTTTCCTCCTCTTGCTCCCGGGTTTATTCTTCTTCTTGGCTTGCCTTGGTGGTTGCGACATCGATGGATGATGGTGATGCTTGGCTTGGCTTGGCTTGACTCGATGATTTGCTCCTGCCTTGGCTTTGGTTGTCTGATCTTGATTGCCTTCGTTCTTGCTTCTCTTGGTGTGGGATGTGGTGGCTTGGCTGATTTTGCCTTGGTTCTTATTCGAGAAGAGAAAGAAATGGGGTGCGGTGAGGAATTGGTCACTGAGGAATTGTGTTGCTTTTGCTGGTTTTGCAGGGAGGTTTGGAAATCTCTGGAAGGGGGCTGTGCTGTCCCTGGTGCTTTGCTGGCTCTGCTCTTGCTGCCTTCAGTGGTTCCCTGGCTGGTTCTTTGACTGGTGCTTGACTTGGTGAAATGAATGAGTTGTTATTGCAAATTGCTAATGATGCTCATGCATTTGTGATTATCCGATGGCTCCTAAGATATTTTTGGGTGGGCATTTTGGTCCAATGGTTGGCAATTCATTATGCAATGGATTTGCGACAATTGAGGCAATTCAAGATCGTGAGGTTTTGGATTTCCTAAATGCCGAATGATGAAAACCTCACGGAAATAAGGCGGTGCGATTTACTTAGTTTAGTCTAGGTATCTTGGGTATCCGGTGCCGACTAATGCTGGTCACCTAGGTGACTTGAAAAGCCAAGATGCTTGGTTAACCCGTGTTGGTATGGGTAGTCGCGATACTCAAGGTGCCGACTAATCTAGGTAGATCAGGGAACCGCAATGATTCCTATGGTATACTGACGGCAATTTATTTTATTCTAACTCTATTATACTGCTTTTGAACAACTAATGGTCTTTTGATTGGTTGGCGAACTATGGAGCTGCAAATGGTGTTTCGGATTGGGTCGAGGAAGATGATTTGGCTGGACAACGATGGACTGCAAGATTTCAATGAAGGCTTTAGAAGACATGCAATGCAAGTTTTATTTTAACATTTTTGTAAATGATTCAATGTTGTAAAACATAATATGATCTGATGTAAATAAATTCTTGTTTTACTTGTATTGAGAAGATTGTTACTTATGATAAACATTGTAAGGTTCTTAATTAAATTATTTCTCAGAGAATTTCTTAAGTATTAATTGTTGTCTCTCTTTGGAGTTGTGATTGGAGTTACCCATTAGACTTTGATTAGGATATTTACAAATGCAAAATGTATGCAAATGCTTCAGAAATAACAAATGTAATATAAAATGTATATAATTACTGTTTATTAAAATTGGGGCTGTTACAAACCTACCCCCCTTAAACAGAATCTCGTCCCCGAGATTCCGGTGGTCCAGAAATTGGGAACGAAAGGCTATGGCAATCTAGCTAGGTTTGGTCCTAGGGTCACACTTCGGATTTTTATTCACAACCCGAACTCAAATCCGAATCATGTGAAGCTATCCTTCAGTTTTAGGTTCTAAACAGGAAAGTTTTGTTTAACCTTTCCTTTCTTGATTCGAAGGTACTTCAAACATGTCGAGTTTCACCTCTTCTTCCGGTAGGATGAAAATCGACCAACTATCTACGAGAGAAAGGATTACCTAAAGAGAGGGTTCATAATGGTTGGTTAAATGGTAACCTAGTATAATATAGGAAGGTTGTATACAGGCTTAGAGAAGACAAAGCAGGGTTGCTGGTAGTCTCACTTAACCCTTGTTTTGCTAATTCTAATTGCCCGATTTGGAGAAAAATGCATTAAATGAATGCATGCAAAGATGCAAAAATGCAATCAATTTCTTGAAAAATATAGAGTTATTTAGTGAATGCAAGGACTCACATGCCTGCTTACATGATTCTACCAAACTATAACCAACCAATTTTATTGAGATTGGGTGAGCATAAGATTTAACAAATAATATGAACTCATACTACCATGATCTGGTCCTTAACAACCAAAATAATTTACTTCACCATTCGTTTTTAACTGCTACTGGTGAACAACTAGGGCTTGGAAAATTACTAAATTAGCTAGGTAAATTCTTAAAAAGATCAAGAGTATTGTTAGGATTCTAACATTGTCAGAAAAATTTATCCTACACAACAGGTTCAGATTTTTGGTAGGTAAATCAATCAGATAACAAAACAAGTCCTAGGGCTCAAACACTAGTGACATTAAGTTCAAAAATTCCAGAAAACTTATGGCAGGTTAGTTAGGTGATACTAAACACTAGAAACTGGGTACTAGCAGTTTAAACCTTCCTATTAATTCTACATTTCAAAAAAAAATGGCTAGAACAGTCTTGCAAGGTATTCAAATTAATTTCTAGACAAAACAAATTCATTAATCTTTTGGGAAAAAATATATTTGGGAAAATACACACTATCATGTGCTCAAATAAAATTCTCAAGATTATAAATTACTTAAGGACACTAGAGTACAGTTCCAACTATCTAGGTCAAAATTACTCAATAACAAAGAATGGCTTTTTTTTTTTTTTTTTTGCTTTGACAAAGAGTATAAAACTACCGGTATAACTTACTCTATTTTAATTACTTTTAATTGAATCACAATAGAAATAAACTATCATCAGCTCATGTTATGACATCTTCACTCATTAACAATTTAAAAGATAGTCATGTTGTTTAATTTTACAACAATCTAACATATCAAACTACACATCGATGACCTTCAAATTTTTAAGTTCAGACAAGAAATCTATATAAGCATGGCAAGTTGTTAAATTCTAATTTAGTTAACAATCATAAGCTAAAGCAAATTTCAATTTATTTTGCTATAGACTAGTCAGTTGCCTGTTTTACACACTAAGATGAAATACTAATCATGCATCTTAATTTATATAAATCATTTTTAGTTATGATTCTTGCTAACAACCTGAATAATCAGATATGCTTGAGTTAACTTAAGACTATATGCATGATCAAAGTGTAGGAATTATGATGCCTAACACATATCTCGGGGTATTCTCTACCCCCCTTAAACATGATAATGCATAAGAAATGAAATGAGGAAAGAATGAGCATAAGATAAGTAAGCGGGCAACACTTAGACAATAATTCATATTATGGATGCATAATTCCAAAACCATGCAACTCAAGATCCAAATGGGTGTACTAAGGCTCAAGGCCAGTACAAGATTCAATTGAACCACAATTAGTTTTCCGATATAGTTGCCATACCTACTGCCTGTAGGTGATACGCAACTACTTGGAACAAAAGAAAGCAAATATTTATATTCCAAAATTCAGCGTCTACAATATAATTAGGGTGTATATAATCTAACAATAATCCCTAAATTAATCCTAATCTTGCGGGAAGGCAACACCTTCTCGTCTTGCCACCATTGTCATCACCAGTTGACTACTTAGCGTGTCTACTGTTGGAGAAAAGAGACGAACACCGGAGAAAATTTGATTTGCACAAATCAAATGAATTATGAGATAAGAATTAGATGCTAGGATGGGTAAGAAATAAAAGAATCATATTACTTATATTTTTGCCCAAATTTTGATAGTTTGGAAAATACTTTTTGCAAACCAAATTCCTAACATCGTCCATTGTTACGGCTTTAACCTACAGTCAACACAGCTCTGATACCAACGCTGTGAGGACCCCGGAATATTGGAGGTTTATACCAAATTAATGATCATACCAAAAGTAAAATTTTTAATCAAGAACAATCAAGTCTCAATTAAAAATAATACTAGAAGTATAATCATTAACAAGGTACAATTCCAATATTCAGGTTCCCGGATATGCCTCTCATGTTAGCTCCCAGGATGAGCTGCTAACATAGACATATCCTTACAACATTATATCACAAGCATACACGATTGGAATACATTAATAAAAATGTACAATGAAACATTAAGTAAATCATAAATGAAAAGGAAGTAATAAAATAAACTTCCGATGGGCGCCACAACCCAAGGGCAACTTGATCGGGATTAAAGCCAAGTACCAACGTAATCGCGTCAACTTGAAATATTACCTAGGACGTTCTTTACCTGCAACAAGTGGAAAATTCCACTGAGTACGGAAGGTACTCAGCAAGACTTACACAAACTATTTAAAATAAAGTGTCTGAGAGGTCCTATACAAAGGATTAGAATTTTTAGATGCATAAGGTTAACAACAGGATGGTTATAATGGTTAAATTTTGCAGAAAGCAATACATCTTAACCTACACTTGCTAGGTTTTAGTAAAGCAATTTAATAAATCAATTTGGATTAAAACAATAATTAAATAAAAGTATGATCATAATTAGTATCAAAATCAAGTGGCTACAATCACTAACAATAAATTGCATGACTCACTATCATGTCGAAACAAATCAAGTGGCTACAACCACTAACAATAAATTGCATGACTCACTATCATGCCGAAATTAATACTTCCCAAAACCCAAAATTAGAGCAAATTCTATACAGTGACATCAATCCAAGCGTTGTCGTGAATCGTGGACACGGCTATTCGAATAGTTTTAACCTGCAGGGTGTACATCTTTACCCACACGACTTAGTTAGCCCGTAAGCCTCGGAATAATAGCACACTGCCTTTGGTATGCCGTACGGTAAACTAAGATTTGGTATTTTCAACAAGTTGACACTATTGAGTTGGATGACCCATGTGAAACCGATCCCGATTAAACAACGATCGATAGCATATATTCAGCCGAGGTTCACATGTTGTACAGGAATGCCGACCAGTCAATTAAATGCAAACTCGTGTTAGCCACACATATTACACCGCATCGGGCCACGAAGGTGCGTACATGCGATGTAACACATCTACGCCCTTACCCTTCTAAGAACATCGATATCGATATAAGCTCCACATGGCATACGACACGGCCCAAGACTTAAGCATCTATGCCATATGAAATCAATACACATGTCCTTACTCTCTGTATCCAACTCAATAATATTAACCCTTTACTTAACCAAGCAATACCCATACCTTTGCGTGTGGAAATACGTGGGGCTTGAATTGGGCCGTCGAGTTCGGTCCTTAATCAATCCGGACAAGACATCCACAGCTTCCCATTCTCGTGCACTAGGCACCATCACTAACATTCACTTGTCCAGATTTGAATTAAGTTTAACAACAAGATTTAGATTCATTTCGAGTTTAAATAAATCGAACAAAGAATCAACAAAAATAAAAATGTATTTGTTGTTCCCCAGGTTTGACAAGATAAGCCTGCCAAACACTACCGTTCTATGGACTGCATGACTAAGCAAAATTGAAATTTAATATTATATCACCACAAACTACCTTAGGTTGAGTGTATGATCAATTCAAGGTAAACCACAATTGTCAGGTTGTAACTACCTATTGATGATCACAATTAATTTTAAGAAAATTAGCATGCAACAAGATCACTTGTGTTTTGTAAATCTACAGTTCAAAAATTGGGATCAACATGGTGCAAAGAGGATGCTTGCCTTGGTAGAAGTCCACTTGTTCACTATTGTAGGCATAATCGTTCACGTCGCGAAATTCAGAATCTAAAAGAAAATACAATAGCGAATAAATACCAATAAAATCGAGAAATCCAAAATGCTCAAAAATGCATGATAATAACATATTAATGAGGTTATGATTCTAGATGCATTTAAGTATAGATTTTAATTTAATAAAAATTCAATTTCTTATGGACTGGTTAAAGTTAATTCAATTTCTGGTGGAATTATAATGACTGACATGTGATGTTGTTTTCCTTAACAGGACACCTAGTACTCACAAACACTCTCTCCAGGTATTCTAGGTATACAACCACAATGATCCTACAGTCAAAATCAACCATCTAATATGCTCTCTTCTTTCGGCAGACTTTGGTGGTGATTGTGTGCACATCTATTATCTACAGTCGCAGGGCTTGATTCAAATAATCTATTTCAAATAACCTATAACACAACAGGTCGTTGCATTTAATCAGGTGAAAACTAATGGCGGTCAATACATCCCTAAAGGCTCAGATTAATTTATATACACTACGCTTGATTTTATTTGCTACGAGTCGATTTACTGATATTTAATTGCGGGCGGCTAAAACTTTGATCGATTGCAATACTTATATGATACCAATAGTCCTTACTAATTAAGGTCAAATTAAATACTAAAACTATAGCCATTACTATACATTGAAAATTATTTGCACTATTTCTTTAATTCCAAATTTTATTCATCACTTAATCCCTAATGCCTATTTTTAACCCTAATCACAAACTCTCTCTCTCTCTCTTTCTCTCTCTAATGCCTGACACTTCTATCTTCCTTCCTTATCTCCTCTCGGCCTCTCCCGGCTCTCTCACTGAAACCTCCCTCTCCCTTATCTCTCTCGGCCGACTCTCTTCCCTTCACTCTTCTATCTCTCGGCCGCTCCCTCTCTTGGCCGCTCCGCCTCTCACTCTCTCTCGCTTCCTCACGGCGCCGCCGCTTTGCTCTCCGAGCGTCCTCGGGTTCCCTCGCCACCGCCGCCTGGCTCCCTCACTCCCGGCTCATTTGCTCTCCCCCTGGCGCCCTGCGCCTTCTCCTCCTCCTCCGGCGGCCGAGGCCATGCGCCGCCTCTGGAATCTCTGCCTGCTTCTCCTCGGTGGCTTGATGCTTGGCGCCGCCCGATTGAGTTCGGCTCGCGATTCCCGACTCGCCTGCTCCAGTTCCTTGGCTTGGCGGCTCGGCCTCCGGCCACGGCCATACCAGCTCAATCGGCCTCTCTTTCTCTTGGCACGCTCATCGGACTCCGCCTTCCCCGTTCTATTTGATTTGATTATGTTGATTTAGCAAAATCGCTTGATTTGATATTAATGTTTGTTGATTTATTTATGAATGCATGTTCATGGAGGTCCAACCGAGGTGGTGAAAGATACCGATGGTGGAGGTGGGTGTTGGGTTGGTTGCCCGAGGTAATACTTGGCCGATCTCCCTCTCTACCCTCTCCCTATTGCTCTGTGATGAAGAAGAACCGAGAGCTATCTTGATTGTTCTCTCGAGACACAGGGTTGATTCCACTTGAGATCTGGTGAAATGATGATATGCAAGTGATGTGCATCTTTGAGTTTTGTGGTATAAACCGATATGGATTGGGGTTACCTCATCTTGGGACTTGGGTTTGGGAAAAGAGGGTAGCAAGATCTTGGTGTCTTGTGCTCCCCTCGTGCCCTTCTGCTGGTGCTCCCCTCTGGTGCCCTTCTCGGTGCTTCCCTCAGTTCTGGCTCCTGATGCTTCTTTCCTCCTCTTGCTCTGGTCGTTGTTCTTTCTTTGGCTTGCCTTGTTGGTTGCAAGATCGAGATGGATGATGGTGATCTTGGCTTGGCTTGACTGATGATTTGCTCTGGCCTTGGCTTTGGTTGTCTGATCTTGATTGCCTTGGTTCTTGCTTCTCTTGGTGTGGGATGTGGTGGCTTGGCTGATTTTGCCTTCGGTTCTTGCTTCTGAGAAGAGAAAGAAATGGGGTGCGGCTGAGGGGAATTGGCTGCTGGGGAGGAATTGTGTTGCTTTTGCTGGTTTTGCAGGGAGGTTTGGAAATCTCGGAAGGGGTTTCTTTGTCCACCTGCTGCTTTGGCTCTGCTCTTGCTTGCCTTGATGGTTCCTGGTGGTTCTTTGGTGGTGCTTGACTTGGTGAAATGAATGAGTTGTTATTGCAAATTGCTAATGATGCTCATGCATTTGTGATTATCCAGATGGCTCCTAAGATATTTTTGGGCTGGGCATTTTTGGTCCAATGGTTGGCAATTCATTATGCAATGGATTTGCGACAATTGAGGCAATTCAGTATACGTAGGTTTTGGATTTCCCTAAATGCCGAATGATGAAAACCTACGGAAATAAGACGGTGCCGATTTACTTAGTTTAGTCTAGGTATCTTGGGTATCCGGTGCCGACTAATGCAGGTCGACCTAGGTGACTTGAAAAGCCAAGATGCTTGGTTAACCCGAGGTTGGTATGGGTAGTCGCGATACTCAAGGTGCCGACTAATCTAGGTAGATCGTGGAACCGCAATGATTCCTATGGTATCTTGACGGCAATTTATTTTATTCTAACTCTATTATACTGCTTTTGAACAACTAATGGTCTTTTGATTGGTTGGCGAACTATGGAGCTGCAAATGGTGTTTCGGATTGGGTCGAGGAAGATGATTTGGCTGGACAACGATGGACTGCAAGATTTCAATGAAGGCTTTAGAAGACATGCAATGCAAGTTTTATTTTAACATTTTTGTAAATGATTCAATGTTGTAAAACATAATATGATCTGATGTAAATAAATTCTTGTTTTACTTGTATTGAGAAGATTGTTACTTATGATAAACATTGTAAGGTTCTTAATTAAATTATTTCTCAGAGAATTTCTTAAGTATTAATTGTTGTCTCTCTTTGGAGTTGTGATTGGAGTTACCCATTAGACTTTGATTAGGATATTTACAAATGCAAAATGTATGCAAATGCTTCAGAAATAACAAATGTAATATAAAATGTATATAATTACTGTTTATTAAAATTGGGGCTGTTACAGTCAAGCTGCCGGTCGGAGCTCTGCTCTGCTTCTCTTTGTCCATCTCTCCTTGATAATGTGGCTGCCAAGTCAGCATCTATCTCATGCGCCACTTCAGATTCTTGGCCCATGTGGCATTCAGTAGGCCGCCAGGTCATCAATGTGGCAGACCCAAACTCCACGCGAGATCAGTAGTCCATGGACCAATTCCACCATGCACCATCCCAATGCCAAGTGGGACCCATGTGTCGGATCCAATTTCTTTTATTTTCTTTTCGACTGAAATCCTCCGCTGACGTCAGCTGACATCATAAATCCCTTTTACTTCAGAAAAATAATGCAGTAAATCCGGAAGTTATGATTTTATAATTATTTCATGTGATTTCAAACTTCCAAAGCCCATATCTTTTGCATCCGAACTCCGATTGAACTCATTCAAATTTCTAAATTCATATAAATTCAAGATATATTTATCTAAGATTTTTTATTAAATTTTTGGAGTTGGTTTTATCTCTATTTTTTATTTATTTAGTTTATTTGCTTTGTTTGCGAGTAGACGTTGATTATTCGGGCAATGTTGAGCAAGGAGGAGCACACGAAGATTAAGACCAATACCAGGATCTATTCCAAGGCAAGTCATGGTCCTTTGATCATATTGAACCTATGATTTCAAAATTATATTATTTTATACAATTGCATGCTATCTTTATATCAACTGTTTTGGGATTAGTTATTACCTGTTGTCATTATGCCTCCATTGATTATTTGAATGCCATGAATCCTTTATCACCCTAGCATGGATAATTTTAGTTGGACATATTTGTATCACCAACATGGGTATCGTATTGATGCTTAGTCAAGCTTAGTTCCGATGGGTTCATCATCACATGTGTCATAATGATTAATCTTGACTTAATGAGATATGGAATCGTGGTGGTTAGCCACTGTTGTTAAAATTTGAGTACCATGACAGGGGATGTCATTGGTTGTTGTGGATTTCATGGGGATATGCTCCAGATCTTAGGATGATGTGACAATTGGCAATGGTGTTTACGGTTTGTCATTTCACGTGTTTTCGACAAAGCTACGGTATTACGATAGGGGCGGTCCGACCGGTCCTTGCATCGGATCCGACCGGTCCCAAATCGGTCGGACCGGCCATGTGGGGCGGTCGGACCGGCAGTGACCAAAGTGGTCAAAATGAGCTGAACCAAAAATAGGTGTTGTAGGCAAGTGAGGGGATCCCAATGCACTTGGTCTCATGATTTTTGGAGTCTCCAGTAAAAAGTTATATTGGTTTAAAGTTTCCAGAAGGTTTCGGAATTTGGGAGTTTGTTTTTGGCTAAGTCCCAAGGGGCGGTCCGGCAAGCTCACTGGAGCGGTCGGACCGGTTTACTTGAACGTCGGCCAACCGTGGCGATGTTATTTTGTTAGGTCAAAGTCATTGGTTTCATGGCATATGATTTGCATGATGCATGTTTTGACTAACATGGGTCAAGTTGTGAAGAACTTGTTCCCGAATCGTGTTTTCTTATGCGTGGTTGTGCGGGTAGCTTGGTGGTCAACGACGGTCAGCGGCGAGGAGAATCGGGACTAGACTTGAAGAGTTGAGGTCGAGCGATCGGCGATGCGGGTGAGTCAACGACTCAAGCGTGACACAAGATGGACAAGGGTGACCTATTGGCGAATCCATGACGATGGTGAAGCGGTTTAGGTCAAAAGGTTAAAGACGGCGCTTCGCGAAGCGTGCGTGTGTGACCCGTTTGTTAGTGGGCCTTAACGGGAGTCCAATTAAGTCAAACCCTAAGAGTTTTAGGCCTCCACTATAAATAGGAGGAGATGGTGGCTGCACCTTTCTCCCTCGCCTCTTTGTGTTTCAAACCCTAATTGTCTTTAGGGGAGTTGAGGTGGAGGCTAGGGCTCTTGATGGTTTGTGGTGAATTTCGTGATCCTTGATTGTCTACTGATCCATGATGGTGTGGATGTAATCCAGCTTCAATCACGAAATCAATCTATGCAAGGTTTGCTTGAGATAAGTCTCTTTTCGTTCTTGCTTTCAATTTGGTGATTTTAGGGCTTTCTTTGATCCGCGAGTTTGTGATTGATTCTTTCACGTGAATTAGCCTGCTGTGATATGTGTGAATCTATCTAGCATCATCTTGATCATCAATCTCTCACGAACAAGCTCTAGGATCAAGTTTTCGTTCTTGCCCGGTTTTAGACCTCCTGTTAATCAATTGACAATTGCTCAAGATCGTTCCAAGAATTATCATAATATTCGATCGGAATAGGTCCTCAATAGCATATAGAAGGTGTGTGCAAAGTTTCATAAAGATTGGAGTTGAGAATCAAAAGTTTCATCTAATTGCAACCGTCATCGGCCGATTTTCTTGTTGCGATCGGTTCGAGTCGGCGGTCGACCGCCCGTCATCACCGGTCGAGCCGATTTTGGAGCGGTCCGACCGCCAAACACAAAGTCGGTCGGACCACAGCAATCGGTCCGACCGGTTGAGTATAACGGTCAGACCGCCCGTGCTGTGAGCCTTGGTAATCTTAGTTGATTTTGTTATATTGCTTAGGGGTTTAATTGGATTCAATACTAGTCTTCCGCTGCACTGGTATATTGATCTTCATAGCTTTCTAATAGCTCTTGGAGTTAAATTGTATTGAGTTCATAACTTGTGAAAAAGTGGCGTGCTCCTATTCACCCCCCTCTAGTCGCCTTTACGGTCCAACAAGTGGTATCAGAGCACGGTTAGTTCAATCTTGATCTTAACCGGTCACTGAACTTTGGCGATGGATAAGTTTTCTACTAAACCGTATATCTTCGATGGGCACGACTATGCCTATTGGAAGAATCGTATGCGCGTCTTTCTTGAGAGCGAGGACAAGCTATTTGGGATGTTGTTAGATCCCATTGGTTATTCTGAAATTGCTACACATACGTAATTCTTTTGGCTAACAACAATAAGGCTAAGAATCTTTTATATGGTGCACTTGGTAGACAAGAATATGATAGAATTTGTAACCTTTCAACTGCGCATGAAATTTGGAACACTCTCGAAACATATCATGAGGGTTCGTCCCAAATCAAAAAGGTGCGCCAAACAGTTTACAAGCGTGAATACAATAAATTCGAGATGCGTCCTGGAGAGAGCATCGATGACATTTTCAGTCGCTTTAATAAAGTAATTAATCAAATGAAAGCTGTTGATATTGAATATTCTCAATCTGAAAATGCCACCCATCTCTTGGCTGCAATCAACACCAAGGAGTGGGAGATTGTAACAGCCCAGTTTTAATAAACAGTAATAAGATGTCTTCTGTAGCATCACTGTTTATTTTGAAACTTGGATATGTTGTTATAATCAAAAATCCTCTTTCTCTAGCCAATATCTGATCACCACCCTTACTTCCCTAGGAACATTCGATTCTCTATTTGATCACCGAATGCTTTGCTTTTGTTGATCAGCTGCCTCTGGAAAATTGCAGCTGCTGATCACGTGATGTTTTGGATGCTCTGCTGATTCTAGCAAAAAAAACCAGCATAGGGCAGCAGCTCCTGCGAAGAGTGCCAGCTCTTTTTCCCTTCCTTCTTTTCGGTTGGGGAGCAGTGCATTGACCAGCAGGCAACTCAGAGCAGCAGCTCTCTTTCCCTCTCTCTTCTTTCGGCTGGGGGCAGTGCAGCCGGTCAGCAGTGCAGCCAACAGAAGTGCCACCGCAGCATCTCTAGAACCCTCTCCTTTGCTCTGGAGGTTTAACCTTCCTAAGCTTTAGTGTTGAGCCCCTGCCATTCTTGACTGGAAAGTGCTGCTCATGCTTTCTTCCTTATCAGTGGAAAATGGAGTAGCTCTCAGTGAACCGAGCCAGTAGAGCATCAAGTGGGAATTTTCTGTTTTGGTTAAGCTGAGAAGAGGACTTGGGAGTTTTCCTGTCTTGGCCAAAACCCTTAGCTCCATTTTCTTTTTCTCTAGCTGGTAAGATTACACTTTAATCTTCGTTATTGAGCATCCTAAGGTCCAGTAGCCCACAGGAGCCTTTCACTGGTGCAAATTATTCTTGGATCATCTTTATGCAGAAAAGTTGTTTTTATAACTTTTCGGTCTTTCATATCGTTTCCAAGTTCTAGGGTTTCTCTTGTCACTTTTCAGCCTAATTAGGTCTTAATTGAACCTGAGAATCATTAGTAGCAATTTCTTCTTTTGATGTTCCCAAACCAGTCCAGAACTTCATTTTATCTTGTGCTGTTTGCTATCAGTCAAACCGGCAAGCATGCACAGCCAGATTCTTGATTTCCATTTCTCATCACTTAGTGCTGATAATTTATAAGTAGACTCTAGTTACTTGTTTAGCTACCACTTTAGCAAAAATATTCTGGGTCTTAGTGAAGTAAGCAGCAGACTTCTAATATTGCAAGATGTCAATAGTAGCCGGCTGCACTCTGTCTACTTTCGGTTATACTAGCAGTACACAGCAAAATTTGAATTCTGTAATCTTTTATTGATCGTCTATTTGTCCATTTTCGGTTGCTTGCTTTGTGTGCAGCAATTCCATTAATTCCTATCACTTGGTGCTAGTAGTAGATGAGTTATCTTGCTAACCTTGTTAGGAATACTCTAAGCTAAGGTATAGCACTTTGCTGTGGGTGTTAAACTCAGCATCTGTCATTTGCCATCTTTCAGTTTTGGTTTTGAATCTCAAAATCGTAAATCGATGAACGAAACACAGTAGTTGATGTTAGCTAATGTTTGGTGAGGAGTTAGACTTTTAAGCATACTCATTTAGCTGTAGCTTAATCTGAAATATTATTTTCTATGAGTCAAATCAGTTAGCAAGTTTACTTTTGGTGTAATCCTTTGTTTTGGTTTTGCAAAACTGAAAACTGCAACTTTGGTTTGATCTGGAAATTGCTAATTAGTGTAATAGATGTTAAGTGATAAGTTAATCTGGTAGTGTACTTATCTAGCTGTAGATCCATCATGTATGTCAATTGTTATAGCCTAAGGGAGCATCATCTTGTTTTTCCTTAAATCTGTCCAGATTTTCTGTTTTCAAAATCTGACATTTGCTATTCCTAGTAAGCCTCAAATTTTGATGATTACTAGTAACTGATGCTAAATAGTATGCTAGGCTTTAAGTTTTACTCATTAACAAGTAATCTAAGTAAAATCATTACTTGGTTCAAAGCAAAAATCAGCAAGCTATCATTTTGCAACCTATCCAAAATTCAGTTTGCCAAACCTGATACTGTAGCACAGTTTTAGCCGAATTGGATGTTGGTTGCTAGCTGATGGTAAGTGATGAGTTAGACTTTGAATATTACCCATTAGCTTTGACATAATCAACAATATCATTTGCTCCTGATCTAATGAAGCATTAAATTCTTTCTCTGCTAGCTGTCCAAATTTCGTTTTTGCTTAAACCTGAAACTGTGGTTACCCTGAATTCCCATTTCTGTTTTGCTGTTACTACTGGTCATGATGACTGCATGCAACTAGATGTTGGCCTCTATTCCTTCTAGTAAAGAGTACAAGTGTTAAGTTAAATTTCAGTTTTAGAAATTTGAAACTCTAGTCTACACTAATCAAGTCTGAACCTGTAATGCTTTTCTAAACCACTAAATTCTGATAGCATGTGGTAGCAGCTATTATATATGGGGTATTGTCATTGAGTAAGGTATAACTTAAGCATATTGTTAATTATGCATTGAGCTATTGATCATGAACTCTTTTATGCATTGTTCCTTGCCATTTTCTTGCTATTTATTGGATTTTTGTGTTCTAGATACTGGTTCTTCTGAGATTGTTGAGTCTTTTGTTGAGCCACCAGAACCTGAACAAGAGGTTATCTATTATTACCAAGGCAAGCTTCCTCTCTGCACCATGTTGATCCTAATCTTTTGAATCAGATTTATAAAATACGGTAATCTTGTTGCATGCAATTTTCTAAAATTATTTATGCTCTGTTCCTAGTTAGCTATGACCAGAACTTATGGCTTACCTTGAATTGATCATACACTCAACCTAAGGTAGTTTGTGGTGATATAATACTTAATTTCAATTTTGCTTAGCCATGCAGTCCATAGAACGGTAGTGTTTGGCGGGCTTATCTTGTCAAACACGGGAAACAACAAATACATTTTATTTTTGTTGATTCTTTGTTCAGATTTCTTTAAATCTGAAATGAATCTAAATCTTGTTGTTAAACTTAATTCAAATCTGGACAAGTGGATGCTAGTGATGGTGCCTAGTGCGAGAATGGGAACTGTGGATGTCTTATGCAGGTTGATTAAGGACCGAACTCGACGCCCAATTCAAGCACCAACGTACTTCCACACGCAGTATGTATGGGCGCTGTTTGGTTAAGTAAAGGGTTAATATTATTGAGTTGGATACGGAGAGTAAGGACATGTGTATTGATTTCATATGGCATAGATGCTTAAGTCTTGGGCCGTGTCGTATGCCATGTGGAGCTTATATCGATATCGGATGTTCTTAGAAGGGTAAGCGTAGATGTGTTACATCGCATGTATGCGTACCTTGTGGCCCCGATCATGGTGTAATATGTGTGCTAACACGAGTTTGCATTTAATTGACTGGGTCGGCATTCCCTGTACAACATGTGAACCTCGGTTGAATATATGCTATCAGTCGTTGTTTAAGCGGGATCAGTTTCACATGGGTCATCCAACTCAATAGTGTTAACTTGTTGAAAAATACGAATCTTAGTTTACCCTACCGCATACCAAAGGCGGTGTGCTATTATCCTAGGGGCTACGGGCTAACTAAGTCGTGTGGGTAAAGATGTACACCTGCGCAGGATTAAAACTATTCGAATAGCCGTGTCCACGATTCTGGACAACGCTTGGATTGATGTCACTGTATAGAATTTGCTCTAATTTGGGTTTTGGGAATTATTAATTTCGGCATGAGGAGTGTCATGCTCGGTTTGGTAATGATCGGTGATTATTATTAATCTTTTTTTGCTTATGTTCAATTACTTACTTGCTTTTAGTCCAAATTGAATTATTAAAACTGCTTTGTCAAAATTTAGCAATTGTAGGTTAATATGTATCGCTTTATGCAAATTGAACCAATTAAGCCTTACATTGATAACCTTATGCATATAAAATTCTATTCCTTTGTATAGGTTCTATCAAACACTTCCTTTTATTAGTTTGTGTAAGACTTCTTTGAGTACCTTTCGTACTCGGGGTTTTATGACCTCTTGTTGCGGTGAGGATGGATATCTTTATGAGATGCCCGTTAGCGTCGATCGGGTGGCGCTAACGAGTAATGCTAGTTCTAGCCTCCACGCAATAGCTGCGGGATGATGGGGCCATTGGTGGTTTTGCTTTTATGTTTTGTTTCATTGTTGCTCTTTTTGTTAATGACCCAAGGTCATCTGCTCTTATTTTGTACTATAGCAACACAGTGCATCTTAGCAACCGAAATTGGAGATGTAATTATTGATGTATAATTATGTGAATGTATGACTTGTATGTGAATGATGCAATGTTGTTTAAGGATATATGTGCAATATTCATGATCACGGGAAATATTGCATGACATATATCCGAGAACACGAATGTTGAAATTGTTACTTATTATCATTATGCTTTTAGTATGATTCTTAATAAAGGATTTGCCTTTGTTCCTTAAATAAGAATTATGCTACCAGTATAATTTTAATAAGGCACATTTCAATAATTGAGGGTCTCACAGAGATGAAAGCTACTGCTATAGAGGAAAATGTTGATCTTTCAAGTCTTACTTTAGAATTGCTTTATAGTAAACTCAAGACTCATGAAATTAAAAGAGTTGATCATCCCAAGAAAGATAATTTAGCTTTGGTAGCAGATCCTCTCAAAAGGCTTTTGATGACTCTTTTGAATCTTCTTACGGATTTTCATTTGCTTGTTTATCTGCTATTCATGAAGAGGAGCTTGAAAGTATTCTGAAGCGAGTTAGCTCTTCTAGCTAAAAAATTCACACGGGCCTATAATGATGTGAGAAACAAAAGAGAGGTGGTCCGTGACATGCTATGAATGTGGTGAGCTAAATCATATCAGACAAATTGCCCCAAGTGAAAGGTAAGAGCAATCATAAGGAAGGAAAGCCACTTGGAAGAAGCCTCCTTTCAACAAATCAAGGTATGAAGCTAATAAGCTTGTGAAGGTCCGCTCACCGGTCCTTGCAGCTTTTGAGGATCAATCCTTGAGCGATGTGGATCTTGGGAGTGAGGAGGACAAGGAGGAGGAGATCCTCAAGGCAAAAGAAAGGGAAGGCCAAAGACTTCACTGGCATGTGCTTCATGGTGACAAGCGACATTGATGATGATGAGGTATCTTTTTCTTATGATGAGCTTTCGCTAAATATGATTCTATAGTTGAGCAATTGCTTAGTCAAGATGAAGCGCTAGAATTTGTTATGACAAAAATAAGAAATTAGAGTCAAAGATTAACAAAGCTGAAGTAGAGCTTAAAAATGCTAAGACTCTTGAACTCGATGAATGTTTATCTTGTCATGCTATGCACTCGAAATTACTAAGTTACAAACTGCTCATAATATTTCGTATAATAACTTGAGAATGCTAGATCTGAACTAAATGAAATTAAAAGTGCTCCTTGTGAAAAATGTTTAGAATCTAGTAAATTGATTGCTTTTGATGTGTTTGATTCTAGCCCTTGCACTTCATGTTTAGAAAAGGAACGTGAAATCAAAGATATCTTAGAAGGCGCTAGAGTCAAATATGCTAAGCTTAAGGACAATATTGAAAATACTACTTGTGCTTCTTGTTCCACTCTTAAGCTTGAAATTGCTTTGTATAAGGAAAAATCTATGAATAAAACTTGTGATGCTTGTGTTAACTTGAGAAAGAAAATGCTTACCTTCATGATACATTAGAGAAATTTTCTAAAGGTAAGAAACAATTAAACATGATTCTTGACAAATCTAAAACTCCTTATAAGAAGCAAGGTTTAGGATTCAATTCTTTTCAAGACAACTCAAACCCAAAAGTCATTCAAGTCTTGGAAAAGGTTTAATTGAATTCAAAACCCAACTGCAAAAACATCTTTTAAATCTGCGGGCTTTGCCCAACCTTGTATTAATTCAAATGGTGCTTCTTCTAGTGGTACCAAGTACCATTGCACTTATTGCAAAAGGGTGGACATTTGATTGAATTCATTGGCGTAGGTTGAAAAATGATAGGAAAAATTTTGATAGAATTTCATTCATGCAACCTAGAGCTTCTATGAGACATGGTAACATTGAAAGAATAAACACGGATTAGGATTTTCTCTCATGCAAATCATTATGTTCCTAAATATCCTAATTCTAATGTTTATCGGACTAGCGGTCGGCCATTTGGTGAGTCACCGGTCGACCGTTTTGGTCGCCCGATCGACCTTGACCAACGCGGCGGACCGCCCATGGACGATTCAAGTCTCATTTTAATTTAAACATTGCTCATAACCGAATGTTAAATGAAATCAAGGATAGTACTTCGGTTTGTATACTCCTTGCGGGCGTGTGTCTCGATCTTGGATTCCTAAATCTTGTTTATCTAATCCCGATATTGAGACACATCGTTCTTTACTCCTTGATTTTTAGGATTACAGCGGAAAGGGAAGAACACGTGGTTCGTTGACTCGGATGTTCACGCCACATGACCGAACTCAAAATGGTTCACCTCTTTCACGCGAGCAACGGTGATGACTTCATCACCTTTGGAGATGATACACAAGGGCGAATTGAAGGAGCAGGATCAATTAGGGTAAACAACAAATTCATTCTAAAGATGTCGCTCTTGTGGACAAGCTTAGGTATAATCTTCTTCTGTTTCTCGGCTTCTTGATGATGGTTATGAGGTATGCTTTTAAGAAAAATGCTTGTCGTGTGCTTGATTCTCTTGGTGAGCTTGTGTTTGGAATCTCTAGAGTTGGTAGAATTTTGGGTGATTTTTCGAATCTCTTCTTGGATCTCTTAAATGTTTGCTTACATCGTCTTACGATTTACGGCTTTGGCATCGACGTTTGGGGCACATTGGTTTTGATCATCGACACGAGTTAGCAACCTTGATCTCATGAGAGGTTTGCCTAAGCTCAAAGTCATCAAGGATCTTGTATGTGCGCCTCATAGGCATGGCAAACAAGTTGCCGCCTCACACCCTTCTGTGACTATGGTTATCAGCGCGGACCGGACAGTTGCTTCATATGGATCTTGTTGGTCTGCTAGAGTCCGATCGATCGGTGGAAAATGGTATATTCTTGTCATAGTCGATGATCTTTCTAGATATACTTGGGTATTCTTTCTTACTTCAAAGGATGAAGCTTTTGGTTATTTTCATGACCTTGTTCTTCGTTTGGCTTACGAGCTTCTGGTGCTTTGAGAGCGATTCGCGATGATAATGGCACGGAGTTCAAAAATGCTTCTTTTTCTTCTTTTTGTCTTGGCGTGGTATTGAGCATCGGTTCTCTTCTCCACGTCCCTCAACAAAATGGCGTGGTAGAAAGGAAGAATAGAACCTTGGTCGAAATGGCTAGGGCGATGCTAGATGAGTATAACACACCGAGGAGATTTTGGGCGAAGCTATTACTCTTGCTTGCCATATTGCAAATCGTGTCTTTTGAGACCTTCTTTAGGCAAGACTCCTTATGAGCTTCGTTTTGGTAGAAAACCCTCTGTTTAGCATTTTGAGTTTTTGGATCAAAATGTTTTATCCTTAAGACAGAACAACTTAGATAAATTTGAGTCAAGAACTTTTGATGGGGTATTTACGGGTTATCCTGCTCATTCGAGGGTTTTCGAGTTTTTATCTTGAGACTAACATTATTCAGAGACTTGTAATGTCACTTTTGATGAGACTAGCCACAGGCTAGATCAATTGCTCAGATGATTCTGGTGTGACAGAGAGCATTTTTGTGGAGGAAGATGAGGGCGAAGCAAATGTCATTCTCTCATCTCTTCTTTGCTGAGGCGCCCATATTGATACAAGAACACCTTTCGTCTACTTCACCTTGGTTGAGGCTCTGCCATCATCATCATCGTGATACTGCGGAGGTCGAAGAAAGCGACATCTCACCCGGACGCTCCACCGCATTGAGACGGCATCCTCGGAGCGGATAATAGGTAACCTACATGAGCGAGTCACTCGCTCCGGTATAATGATCCAAATCTCTACTCTCATTCGGCTTTTGTTGCTTCTTTTGAACCAGCGATATATCACATGCTTTATCGATTCTAGTTGGGTAAATGCCATGCATGAGGAGTTAGAGAATTTCGAAAGAAACAAAGTTTGGAACCTAGTAGAACCTCCTAGTGGTCATAATGTGTGGATATCATGGGGATATGCTCGGATCTTAGGATGATGTGACAATTGGCAATGGCGTTAATGGTTTGTCGTTTCACGGGTTTTCGACAAAGTTTGACCTTTATTCGGACTTTACGGGCGGTATCTGACCGACCATAACACGGCGGTCCGACCGGTCCCAAATCGGTCGGACCGGCCATGTCTTGCCGATCGGACGGCCGTGACAAAAGTGGTCAAAGCAGTGGGCCAAAAATAGAGGTGTAGGCAAGTGAGGATCCCATTGTTCTTGCTCCCATAATTTTTGGAGTCTCGATAAAAGTTCTATTGGTTTAAAGTTTCCAGATAGGTTTGGATTTTGGGGTTGAAAATTGGCTAAGTCCTTCTGGTCGGTCGGACCGGCCTTTGGCCGCGGTCCGGCCGGCAAGGCCGGCGGATCGAGCCGACCTGAGGCGATCGACCGGTATCCTGAAATGTCGCCCTTCGTGGCGGCGTTGCTCATTAGTTAGGTCAAAGTCATGAGTTTGATGCATATGTGTTGCATGATGCATGTTTTGACTAACGTGGGTCAAGTTGCGAAGAACTTGTTCCGGTTTCGATTTGCTTGTCTATTGTTGTGCGGGTTGCTTGGTGGTCAGCGACGGTCAGCGGCGAGGATGATCGGGACGAGGCTTGGAGAGCTTAGGTCGAGCGATCGGCGATGCGGGTGAGTCAATGAAATCAAGTATGGTGCGAGAATGGACAAGGATGACCGAGCAGACGATTCGGTGCGGCCGGTTTGATCAAGCGGCGCGGAGTCGGTGCAAGTGCCATGGTGGTTTCGGTGGGGCGGATGGGAGAGACTTGCCGACATGGAAGGCGGTGATCAACCTACGTGGCGGAGCATGCGAAGTGCTTGCGAAGATGGACTCGGTCTTGGAGAAGGACCGAGAAGGGGTATTTTGGTAATCTTACAAATATCACCTTGGTGACCTTTTGCCTACCCACGGCGCAAGGCAGCGCAAGAGAAGCGGTTTAGGTTAAGAGGTGTTGTAGGCGGCGCTTTAAAATGCGTGCGTGTGTGACCCGTTTGTGTTGGGCCTTAGCGGAGCCCATTTGAGTTAATTTTCTAGAAGGTCTAAGTCTCCACTATAAATAGAGGAGGGAGGTGGCTGCACCCCCTTTCAACTCTTTTATCATCATTGAAACCCTAGTTTTGGCTTAGGGAGAGGATTAGTGGAGGTTAGGGTTCTAGAGAGTTTTGATTTGATCTTGTGCTCTCGGATTGAGCTTTGTCCTCCATTGATGGAGTGGTGTAAACCCAAACCCTATCAATCAATCCAAAAAAGCTTTGATCAAAGATGTGTCTCTTTGCCCTTCTTCTCTCTATTTGGTGATTTTGAGTCTTTCTTTGATTCGCATGTTTTTGATTGATTTCTTTACATGATATAGCTTGCTGTGACATGTGGGAACACATCTAAGATCATCTTGATCATCAATCACCCACGAGCAAGTTTTTGGGTCATGTTTTCGTTTTGACTCGGTTTTGAACCATCCATCTCTCAAACTGAAAAATGTCGTAACTTTTCCATGGATCTCCATGATCTTCAATTGGAATAGGTTCTGACATCCTAGAGAAGGTGTGTTCCAAGTTTCATGAAGTTTGGAGTTGTAGATCAAAAGTTAGACCTATTTGCAACCGTTTTTGGTGATTTCACTTTGTTCATCGGTGGAGGTCGGACCGCCCTAGCTAGAGTCGGACCGCCCCTTGGAGAGGTCGGACCGCCCACAGTAAGTCGGACCGCCCTTCTCTTAGGAAATTAAGTTTGATTGTTTTTGGTTGTTTTGCTTGGGGTTTTGATTGGATTCAATCCTAGTCTTCATTTATCTTGGTATATCGATCTTCATAGCTTCTATAGCTATTGGAGTGAAATTTGTGTTGAATCTAATCGAGGTTGAAAAAGTAGCGTGCTCTATTCACCCCCTCTAGTCGCCTTTTCGGTCCAACAAGTGGTATCGAGCCGGTTAGTTCAATCTTGATCTTAGCAGGTCCTTTGAACTGGCGATGGATAAGTACTCCACCAAGCCGCATATCTTGATGGGCACGACTATGCCTATTGGAAGAATCGCATGCGAGTCTTCCTTGAGAGCGAAGGACAAGCTATATGGGAGGTTGTTCGAGCCCCGCTCGTTCTTCTGAAGTTATTCTGGCTTCAACTGACCCTCTTGGCTAACAACAATAAGGCAAAGAACCTCTTGTATGGTGGGCTTGGTAGGCGAGTATGATCGAATTTGCAATCTTGAGGCTGCGCGAGATTTGGAACACCCTCGAAACCTACCATGAGGTTCGTCCCAAATCAAGAAAATCACGCGGACAGATCTATAAGCGTGAATATAACAAATTCGAGATCGTCACGGAGAGAGCATCGATGACATTTTCGATCGCTTCAACAAAGTGATTAATCGGATGAAGGTGTTGGAATTGAATATTCTCGATCTGAAAATGCCACCCACCTCTTGGCTGCAATCAACACCAAGGAGTGGGAGATAAAGGCTACCGCCATTGAGGAGAACGTCAACCTCTACGATCGACTTTGGAGCTGCTCTATAGCAAGCTTAAGACTCATGAGATCAAGAGGATTGATCATCCCAAGAAGGAAAATATGGCCTTGGTAGCGAGACCGCTCAAGAGAGCTTCGATGGGTCTTACGAGTCTTCTTACGGATTTTAAACTTCTTTGGTTTATCTGCAATCCATGAAGAGGAGTTTGAGAGTCTTCTGAGGCCGAGTTAGCCCTCATAGTCGAGAAAAGCCACGGGCCTATAACAATATGAGAAACAAAAAGAAAGGAGGTCCGTGACTTGCTATGAGTGTGGTGAGCTTAATCACATCAAGACAAGCGCCCCAAGTTGAAAGGAAAGAGCAACCACAAGGAAGGAAAGCCGACTTGGAAGAAGCCTCAATGGAACAAATCAAGATTTGATCTTTGCCAAGCTCACAAAGCGACTCAGGGTTCTTACCGCTTTTGGGGAACAATCCTTAGCGATGTGGACTCGGGGCGAGGATGACAAGGAGGAGAGATCCTCAAGACAAGAAGAAGGGGAAGGCCAAGGACTTCACGGCGTTTGCTTCATGGCCGACTCAGAAGCGGCGTCGGCGGCGATGAGGATTACAGCGGAAGAGGAAGGACACGTGGTTCGTCGACTCATTTGTTCACGCCACATGACCGGAGACTCAAGATGGTTCACCTCCTTCACGCGGTCGACGGGTGATGAATTCATCACCTTTGGAGATGATAGGCAAGGCGGATTGAAGGAGCAGGATCGATCGGGGTGAGCGACAAGTTCATCCTCAAGGGCGTCGCCCTTGTGGACAAGCTAAGGTTTAATTTGCTTGTCATCTCTCAACTTCTTGATGATGGCTATGAGACTAGATTTAAGAAAAATGCTTGTCGGTGCTTGATTAATTTGGTGAGCTTGTGTTTGGGATTACTAGAGTTGCTAGGATCTTTGGGTGATTTTTACGAATCTCTTCTTTGATTCTCTCAAATGCTTAATTTCATCTTCTTCTTCTCGATTACGGCTTTGCTTTTTCGTCGTTTGGGGCACATTGGTTTTGATCATCGGCGAGTTAGCAACCTTGAGCTCATGAGAGGTTTGCCTAAACTCAAAGCCGTCAAAGATCTTTGTATGTCTTACATGTAGGCATGGCAAGCAAGTTGCCGCCTCACACCCATCGGTGACTATGGTTATGGTAGCGGATAAGGGGGTTGCTTCATATGGATCTTGTTGGTCCCGCTAGGAATTCGGTCGATTGGTGGAAAATGGTACATTCTTGTCATAGTTGATGATTTTTCTAGATACACTTGGGTGTTCTTTCTTGCTTGAAGGATGAAGCTTTTGATCATTATCATGATCTTGTTCTTCGTTTGGCTTACGAACTTCCGAGTGCCTTGAGAAGCGTCCGCGATGACAATGTACGGAGTTCAAGAATGCATCTTTGCTTCCTTTTGTCTTTGGCGTGGAATTGAGCATCAGTTCTCCTCCCCACGTCCCTCAACAAAATGGCGTTGTGGAAAGGAAGAACAGGACCCTAGTCGAGATGGCTAGGGCGATGCTAGATGAGTATAGCACTCAGGAGGTTTTGGGCGAAGCTATTTCTCTTGCTTGCCATATTGCAAATCGTGTCTTTTTGAGACCGTCTTTGGGCAAGACTCCTTATGAGCTTCGTTTTTGTAGAAAACCCTCTGTCTCGCACTTTGAGTCTTTGGATCCAAGTGTTTTATTCTCAAGGCGAAATCTAGATAAATTTGAGTCAAGAACTTTTGATGGTTTATTTACGGGTTATCTGCTCATTCAAGGGTTTTCGAGTTTTAATCTTTGAAACTAACTTTGGTTGGAGACATGCAATGTCACTTTTGATGAGACTAGCCACAGGCTAGATCGGATATTTGGGTGATACGGTGTGAGAGTATATTTGTAGAGGAAGATGATGATGGACTCGATGATACTCTTCCACTGCTTCTTGTTGACATTCCTATTCTGCACAAGAACCATAGTGACTACTTAGCCTTGGTTGAGGCACTGCTTTGCATCTTCATCATCGATGATACTGCGGAGGTCGAAGAGGTACTTTCTTCTCGGTGCGCCACTTCACATTCAAAAGCGACATCCGCGGATCGGATGATAGGTAATATCCATGAGCAGTCACTCGCTCGGTATCATGATCCAAACCTCTATTCTCATTACGCTTTTGTAGCTTCTTTTGAACCCGCGATATATCACATGCTTTATCGATTGAGTTGGGTCAATGCCATGCATGAGGAGTTAGAGAATTTTGAGAGGAATAAGGTTTGGAACCTAGTAGAACCTCCTAGTGGTCATAATGTTATAGGAACCATTGGGTCTTCAAAAACAAACAAAATGAGGATGGTTACGTGGTTAGAAACAAGGCTAGGTTAGTAGCTCGGGGTTTTAGCGAGTTGAGGGTTAGATTTTGATGAGACCTTTGCTCTGTTGCTAGACTAGAAGCTATTCGCATTCTTCTTGCATTTCTTTGCCTCTAAGGGCTTTAGATTATATCGGATGGATGTTAAGAGTGCCTTTACGAATGGTTTTATAGAGGAGGAGGTTTATGTTAGGCAACCCCGAGGCTTTGAGAATCCCAGAACCCACATCATGTCTTCAAGCTATCAAAGCCTTGTATGGTCTTAAACAAGCCCCTAGAGCACAGTATGATAGACTTAAGACCTTCTTGCTTAAGAATGATTTTGAGATGGGTAAGGTAGACAAGACCTTGTTCATTCTTAGGCGTGGCAATGATTTCTTACTTGCTCAGTTCGTTGATGATATTATCTTTGGTGGTTCTTCTCATGCTCTTGTTTCTAGCTTTTACGAGACTATGTCGGGAATTTGAGATGAGCATGATGGGAGAGCTCAATTACTTTACGGGGCTTCAAATCAAGCAATGTAAGGAAGGATCTTCATCCATCGGACGAAGTATACTAAGGATCTGCTCAAGCGCCCGACATGGGTGGCGCAAGCGATCGCCACTCCCATGGCGACCGGCTGCTTTGGATCGGATGAGGAAGGAAGCCGTGGATCAGCGCGTACTGCGACATGATCGGCTCCCTCCTGTACTGGCGGCATCAAGGCCGGACATCCACTTCACGATCTGCCTCTGCGAGGTTTGAGCGTCTCAAGAACTTCCATCGCCATGGCGATTAAGCGCATATTCGTATTTACACTCTACCCTCGATATGGCATTTGGTACTCTGTTCTTCTTCTTTATCCATTCGGGGTTTTGATTACGATTTTGCGGTGTCGACGATAGGAAGAGTACCTCGGGCACTTGTCACTTCTAGGCACTTCTCTTGTTTCTTGGTCTTCTAGGCAGGTCCTCATTGCACAATCTCTGCTGAAATTTGAGTATGTAGGCTATTGCTAGTTCTTTGTAGTCGATTTTGTGGATGGTATCCACTCTTAAGGACTCTGGGTTAAATTTTGCTAGTGTTCCTCTTTTACGTGATAACATACGCTATTAACATTGCTAAGAACCACATGCAACACTCTAGGACCAAGCACATAGACATTCGCTATCACTTCCTTAGAGACCATGTCGAGAAGGGTGATATTGTGCTACACTTAGTGAGTCAGAGGCTCAATGGTGATATCCTCACCAAACCTTTAGACCCAACTAGGTTTGCCACCTTAAGAAGCGAGTTAGGGGTAATTTATCCCTATGGGTTGGTTTGAGGGGAGTTCGATCTTTTACGATCTTACCTTGTTCTTTTGATCTTTTATTGTTCTTTTTACGAACTTGTTGATCTTTTGAACTTTTTAGGTTTTAGGCTTTTTATTGCATCGCATTGTATCATATTGCATTCATATGTAAAATACTTCAAGTGGTTTGAAAAATCCAAAAGATGCATTGTAATATAAAATTTTACCTTATCTTTTAAAATTGATGAAGCTTTGCCTATTACCCTTTGGAGCTTTAGTATTTCAATTCTTGCTCAATGCCATGTCTAGTTCTTTGACTTGCTAGAATTATCATGCTTTTACATGTGTAGCTAAGTCTTTGCTATATGAGCTAGAACTTTAAAACAAACTCGAACTAAGAAATTGCAATTTGTGGATGTTTTAGCGAGTTGCGCAATTAGTGCTCCTTTTGTGACATTGGCCTGTCGAATTGCTTTGTTAACTCTTTGATCTAAAATTGACCATTACTTGAGCTTTTGTGTTCTTGAGATTCTAAAATGCTCTTGTGAAAAATTAAAAAAATTCAAGATTGTCTTATGCTTAAAATGTGCCAAACTATTCTTACGAGGCGCTTGTCAAATGACATGAACTTGGAGATAGTTTGATGATCGAACGATCTCATGGGGATTGCTTGTCGAAATGACATGAACCTCAAGATTTATCATACAGTAGAAGCTTAGAAAGAGTTTGTGGATGGCTCCTAGTCCGAATCTTCTTTACTAAGATATACCTTTAATCAACTTTTGGTGAAGCTTAGGATGAGTTTGTGGATGGCTCCTAGTCGGGATCTTGTCACTAAGTTAGATCATTAGTCAACCTCAATATTCAATGCAAATGAGAAAAATGTTGACAAATGGGCGTTTACAAAGATTGAGCAAAATGATTCAATACGGGACTTGATTGACTCTTAATGTGGTCTTTGTTAGATTTTTGATCTCACTTTGACATTTTGACATGGCCAATTTCACTTTAGGATCCTGTTGATGAACTTCTTTGAATTTGAGCGTTGCTTAAATTGATCAAATCTATTGCTTTACTTTTGAGCCTTGGTGCTTAGCTTTGATATATATGTCTTACCATGATCTTGCTAGCACTTTATCGGGCTTGATATGTTGTTTGTGCAATATTAGAAATGCTAGCTAGTTCTTTTGGGTAATCTCCAAAGCTTCTTGTAATCAAAATTGAAAAATACAAAAATGAAGCCACTCCATTGCACTTCATGCATACTTCTTCTTTTGCTTCTTTCTTCATTCGCAAATTGCTATCTCTGGATGAGAGGAAGGCGTGATTCCTTGATGACTCCATTGTCAAAGGGGAGAAGATATTTCGATGTTGGGAGAAGTTTATACAAAGGGAGAAAGTTGGAGAATTTGAAATTTTAAAATCAGGGATCATAGTGAGGGGAGTTTTGAATTGCATTCTTATTGTCTTATTGACTCTTACGAACTTGAATTGCATTTATTACTCCTCACAATGATCAAAGGTCAATTGAACAATTGTTCTTTCATATGGACCTTAAGTGAGATTTTGACTTTTAAAATCAAAGTTTTATGCTTTCTTTTGCCTTATCTCACTTGTCTATGCTATTACGATGCCGCTTGGTCATTTCCATTGCTTTCTCTTGCTTATGGACCAAGTTGTGCCTTTGTCTTAGCGAAAGTATTTTACTTTTCAAACCTTCAAATTACATTTTACGGATTATTGCCAATGTGTTCATCAAGGGAGATTGTGGATATCATGGGGATATGCTCGGATCTTAGGATGATGTGACAATTGGCAATGGCGTTAATGGTTTGTCGTTTCACGGGTTTTCGACAAAGTTTGACCTTTATTCGGACTTTACGGGCGGTGCGGTCTGACCGACCATAACGCAATGGTCGGCCGGTCCCAAATCGGTCGGGCCGGCCATGTCGCCGATCGGACCGGCCGTGACAAAAGTGGTCAAAGCAGTGGGCCAAAAATAGAGGTGTAGGCAAGTGAGGATCCCATTGTTCTTGCTCCCATAATTTTTGGAGTCTCGATAAAAGTTCTATTGGTTTAAAGTTTCCGTGGGTTTGGATTTTGAGGGTTGAAAATTGGCTAAGTCCTTCTGGCGGTCGGACCGACCTTTGGCGGCGGTCCGGCCAAACAAGCCAGGCAGTCGAGCCAAGCCACGAGGCGATCGGCCGGTATCAACAATAATGTCGCCCTTCGTGGCGGCGTTGCTCATTAGTTAGGTCAAAGTCATGAGTTTGATGCATATGTGTTGCATGATGCATGTTTTGACTAACGTGGGTCAAGTTGCGAAGAACTTGTTCCGGTTTCGATTGCTTGTCTATTGTTGTGCGAGTTGCTTGGTGGTCAACGGCGGTCAGCGGCGAGGATGATCGGGGCGAGGCTTGGAGAGCTTAGGTCGAGCGATCGGCGATGCGGGTGAGTCAATGAAATCAAGTATGGTGCGAGAATGGACAAGGATGACCGAGCAGACGATTCGGTGCGTTGGTTTGATCAAGCGGCGCGAGTCGGTGCAAGTGCCATGGTGGTTTCGGTGGGGCGGATGGGAGAACTTGCCGACATGGAGAGGCGGTGATCAACCTACGTGGCGGAGCATGCGAAGTGCTTGCGAAGATGGACTCGGTCTTGGAGAAGGGCCGAGAAGAAGTATTTTGGTAATCTTACAAATATCACCTTGGTGACCTTTTGCCTACCCACGGCGCAAGGCAGCGCAAGAGAAGCGGTTTAGGTTAAGAGGTGTTGTAGGCGGCGCTTTAAAATGCGTGCGTGTGTGACCCGTTTGTGTTGGGCCTTAGCAGGAGCCCATTTGAGTTAATTTTCTAGAAGGTCTAAGTCTCCACTATAAATAGAGGAGGAGGTGGCTGCACCCCTTTCAACTCTTTTATCATTATTGAAACCCTAGTTTTGGCTTAGGGAGAGGATTAGTGGAGGTTAGGGTTCTAGAGAGTTTTGATTTGATCTTGTGCTCTTGGATTGAGCTTTGTCCTCCATTGATGGAGTGGTGTAAACCCAAACCCTATCAATCAATCCAAAAAAGCTTTGATCAAAGATGTGTCTCTTTGCCCTTCTTCTCTCTATTTGGTGATTTTGAGTCTTTCTTTGATTCGCATGTTTTTGATTGATTTCTTTACATGATATAGCTTGCTTTGTGACATGTGGGAACACATCTAAGATCATCTTGATCATCAATCACCCACGAGCAAGTTTTTGGGTCATGTTTTCGTTTTGACTCGGTTTTGAACCATCCATCTCTCAAACTGAAAAATGTCGTAACTTTTCCATGGATCTCCATGATCTTCAATTGGAATAGGTTCTGACATCCTAGAGAGGTGTGTTCCAAGTTTCATGAAGTTTGGAGTTGTAGATCAAAAGTTAGACCTATTTGCAACCGTTTTTGGTGATTTCACTGTTCATCAATGGAGGTCGGACCGCCTAGCTAAGTCGGACCGCCCCTTGGAGAGGTCGGACCGCCCACAATAGAAGTCGAGACCGCCCTTCTCTTAGGAAATTAAGTTTGATTGTTTTGGTTGTTTTGCTTGGGGTTTTGATTGGATTCAATCCTAGTCTTCATTTGTCTTGGTATATCGATCTTCATAGCTTCTATAGCTATTGGAGTGAAATTTGTGTTGAATCTAATCGAGGTTGAAAAAGTAAGCGTGCTCCTATTCACCCCCCCCCCCCCCCTCTAGTCGCCTTTTCGGTCCAACATAATGTTATAGGAACCCGTTGGGTGTTTAAGAATAAACAAGGTGAGGATGGTTACGTGGTTAGAAATAAGGCAGATTAGTAGCTCGAGTTCTGACCAAGTTGAGGGTTAGATTTTGATGAGACATTTGCTCTGTTGCTAGACTAGAAGCCATTCGCATTACCTTGCATTTGCTTTGCATCAAAGGTTTTAAATTATATCGGATGGATGTTAAAAGTGCCTTTTAAATGGTTTCATAGATGAGGAAGTGTATGTTAAGCAACCCCACAGGTTTTGAGGATCCTAAATATCCAAATCGTGTTTTCAAGCTATCTAAAGCATTGTATGGTCTTAAACAAGCCCCTAGAGCCTGGTATGATAGACTTAAGACCTTCTTTCTTAAAAATAATTTTGAGATGGGTAAAGTGGATAAAACTCTATTTATTCTTAGGCGTGGAAATGACTTCTTGCTTGCTCAAATTTACGTGGATGATATTATTTTGGTGGTTCCTCTAATGCTCTTGTTTCCGACTTTTACGACACTATGTCGAGGAATTTGAGATGAGTATGATGGGAGAGCTTAATTACTTTTGGGACTTCAAATCAAGCAATGCAAGGAAGGAACTTTCATCCATCAGACGAAGTACACTAAAGATCTACTCAAGCGCTTCAACATGGGTGACGCAAGCCAATTTCCACTCCCATGGCAACCATTATTTTGGATCGGATGAGGAAGGAGAAGTCGTAGATCAACGCGATCTGCATGACATGATCGGCTCCCTTACGTATTGTGACCTCGAGGCCAGGACATTCACTTCACGGTATGCCTTTGTGCAAGATTTGAGCGTCTCAGAGAACTTCCCATCGCCAAGCCGTTAAGCGCATATTCAGTATTTACACTCTACCCTCTTATATGGCATTTGGTATTCTGCTCTTGACTTTGTCCATTAGAGGTTTTGATTCGATTTTGCGGTACATCGGTTAGATAGGAAGAGTACCTCGAGCACTGTCACTTTCTAAACCGTCTCTTGTATCTTGGTCTTCTATAAAGCGGTCTTACATTGCACAATCCACTTCTTGGCGGAGTATGTAGGCTGCTTGCTAGTTCTTTGTAGCAGATTTTGTGGATGGCGTCCACTTTGAAAGATTATGGGTTAAACTTTGCTAGTGTTCCTCTTTTACGTGATAACACTTCGCTATTAATATTGCTAAAACCCGATTGCAACATTCTAGGACTAAGCACATAGACATTCGCTTTCACTTCCTTAAAGATCATGTTGAAAAAGGTGATATTGTGATGCACTTATTAGAGTCTGAAGCTCAATTGGCGAGATATTCTTACCAAGCCTTTAGATCAAACCGATTTTCCTCCTTAAGAAGCGAGTTAGGGTAATTTATCCTTATGGGTTGGTTTGAGGGGAGTTTGATCTTTTCTTATCTTTCCTTGTTCTTTTGATCTTTTATTGTTCTTTTACGAACTTAGTGATCTTTTGAACTTTTTAGGTTTTAGGCTTTTAATTGCATCTCATTGTGTCATATTGCATTCATATGAAAACTTCAAAAGTGGTTACAACTAATGGTATGAAAAATCCAAAAGATGCATTGTAATATAAGATTTTACCTTATTTTAAAAAAATTGATGAAGCTTTGCCTATTACCCTTTAGAGCTTTTGTATTTCAATTCTTGCTCAATGTCATGTCTAGTTCTTTGACTTGCTAGAATTATCATGCTTTTACATGTGTAGCTAAGTCTTTGCTATATGAGCTAGAATCTTTTAAACAACTCAAACTAAGAAATTGCAATTTGTGGATGTTTTAGCGAGTTGCGCAATTAGTGCTCCTCTTGTGACATTGGCCTGTCGAATTGCTTTGTTAGCTCTTTGATCTAAAATTGACCATTACTTGAGCTTTTGTGTTCTTGAGATTCTAAAATGCTCTTGTGAAAAATGAAAATCAAGATTGTCTTATGTTTAAATTGTGCCAAACTATTCTTACGAGGCCTTGTCAAATGACATGAACTTGGAGATAGTTTGATGAACGAGACGATCTCATAGGGGCCTGCTTGTCGAAATGTAACACCCAGCCCAACAGAGCACGGAATGCCACTAAACTACCTTCAATTAATAATTATTGACACACTTTATAAAAACAGCAAGAAAACAATGATAATCAAATCCATGGACCACAAAGAGCAATGCATAAATATGGATCATATGGTAATAAATAAGCAATGAGAGTTATAACCGGTAAATAATCCAAAGTAGCATCAACCAAAGAATCCAAATTAATAAAGCAAATAGTCTAGTCAAATGATGTCCTAAAATTTATTCAACCTCTAACATGTCCAAGTGTAAATCAATATTGAATGAAAAGATTATCATGGCGAATGATCATGTGATGTCCATGTGCTCTACTACGCTCTCGATTCACGGCATCCTCGAAGATCACCTAAAGACAACAATAGAGCAAGGGTGAGTCCACGACTCGGCAAACACATCCATAAACAACGAACAACAATAAATCAACGACATTCAATAACTTCATTATCATCACAGTACTTCCATTAATATTCTCATGCAGTTATATTCTCTTTGATTCACAACCATTAATCTCATGTACCAATGCAAATCTATTCTACATGTCCACATGCACTTCTTTCGCGTATACCGGTATAGCGTGAGTGAATGCTCGCGACAACATTCACTCTCAAGCCCGTTCCTCCTCAAGGATCGGGGACCTCCTCCACTCCCGTGGAGTTGTGATCAATCAAGATCACCTTCTCTTATGCAAAGATGCTTATGAATGCAAACATGCAAACTCCATCATAAACATCATATCCAACTTTTCATCATGTTTATCAACAACGATATAATCATACCAATTCATTGCTTGCAATTAAATAAAATAAAAGCACAACAATAATGGTAATAGAAGATAAAGAAAACAGTGATCGATCATTGATCGTTGTCTACCATGCACTTGCCTTTACTAGTTGCGGCCTTACGATTTGATTAGAAGGCGGCAACAAACACGGCGCCTCTCTATATTAAATACACCAACTTCAATACAAATTACAGCAACAAGAATAGCAATCAAAATGCTTCGCTCCTACCGTCCCCAAATATAACACGTTACGCGGTGCCGACTAGTTACCTATAGCTGACGGTTACTAAAAGAGCGTAACTTTTGACTCAAAGTCCGATCACCACGAACCACCCCATTCTGGATTCTTCATAACATTATCCACATCTTCTTAGATTACAAAGACTTCTAATTAAATCATCTAACCCTCCGTATTTAACCGGAAAGTCGGTCTGTCGCTTGAACAGCAGTTTTACTAAATTCATAACTTTTGTTTTACTCAACAAAATGCGTGTTCTCAGATTCTACAGAACCCTTGGACAATTATCTACAACTTTCATGTAGATCAAAAACACTAATTAATCTGTTTACTATTTTTAATAACCAATCTACCAAAACAGCGCGAATAACGATGACCGCAAAAACAGCGGTCTTCGAAAATCATATCTCGAAATCTACTAGTCCGATCGACATGATTAAACATGCTATAGAAAGATATCAAATTATCTACAATTAACTAGTAGATGAGATTTCCAAAATTCGCCCTTACGATAACCGAATAAACCGTACAACCAAACAGCGAGCTAACGGATCTATTAATCGACCTCTCTATTAGGAAAATTAAACCTCTCTAATTAATCTCAGTTATAATCTCTAATTACAGCATGCACCAAAATCAAGAAGCACTTAATTAATGCTAAGGAAAGTAACGAGCGACAAACCTCTGGCCAAAACCAGCGGCGGCTGACAACTTCATAACCTGAGGCGATCGGCGCGGACCGATCTGTGATAAGCAAAACACCAAACGGATCGGCTCGAGTGCGGCCGATCGGCGGCGGCGACAAAACGGTAAGCGGCCGACCACGAGTCGGCCGTGCGGCGACCACGCGAGCAACGCCGCGGCGCCCTCGGTCGGGCTCGGCTCGGTGCATGCGCAGCGGCTGCTGGCGACGAGACGATGCCTTCCACGCGGTAGAATTCCCAGCGGTAGCGGGGGTAGGCTTTTCCGTGGCGAGCAATCTCAGCGGTATTGGGCGTTCGGAGACCAATGGAGCAATGCGGCCTTGCGGCAATCTGGCGGCGATAACTTTCGGTGGCCCAGTTGGCGTGCGGCGCAATAAAGAAAAATAGCGGCGATGCGCAACACGCCAAGGCGTAATGGCGCCAATGGTTCGCGCGACGACAAAAGCGAACAAAGCGACAAGCGGTCGTAGCGGCTCAGCGGCTTGGAAAATAACACGGCCGGTAGCGAGGTGGTGGCGGCGGCGCAAGGACTCCAATGCGGCAGCGACAACGCCGCAGCGCAAGAAGCGGCGACCTTGTGGCCGACAACGAGGAGAAAATACAATCAGTGCGTGCGGCTTGGAAAAAGAAAATGTGGAGGCGCGGTGGACAAAAGACTAAAAGGCTAGGGTTTCTAGAAAAACCACAAATCTATTTATATAGCTCATAAAATTCTGAAAATACTATTTTCCATGAATACTAAATTCTTTAATTACGCACAAGCCCTTAATACGTTTTTAATTAATTAATTATTGTTACTATTTAATTAATTACTCTCCGACCCTTAAGACGCGATTATAAAAATTAATATTATTTTTCAGAGTATTACAAGAAATGACATGAACCTCAAGATTTGTCGCCCCGGTAGAAGCTTAGAAAGAGTTTGTGGATGGCTCCTAGTCCAGGATCTTCTTTACTAAGATATACCTTTAATCAACTTTTGGTCGAAGCTTAGGATGAGTTTGTGGATGGCTCCTAGTCCAGGATCTTGTCACTAAGTTAGATCATTAGTCAACTTCAATATTCAATGCAAATGAGAAAAATGTTGACAAATGGGCGTTTACAAAATTTTGAGCAAAATGATTCAATACGGGACTTGATTGACTCTTAATGTGGTCTTTGTTAGATTTTTGATCTCACTTTGACATTTTGACATGGCCAATTTCACTTTAGGATCCCTGTTGATGAACTTCTTTGAATTTGAGCGTTGCTTAAATTGATCAAATCTCTTGCTTTACTTTTGAGCCTTTGTGCTTAGCTTTGATATATATGTCTTACCATGATCTTGCTAAGTATTTGTCGGGCTTGATATCTTTGTTTGTGCAATATTAGAGATACTAGCCTGTTCTTTTGGGTAATCTCCAAAGCTTCTTGTAATCAAAAAAAATTGAAAAATACAAAAATTGAAGCCACTCCATTGCACTTCATGCATATTCCTCTTTATGTTTCTTTTGTTTACCTTCTTTCTTTATTCTCTATTTGTTATCCTGGATGAGAGGAAGGCGTGATTCCTTGATGAATCCATTGTCAAAGGGAGAAGATGTGTTAAATGAAAAGATATTTCTTTGGGAGAAGATGTGTAATATTTCTTTGCTACTCTTATTTGGAGAAGATTGGGGAGAAGTTTATACAAAGGGGCGAAAATTTGAAATTTGATGATCATAGTGAGGGGAGTTCTTGAGTTGCATTCTTATTGTCTTATTGAATATTACGAACTTGAATTGCATTCTTTTATACTCACAATGATCATAGGTCAATTGAACAATTGTTTATTCATATGGACCTCATGTGAGAATTTTGACCCTTTTAAAATCAAAGTTTTGTGCTTTCTTTTGCCTTGTCTCACATGCCTATATTATTACGATGCGGCTTGGTCATTTACATTGCTTTTTCTTGCTTATGGACCAAGTTGTGCCTTTGTCTTAGCTGCGAGTAAACTCGTTTTCAAACCTCTTACTTACATTTTTCGGATAATTGCCAATGTGTTCATCAAGGGAGATTGTGGATTTCATGGGGATATGCTCGGATCTTAGGATGATGTGACAATTGGCAATGGTGTTTACGGTTTGTCGTTTCACGTGTTTTCGACAAAGCTACGAGTATTACGGACGGGCGGTCCGACCGGTCCTTGCCGCAATGATCCGGCCGGTCCCAAATCGGTCGGACCGGCCATGTGGCGATGATCGGACGGCGATGACAAAGTGGTCAAAATGAGTGAACCAAAAATAGGTGTTGTAGGCAAGTGAGGGATCCCAATGCACTTGGTCTCATGATTTTGGAGTCTCGATAAAAGTTATATTGGTTTAAAGTTTCGAAGGTTTGAATTTGGGAGTTTGTTTTTCGGCTAAGTCCCAAGGCGGTCCGACGCTCACGAGGCGGTCCGGCCGGCCAAGCGATCGGCCGGCTCACTGGAGCGGTCGGACGGTTTCTACTTGAGCGTCGGCCAACCGTGGCGATGTTATTTTGTTAGGTCAAAGTCATTGGTTTCATGGCATATGATTTGCATGATGCATGTTTTGACTAACATGGGTCAAGTTATGAAGAACTTGTTCCCGAATCGTGTTTTCTTATGCGTGGTTGTGCGGTAGCTTGGTGGTCAGCGACGGTCAGCGGCGAGGAGAATCGGGACTAGACTTGAAGAGTTGAGGTCGAGCGATCGGCGATGCGGGTGAGTCAACGACTCAAGCGTGACACAAGATGGACAAGGGTGACCTATTGGCGAATCCATGGCGATGGTGAAGCGGTTTAGGTCAAAAGGTTAAAGGCGGCGCTAACCGAAGCGTGCGTGTGTGACCCGTTTGTTAGTGGGCCTTAGGAGTCCAATTAAGTCAAACCCTAAGAGTTTTAGGCCTCCACTATAAATAGGAGGAGATGGTGGTGCACCTTTCTCCTCGCCTCTTTGTGTTTCAAACCCTAATTGTCTTTAGGGAGTTGAGGTGGAGGCTAGGGCTCTTGATGGTTTGTGGTGAATTTCGTGATCCTTGATTGTCTCTTGATCCATGATGGTGTGGATGTAATCCGGCTTCAATCACGAAATCAATCTATGCAAGGTTTGCTTGAGATAAGTCTCTTTTCGTTCTTGCTTTCAATTTGGTGATTTTAGGGCTTTCTTTGATCCATGAGTTTGTGATTGATTCTTTCCGTGAATTAGCTTTCTTTGTGATATGTGTGAATCTATCTAGCATCATCTTGATCATCAATCTCTCACGAACAAGCTCTAGGATCAAGTTTTCGTTCTTGCGGTTTTAGACCTCCTGTTAATCAATTGACAATTGCTCAAGATCGTTCCAAAATTATCATAATATTCGATTGGAATAGGTCCTCAATAGCATATAGAAGGTGTGTGCAAAGTTTCATAAAGATTGGAGTTGAGAATCAAAGTTTCATCTAATTGCAACCGTCATCGGGCTGATTTTCTTGTTGCGGATCGGTTACGGAGTCGGCGGTCGGACCGCCGTCATCACCGGTCGAGCCGATTTTGGAAGCGGTCCGACCGCCAGACCTAAAGCGGTCGGACCGCGAGCAATCGGTCCGACCGGTTGAGTATAACGAGTCGACCGCCCGTCTTTGTGAGCCTTGGTAATCTTAGTTGATTTTGTTATATTGCTTAGGGGTTTAATTGGATTCAATACTAGTCTTCATTGCCTTTGGTATATTGATCTTCATAGCTTTCTAATAGCTACTGGAGTTAAATTGTATTGAGTTCATAACTTGTGAAAAAGTGAGCGTGCTCCTATTCACCCCCCCCCCCTCTAGTCGCCTTTACGGTCCAACAGTTGTAGTTAAATAAAATTGTTTTCACTCAGGCGAGTGGATGGTGGATTGTGGGGGTGTGGATTTAGCACGTTGTGGGTTTATGGAAAGATCGTCTGAGTAACTTGTCAAGGACTTAATCTTGTGCGCCATTGAACTGAGCCTTAACTATACAACCACACGTCCATTATGGGCGGGACCTGGCTGATTAATTAGCAATATCTTAATTTTGGTTCTGTCATGGAAGAGTGAGTTACGGGGTACGTACTCACTATGGTGCAAGAGGGGGCTCTGTCTGGTCGGATGGAGACATTCAGTGTTGAAACCTTAGCGGGTAGAACTGGATTAAGAAGGAGCTTTGTAAAGGCTTTGTCATGTGCTCTAGACTGCTTACCTAAGGTAGTAAGCAGTGGTATCGACGGATACCAAACAGTCTAGAGAAATCGTGTCTTGTGGGTTAAACTGTACAACCTCTGCAGAGTGGAAAACTATTCGAATAGCCGTGTTTGTGGTTATGGACGTACTCGGAGATTTCACACGAGAGATAGAGTTTCTTATAAAATATGTCGGAGTGTGAATGTGAAGTTCACTTAATGAATATAATGTTTGTCCGGTGAATGGGTAATTCACTTGGTGGGTCGTGTCGATTGGTGAATGGGGAATTCACTCATCGTTGGTTTGGTCGTGAAGTGAATTGGTAGTTCACTGGTTGTTATAAAGAAATTGTTTACTTATTTAATATTCTTTTCAAATACGCATTTCAATATATTTACTGTATTTATTGTAAATGTTGTTTTCTGCAAAAGAACTATACAGCTAACCTTTGGCAAGCCTTGCATGAATACTATTTGCATACATTTCCCTACGGCCTACTGAGTGCTTTATGTACTCACGGCTTATGCCTTTGTTGATCAGTTGAATAATACCAAGATGCACAAGAGTTCTTTCAGAAGGAAAACTATGAAGGTTTTGTGGATTAGGATACGTTCTCCACTCGATTGCATGTGGGCATGTTGATTGGTTTTTCCCAAGTATCTCATTCCGCTGCAAGAGTTTATTTGTTTCTTTAGCCCTGCGTGGCAAGTTAAGTAAACATTGACCATAAGGTCCAGTTGTTATTACTATTTGTTATTCTAAGGTCTTTTTACTTAAATCGAATAAATGGATGGTATTTCATCATGGTTTCATGTGTGAGCTAGCTACTGATCTAGGACTAGTTCAGAATACACAGAGGGTTCCTGAGATGCATTTTCGGGTCCCGACAGAGGTGGTATCAGAGCCATATCGATTGTAGAACGCAACCTTAGTTAGTACGGTTGTTTTAGTCAAAGCTTCACAACTTATTTTCTAAATCAAATCAACTTAATTTGACTTCCGTTGTTGTTCTTTTCTCATCTACTCTATTCTGTACTCATCTCAGTCTGGCCCAGTCATATGTCAAGCACACTCATATGTCAAGCCCACTCCTGTATCGGCAACAGAACAAGAAGGGGTGGTGATGCCAAAAAAACAAGTTGGGGACTCTAGCCACAGCACGACGCACACAATGGTTGAAGGTCCGGGAGCTGCTGATGCTGTCGATGAAGACCGTGTGGAACGAGCTCCTTCAGTCAGGCAAGCCAGTGGGATTGCTGACAAGGGTGAGGAGATGGAAGCCCTAGTCCAAAGGATAGATCTCGAAGACCAGAACTACAAAGCATTGTCAGAAGATGAAGGATACGATGATGAGAATGTTGTGGAACAGTAGGAGGTTCCATCCAAGTGAAACACATACCTGTTCAACAACCTTGTCATTAATGAAGGATCTCGTGTGCCATGAGAGTATGACCAGATCGAGGTTAGGCAAGGAGGTCGTGCAGGAGACGGTCAAATTCTGGGCCCTGTCGGTGCGACGTACATTCATAGTCGTCAACTCTGACCCAAGATGCTAAGATGTGAAGTGCGACATAGAGGGATGCGCTTGATGAGTGCACGTATTTCAGCCTAAGTGGGACACCTACTGGAAATATATACTCTATATTGGTCCCTCACACATGTGTCGTCGCTGAGTCAGTGCAGTCCCACAAGAACCTGTCATCAGGCCTCATCGCGAACATCATGTATGGTAAGATCGTGGATAATCTAGATTTTGAGTCACGATCCATCATTTGGGCGATTGAGGTAAGGTTCCAATACATAATCATCTATGCCAAGATATAGAGGGCAAAACAGAAGGTATTAGAATCAAGGTTCAGTATGTTCAAGGACTCCTACCACAACTTGCCCGGCCTACTCTGAGTCATATAGGATAGGAATCTCGGTACTCATGTCGCCATTGAAGATTCCACGCATCTGAAGTGGGGAAATAAGAGGGCACTGAAGCGAGCATTGTTCGCCTTTGGTCCATACATCAATGCATTCCGACACTACCATCTAATCTTGTGCGTAGATGGCACATTCCTGACTGGGAAGTATAAGGGTCAGATACTGACTGCAATAGCGACTTACAGGAACAATAAGGTTCTTCTTGTGGCATTCGTTGAAAGCGAGAACACGGATAGTTGGTTGTGATTCCTGAGGAATTTGAGGATTTTTGTTGTACATGGTCGTCCTAACGTATGCGTCATACATGATCAGTTTGCAGGCTTGTTGAGTGCAATAACTCGGCTACAACAAGGGAGAATGAACCACTTCCATTGATGGATATGCAGAGCAGGTGGTGCATGAGGCACTTGGGTGTAAACTACTACAAGCAGTTCCACAACAAGTACTTGATGAACCTGTCTTTAGTGGTTGTGCAACCAGAACCAGTAGTGAAAGTTTGATGCACTCTGAAAGATTATGGATGAGCGGACCCGGAAGCACAGAAGGGAGACAGCAAAAAAGGCCGCTACAAGTTCTAACCAGGCCCCTGAAGCATTGTCATAGTTACCCACAAATGGTCCTGGCGTGACAAGAAAGACGGGGGCATAGGTGAAATGCTTCTCAGGCTGGATTGAGCTCGAGCCTAATGAGAAGTTGTCACTGCTACATGACAGGGGTGGTGCTCGATATAGTGTCATGACAAACAATTTAGCCAAGGTGTACAATTGGGTCATGCGCGGCGCCAGGTGCCTCCCTTTGGTTGATATTGTGGAGGTAATTTTTTGCAGTATCACAAATTACTTTATTGACAAAAGCAACAACGCGTCGCTCTCTATGGCAAATGACAGAGTAATGTACTCTATCATGATCAGCAAGTACATGGAGGAGAAGACCAAGAAGGGTGAGATGCACTGGGCATTCAAGATGGGCACAAGGGAGCTTCGCTTTCAGATACTATGCAGGGATAAAGGACACCGCGAGAGGATCACCCACGAGTGCACGCTATGCCGTGCTAGTTGTGTATGCACTTGCAACAAGCCTCTTCTTCTGCATAGGCCCTTCTCATATGTCATGGTCGCATATTCGACGGTGACGTAATATCCCAGCCAGTACCTCTCTGATTATTTGAATAAGGAAGAGGTGATGCAAACTGGAGCGCAGAGCTGTATGGTTACGACGTGGTTGGCCATTTTACTGGCCATCCGACCTGTGAGCAACTTATTTGGGCCGCAAACATTGATAGACTAAAGGGAAAGGTTGGCCGGCAGCAGGTATGGCATATCAGGAACGATATGGACGAAGTAGAAACTGGGTGTCATACGAAGAAGTGCTCCATTTGCAGGGAGTCTGGGCACACCTTCAAGAAATGCATAGGATCAAGGAGTTATCGGCAGTTCGGACGACACCGTAGGGACCTCATCCGACTGCCCCACTCTAGGCGGTCGATATGGCGAACGTTGAGGTCGTGGCCACGGGAAAGGTTTGTCTTATTGAAATATGTGGTGCTCAATGCTTTGTAATATCATTTTGATTTATCGAAAACTAGGTGATGATGTTGTGCTGAATGTTTTGTAATATCATAGTGATTTATCAACAAATATATGTGATGACGTTGTGCTGAACGTTTTGTAATATCGTTGTGATTTGTCCACAAAATATGTGGTCGAAAATAGACAGTAAAAAACAGATAGAGGTTTATGTCGCTAGTTGAAATGGCAACATGATCATGTCGCCAGTTAGAATGACGATAGGGTCATGTCGCCGGTCCAAGTGGCGACAGGACCCTCTCTGTGTTGTTCTAGGCTACTATCGCTAGTTGGAATGGCGATAGAATAATTTTGTCATTTCAAATGACAATGGTAGTCTATTTTTATTAAAAAAAAATCGACTGTTTTTTGTAATTTTTTAAAATAATATTATTTCAAAAAAAATCCAAAACTTTGATAAATGTCATGAAATGCCTAAATTTTTCTCTATATTCTTAATGATATTTTTGCACAGCTTTAACCCAAAAACAGAGCACTGTTGCCGCCAGTGTTCCCCAACCAAAAACAAGAAGCCCGTAGAGAAACGTAACGACACCGTCACACCCACTAGTAGCCCAACCAGCTCAAAGCCCAGCTTCCGTTTTGCTACCCAATAGCCCATTCCCTTTGGGCCTTCCAAGGCCGATCGATCGGATTACACTCCTAAACCTCCTCCACCCGGCACAATCACCATGTAATATTTGTCTATCTATGCAATTGCATTCCTCTCACAATAAAGGAAAGTGCAGCATATTCAGAACACCGGTTTCTGATTAAAAGAGAGATAGAGAGAGAGAGAAAATACATAACATTCTATTCATAAGTTTTCATGCTTCTCCTTCCGTGGGTTCCAAATGCGTCCTAAATTGTTTCTTTTTGTGTTCCAAACTGGCCTCACACCTTGGATCAAGATTCTACATTTTCTTCCACAGTTGATCCGCGGCCCAAAAGCCCGGAAGAGAGAAACAAGAAGAAGACGAGCACGCCGGCAAGGCGGGCGGCGGCCGAATCAGCCTCACGTTTCTCGAATCTTCCGGCCTCGCACTCGCACGCGCTCAAAACCCTAGCCGCCTCCCCTACTTAAAGCCGCCAGACGCCCTCCCCCTCCCCCTCCTTAACCAATAAGCCGCCGCATTACGGCTGCGCCGACCATGCAGCGCGCCGCCGCCGGGGTCGCCGCCTTCGCCCTCCAACGCCTCGCCGCGGCGGCCTCCCGCCCGGCGCTCCTCGCCGCCGCGGCCCCTCCCCGGCCGTTGGCGGCGGCGCGCTTCCTCCTCCAGCCCACAGCCGCAGCGGCGGCGGCGGCGGCGCTATACGCCCGGCGCGGGTACGCCGCCCGCGCCGGCGGGGCCCGGAAGGCGAAGGCGGTGAGCGAGGAGGAGGACGACGACGACGATGAGTACGAGCCCATGGGCACCGACGAGGAGTTCAACGGCGACTTCGATGACGAGGATCTCGAGGGCCTCGACGACGACAACGACGACGAAATGGGCGGCTCCGACGATGACGACTACGAACCCGTGGCCAAGCGCGGGCGGCGCTGAGAGCTCGTCTCGGCTCATGTGTTGTTTGTTATCTTTCTTGAGATAGAAAAAAAAAAGGGAAAGAAAGAATAAGTTCAGAGATGATGGAATCAATATGCCCTGTGCTTAGAGCATTTGTTCTAGTTTTCTTCTCCCTTCTTGTTTGGGCTAAAAGAATTTGATGTCTTGTGAGATTGGAAACTTGTGATGCATCAAAATTTTACACGGTTCTGATACAGATCCAGGGCCCTTCTCTTGCATGTGTTTTCGTTTGTTATTGTCGGCTTCTTGCCATCTTTTAATCCATTCGAGTATTTGTTGCTCCATATGACTAGCCTTGGGGGATCTGCTAATATTAGCGTCACTAGTAAAATTTTTCATCGCAATTACTATCTTGTGCTAATATTAGCGTCACTAGTAACACAGTGATGGATTTTTATCCGCTGCAAATAATATGTGCATCAGTGACAAGGAAATTATCGCTACGTTAGAGACGGCTCGCACCGTCACAATTGCGAGTTACATTGGTGATGTCGTTTTCATCACAAATACACACACATCTTCCGTGATAGGAATGGAAGCAAGCCCAAGAAATCTCGTGTGCACATAAAGTGTGAGCGGTGGTTGCAGCATTCCAATTTTTGTGTTTAAAAAAAATTCATCGGTTGAATTTTTTTGAGTTGTTTAAAGCTTATTTTAAAATTTTAAACAATTTAATATGAATAAATTCAACTGTAATTAAATTCAAAACTAGTTTATTTGATATATTTTTTTGGATTTTCTTGGTTTTTCTAAGTTCTTTTCTTTGTTTCTTTGGGCTCTATTTAATTTATTTCTTTTATTTTCCCAAAAATTTCTTTCTGTATTGTAAAATTTAATTTAAATTAATCATTTCAAAGATTTGGATTTTATTTGGAGTTCTTGCTTATGTCTATGATAATTAAATCAAATCCAGAATCAAATCTAATCTCCCATCTCAAGTCTCAAGTTCGAAAATTGAATCTCTTTTGAATCTCAATTCTAACCTCCACCAAAAATTGAATTCAAATTCCTAATTTGAATTATCTCTTAATTTTATCTTCACATCGAGCCCAATTCTTTTCTTTTTCTTCCTTTTCTTTTATTTATTTTCCTTCCTTGCTTTCTTTCTCTTGGCTTTCTTCATGCACAGCTTGCTCTGTCGGAGTGGCTCTGACGCGCCTCACGCGCGCCCCATGCCCACCTCAGGGCTCCCGAGCCAAAACCCGACCCTCGCCGCTCGGCTCCCGATCGTCTGACCCAAGCCACGCACAGTGGCGACCATGTCGCTCGCTGCCTTCGCGTCGTCATCACACCTATCTTCTTCGCTACGCATTCATGCTCGCCTTCCTAGCCTAAGCATTCAATCCCTTGCCATTTCCCGTCGCCGATTAATGTCGAAACTGTCGCCCAAATTCCGTGAGCATTCCCCGTCGATTCAATCGCCACCTTCGCCCTATAAAGAGAGCATCGCGTGCCCCTTGCTCCCCTCTTCATTTTGCCTCGAGCCTCATCGTCTATCTCCCCTCCGTTTGGCCGGGACGCGCGACGCCATCGCCTTCCTCCTCATGTCTGGCCACGACGCCTACGCATCGATCTCCCTCTCCGGTTCACTTCTTGAGGTATTGATTGCGTCATAACGTGTTCCCGAGAGTCCACCGTTTCCCCCCACTTATTTCGGTCGATTACTCACCGTGGAGCACCACAGCTGGGAGCCCTTCTTCTCCGCCGCCGGCCACCATCGCCTCGCCTCCACAGACCTCATCCAGCCTCCCCGAGTGGCTCGGCGTGTTCCCCATGCTGCTGTTGTGCCCATGTGCGGGATGCCTCCACCACTCGCCGCAAGAAGCGTCGGCGCCCTCCATGTGCCATCGTCCGTCGTTCGCTGCGCCAACACTTCCCATCGCTCTGTGGGGATGTGTCGCCCTATTTTGCCGATCGCCAGTATTGCCATGCCGTCGTCTCTGTTGCGATCGCCGCCACCTCCCCTCCTCTGTTCTTCTTTGTTTTCTTCATTCATTCTTTCTTGTCTCACTTGCAGGTGGGGCCCAACTATCATTTCTTTATTTTAATCATTTCTTTATTTTAATCTTTAATCTCAAACATAATATTCCACTCTTTCCCATTTTCGACAATTTTCTTTCAAACAAAACTTAGAATGTTTGTTCTCCTTCATACGAACTCTGATTTCGTCGATTCTTGTTCCTAAATTTTCATATAAATTCAGTATATTTCTTTGAGTGCTCGGTATGGTATCATGAAAACAAATCCAGCTGAGGTGTACAATTGGGTCATGCATGACTCGAGGTGCCTCCTTTGGTTGGTATTGTGGATGCAATTCTACGCGGTACCACAAAGTACTTTGTTGACCAAAGAAACATCGTGCGGTCTCCAAGGCAAATGACAAAGTTCTGTACTCTTCCATGATCACCAAGTACATGGAGGAGAAGAGCAAGAAGGGTGAGAGGATCATCCACGAGTGCACGCTTTACCACGCTAGTTACATATGCTCTTGCAACAAGCCACTTTTTCTACATAGGCCATGCTCACATGTAATGGCCACATGTTCGACGGTGGTGTAGCATCCCAGCCAATACCTTTTCTGAAAATTTCACAAAGGAAGAGGTAATGCTAACCTAGAGTACAGAGCTGTATGGTTACAACGTGGTTGTCCTTTTCACCAGTCATCCTACCTGGGAGGAGCAAATCGGGGCTGTAGACATTGATAGTCGGAAAGGAATGGTTTGCCGGCGGCAAAGATGACGTATCAGGAACGACATGGACGAAGCAAAAGGCGGGCGTCGTCGAAGAAGTACTCTATTTGCGGGGACTTATGGCATACCTTCAAGTATTGCCATGCGAGAAATGAATACCATGAAGGATAGATCAACACTATGGATGGCACCCAAGGAACCTCATCCGACCGCTCCACTCAAGGTGGGCACCATAGAGGTTGACATGGTGGACGTGGAGGTGGCGGCCGCGGGAATGGTTCATCTTATTGAAATATGCCGTGATGAATGTTTTGCTTACTATCATTGTTATTTGTTGAACAACTATGTAATGACGTATGTCCTATTTAGTTGTGTTGTCCGATGTACTGATGTTATGTCATGCGTTGAATTATTATGTCTAACTTGTGTACTACCACTAATATTGTTTCTTATTACTTTCTGTTTGTTTGCTACTATGAACAATGTAACCACCTAATTTTATGTCCTATGTTTACCGGTACTTTAACAAAATCCAAGTCCTATCGCTATTTAAATTGGTGACAAGTTCGTGTCGCCATGACGCCAATTCAAATGGTGACTTAACTCTTAGCTGTCAATCCAAATGGCAGTAGATACATTTGGAACTGTTTGCATGGTGACAGGGCCCTTATCGCCATTCCAATTGGCGAGAGAGCTCCTATCGCTAATCCAAATGGCGACCGGACCATTTCACAGTTTAGAATGGCGATAGAAGGCCATTTTGGTCATTTTATTAAACATGCATTATTTTTATGTAATTCTATTAAAATGTATTAATTAAAAAACTTCATATAAAATGCAACTAGTCGTACAATTCTTTACTAATTCCCATAGAATTTACTATTACACCTCCAAATAAGATACTTTCAAAATTACCGTAGCACTGTCGACCCGTAGCACCATGTTGTGCTGCCATAGGTCACCGTGGAGGGCACGACACACCGCTTCTTCCATAGTGGTAGGAGCCTCTTTAGCTTAATGTTGGCAAGTAGATGGTAGCGCTATCTTCAATTTGTAGCATTTAGCCGCATTTGGTAGTTGCCCTTGCCTACCATATCGCTGATGCCTTAGTGCATCTTCCGCCGTGCTGTCACCGCCATTATAGTCACCGTGGTCCTCACATCCCATTTTGCTAGTCGCATGTGGTTGTCGTAGCCTTCCCCACTGGAGCCTTCCACACCGGTGCCGAACATAGCCTGACTCAGCCATGTCCTCCCATGCGCGCTCCTCTGTGTTGGATGGAGAAGATGCACAATAGCCTAACGTGTGGACCCCACTGGTATTAGGGTTTTTTTAATTCCAATTTAATTAGTAGGTAATGTTAGTATGAATTGTGGGCCTGTGGTAGTTAGAACATCTAATTATAAGCTAGATTAATGTCTGAGTGTATGACATGCAGGTCCCACCACTTAGAATACCCTATATAGGCTTAGTCCATCTACTGTAGCCACTAACATGTGGGCCCATAGCCTTGTGACCCGTCGGGTGGATTGAGTCCATGTTGATCATGGTCTCTCCTATCAGTCTCTCGAGTTTTATTAATAAAAATAATTAGAAAAGAAATAAAATCCGATTGGACCACATGTGTCAACTCACGAGGACTTTTCTTAGTAAAACTAATTGAGAAAAGAAATTAAAACTGACCGGGCCCCACCTGTCAAAATTTTTGGATTTTACGAATTTCCTCTCGAGTCAAACTTTGTACAACTTTGTTCTCCATCGTCTTAATTCCCAATTATTTGATTTTTTTTTTCTCTAAATTCATCTAAATCTAAAACCTTTCCAATAGTACCAAAATCATAATTTTTTTAGGTCATTTTAATTTGTGTTGAATTTGGATATGTTTGAGATTATAAACTTTGACGCTTCGGACGTCGCTGCCGCTCCGGATCAAGACCAAGAGATGTCCACTGTTGAGTAAGGCAAATCCTGATAATTGATCATATTGAGCTTACTTTTCAAGTGCATTTACTTTGCTTTAAAGTATTACATGTATGCTTTCTATATATTTATTAAATATTATGTTAAATGCTGATCTTAGTTAATCCATGTCAATTAGTTTGTTGTTAATTCCTGCCTTGATTGTTGAAAATCCATTAGGTTACTTATTACATTAAGAAAATGCCCTTGGTTAATCAATAAAGATTAATGGTTGTGCTGATATAATGTTTAGTGATTAATTTGAATATGCCACAAACATTATCATTATAACACCTGGTACATGATATGATTCTTAGTGTGGTAACATGGGTTACCACTAGAAATATGAAAATATTTTATAAAATTGTGGAGGCTTGGGTGAGTGGATTTCATGAGGTTGTGCAATAATTGCATGAGATATGTGTTTGTGGATTGTCTTGCGTGAGTCAATTAAGCACCAAATCATATACCATATTTCTGAAACTAATAATTATGCAATAACAAGTTTAGTATGAGATAGACATAGCTGAATAATTTACCTAGTCGTGACACTATTGCCATATTATGGGCAGTTTGGGTCATGCTTTTGGTCTTGGGTGGTAGAAGGGTGTATTTTTGTTACACACCCGTTGATTTATTACCAGGATCATATGGCCCTTTATTTTTGTACTAAGTTGGGATACGTGTACTCCCTCAACGGTGGTTTGCTCGGAGTTTAATACCGATCTAACGCCCGAGGATCGAACCCATTGGATGGTGCAATATTATAACGAGTTATTGTAAAGGCCTTGTTATGATCTTTATAGTCGCACATCTATGGAAGTGTGTCGGACAGACCTCACAAATTAATCATATCTTGTGGGTAAAGCTGTACAACCTCTGTAGAGTGTATAACCTATTCGAATAGCTGTGGCCTGGTAATATGTGTGGTACAAAAGGCCACACTTGGTTAGTTTTGATAAATATAGGATAGGAGCATGTTAACTTAAAAAATGGTTGTAGCAATGATATAACCATAGGTGGATGGAACCTCGTATCTAGAGTCTGGTGGATGAAACCTCATATGTAGTAATAGGTGGATGGAACCTTATTGAAGGGATACAGGTAGGCTATGCTAGCTAACAATTCAAAAATTCTACCACGTAAACCAGGATATCATGGAAGCAAGATACCAAAGATCGTTACCACCAGACGCACAATACAACGGAAGAAGAGTTGGAGTAGCCTAGTCGAACAAAAAGTGTGTAGATGTAGTGGTCCTAGTTGATTGTTCAACGTAGTCGATCGCCCTCCTAGTAGATCGTCCTCGTCATCAACCAATCGAGTTCCTTGCTAAGGTCGCGGATCGTCCTTAAGCGCAACAGCAACCATAGTAGCGCCCCTACAGTATCCACACGTCTAGGGAAGGAATACCGTACGTCAGTGTGCTAGCACCAAGTCGTACGGGAAGGCTCTCTCAAGAAGATGACGACTAGGGTTTGGAGCAACTCACGACAACTCGTATCGTGTCTCATGTATCCTCTGTCTCCCATCAGCCTCAAGCATCTCCTTATATAGTACCCATGACGGATCCTATCTAAACACGTTTGTTCCAACCCATTAAGTATGTGACCCGTTAGATTCATGCGTAGTCGGTTGTGACTCAGAAACTCCTTTCTGATCACGAGTCGTTAGTGGTTCCTAGTAGGACATAACGATTTTTGAATACACACGAATTATATCGCACGAACCTTAATGTAATATGATCTACGACCAGATCCGTATCACTTACGACCAGCTCGTATCTCTATACAACCAGTTTATATTTGGTCTCGACCAGTTTGTAACTCCTTACAATCAGGTTTCGACTACTTAGTGATCATATTTGACCAGCCTACGACTAGCTCGTATCTCCATACGAATAGTCTGTATCTGATCGAATTGAAAGACCTGCTCATGTATTCTCTCTTTACCTCACGATATCTGGTTGAATTCCAGGTGAAATATTATGTCATCCATGGACTGTTCAATGCTTTCTCGATCAAGTGTCGAATAACCTCATGTGGTCGAACTCTTCGACCACCAGTGGTATGGCCATGCACTTTCTTTATCCGACCACATTGAGGGGCCCAAAGATATCTTTCATGTTATGTTAGGAGGGGCAAATCCCATATCCGACCAGCCACATTCCTCCGCTTATTTCATACCTGAAAGCTACCTTTATAACTAACCAGTTACAGAGTAGCGTTTGGCAACCCCAAAGTGTACTCTTACATATGTAGGAAACTATGCTGATCTTAGGTCTAACGATTATACATCATCATTGCTTGAGACCAACTGATGACACATGTAATCATAACAATCTCATCCGTGTCTCAAGGTGGGTCAATCCAACACCATGTTCGTTCACATTATTGATTTGATATCCCTATATCCATGACCGGTGAAACATGGTCATCAATCAATACATGTGTTGGTCGATAGGATCACTGGTGTTCCGACCAATCACATATGTCCAAGGATACATTTAGAACGACATCATCATAAGTTAAAAGAGCTTCACCAACAAGTCACATACTTGTTTAATCTTTATAACTGTTGATTCATTCAAGGAACAGAATGACACTTATTCAATAACTCATAAACATAAACGTGATACAATTATCTCTATGACTACCTCTAGGGCATATCACCAACACCTATTACATGATAAAACTTGCTTATTCAAACACCACTTTGGTTTAAGTTAAATTGGCTAGGTCACTAGCTTGGAAAATAGTTATGTTATTTGAGTTAAAACTGGCTTGTGCTAAAATAACAATAAGACCTCTCCTTGGCAAGCCAAACATCTATATATATTTGCATTCGGTATAAGGGCTTGCTGAGTACTTTTGTACTCATTATTGCTCAAATATGAGGATTCAGACCACGAGAGTGAAGATCCGTTGTATGTGTATTTCTATGCATCGGGGTTTCGAAATGAAGACGACGGTAAGAGCTAGGCCGTAGCCTCAGTCGATTGCCTGTGGCAAATAATTGAGGTCCTTTTTGGTTTATTTATCTTTTGTTGCTATTTCCTCTGTTGAACTCAGTCGACCTATCAGCCCACTATGTAAAGACTTGGCCATAAGGCCTGTTTACACCTGTTTATGTAATATTAATCACTCTTTTATTTATGCACATGTATGGATGTGATATTCATTGATATTTTACTGTGTGAGCTAGTTATTGATCACGAGAATAGCTCGGTATGTACAGAGGGTCTGGATGTGAATCTTGGCCTTAACAATTCATTAACATTCCTTCTCAGGATGCTGTAGTCCGCCGGCACTGTCATGCCCACATCCCACCCAGCTTGTCTCCTCATCATACCTACGCTTGTTGGCCCAGCTCCTGGGGAGAACTCACTCATGGCTTGCTTCTTCTCTTGTGTTCCTCACAAACACACACACTCGGTGCAAGGAAGAAGAAACTCTATTGTTTTTGGCGACGTGGTCTTACAACCACTCCTTTTCTCATACTATTCTTATTCACTTATATAATAAAAACAACGTGATTACATGGGCAGCATAAAGGACTCAAACACACTCCAAATACTAAGACCTATTCTTAAGCAACTTAGCTTAATACTTGGTCCAACTCACACCACTACTACATGTATGCAGTAACCAACTACTCTGGACTGCTTCTCACTCTACGACTCCGGTAACATGCCCATGACATGTGCAACTAACTCAACTACATGCACCTAGCTCACTACTAAACTCCACTAATTCCTATCACGCATGTGTTATACACACACGTCCGAACAACTTGAAGACTACTTCTAATGCATGCAAACTTCCTTTCCTACAGTTGATACCGCCTACGCGTGACTCGACAGTTCACTCACGCACTAGTCACTGCTCATTCCAATTGCAAACACAAACAAATAATCTTTTGACAAGATTAATTCCAATATCCCCCCTTAATCTTGTCATGTCAACATACGATGTGGATCACCCGTTTCTTCTTGCCACACGCATCGGCTTTCTTTCTAGCACGACTTGTAGCAATCTCGCACCACTATTCGTGCATGTCTTGCAACAGCTTCATACCACCGTCATCTCTTATTCCCCGCAGCATTAACACACCACCACATCCATGAACACAACATCACACAATGATCTGTGGCCTCCAACGTGAGCGTGTCATCACAACAGCGTCTTGTTGCTAGCCTCAACACCGCTACAGTGTCTCACCACCAACCTCGACATTGACATGTCGCTGGTGTCGCCACTCCTCGATGTAGCATCGGACGCTGGCAGCCTCCACCTCGCATGGAGCATCGTTGTCTCCATCGAGCAGCATTACAGTGGACATCTCGTAAGGATCGAACCACGCTCTGATACCAAATGTTGACCTAGCTCCTAGGGAAAACTCACTCATAGCTTGCTTCTTCTCTTGTATTCCTCACAAACACACACACTCGATGCAAGGAAGAAGAAACTCTATTGTTTTTGGCAACATGCTCTCACAGCCACCCCTTTTCTCTTACTATTCTTATTCACTTATATAATAAACAACGTGATTACATGGGTAACATAAAGGACTCAAACACACCCTAAATACTAAGACCTATTCTTAAGCCACTTAGCTCAATACTCGGTCCAACTCACACCACTACTACATGCATGCAGTAACCAACTACCCTGGATTGCTTCTCATTCTATGACTCCGACAACGAGCCCATGACATGTGAAACTAACTCAACTACATGCACCCAGTTCACTACTAAACTCACTAATTCCTATCACGCATGCGTTATAGACGCACGTCCTAACAACTTGAAGACTACTTCCAATGCATGCAAACTTCCTTTCCTACCGTTGATACCGTCCATGCGTGACTCGATAGTTCACTCACGCACTAGTCGCTGCTCATTACAAATGCAAACACAAACAAATAATCTTTTGACAATATAAATTCCAATATCCCCCCTCAATCTCGTCATGTCGACACATCGATGCAGATCACTTGTTCCTTCTTGCCACACGCAACGGCTTTCCCTTCATGCCACACGCAGCAGCTTTCTTTTTGGCACGACTCGCAGCGGTCTCGCACCACTGTTCGTGCACATCTTGCAGCGGCTTCATACTGTCGTCATCTCTTGTTCCCCGCAGCAGTCCCACACCGCCACCTCCACGAACACAGCCTCACACTACAGTTCGTGGCCTCCAACGTAAGTGTGTCATCACTGCAACATCTTGCAGCTAGCCTCAACACCACTACAGTGTCTCACCGCCAGCCTCGACATTGTCATGTCGTTGCTGTCACCGCTTCTCGATGTAGCACCAGACGCTGGCGTCCTCCACCTCGCATGCAGCCTCATCGTCTCCGTCAGGCAGAAATACCTTGCACATCTCCTATGGATCGAACCACACTCTGAGACCAAATGTTGGCCCAGCTCCTAGAGAGAACTCACTCATGGTTTACTTCGTCTCTTGTGTTCCTCACAAACACACACACTCGGTGCAAGGAAGAAGAAACCCTGGTGTTTTTGACGACGTGCTCTCACAGCCACCCCTTTTCTGTTACTATTCTTATTCACTTACATAATAAACAACGTGATTACATGGGCAACGTAAAGGAATCAAACGCACTCCAAATACTAAGACCTATTCTTAAGCCACTTAGCTTAATACTCGGTCCAACTCACACCACTACTATATGCATGTAGTAACCAACTACTCACTCTATGACTCTGGCAACATGCCCATGATATGTGCAACTAACTCAACTACATGCAGCTAGCTCACTACTAAACTCCACTAATTCCTATCACGCCTGTGTTATACACGTACATCCTAACAACTTGAAGACTACTTCCAATGCATGCAAACTTCCTTTCCTACAGTTGATACCGTCCATGCGTGACTCGGCGGTTCACCCATGCACTAGTCACTGCTTATTACAAATGCAAACACAAACAAATGATCTTTTGACAAAATTAATTCCAACAGTGTCGTCCTGCACACGGCCTCGCATGCAATGTAATGGCATAGTGTGCACGCTCGATGCAGTGTTGGTGCCTTGGTGGCGACTGGCGACACGAGCTGCCAAGTCTGCCATCATCGAGTTCCATGAGTAAACATTAATCATGCACAAGTCATGGGCGATGAATGTAATTCATTGTTGTTGTTGAGCACAAGCACGACATCGGTCGATCCACATCCTCGATGCTCACCGTGCGTAACGCTCGACCTGCACAAGCCATGGGCACGCTCGCTATCGCCGCTGGCCACCGATGTGTCCCCATGCTCATGTCCCCCTATCGGCACCCTCGTGCCTCTATTCCCACGTCGCCCGCACGTGCACTACCCCTTCTGGTCTCCTCAATGCACTGCTCTTCACGTCAAATCGCTCCAACCAATCTATCATCCGCGCGGTGATGATCTCCGTGTGCTCGATGCCGCACTCCTGGGAATGCAGTCGTGGCACATCTTGTGCATCGGTAAGACCTGGGCATGGCAGTTACAAGCTATAAGGTTTTGGGCATGACGATGCTGCGCGTGGGTGTCGGTAAGGTGGAAGACTACCTTCTCCCTATGCACAACACATGCCCGATGAAATGCCTCAATAGGAAAATGTGAGAAGAGGAAGAACTAGAGAGGCGAGAGCGGAATGATCATTTGGTACCCTCGTAACATAAAAAATAGATAGCAATTGTATTTTGCAGAATTTTGGGCCCTTGCGATGGCATCAAGAAGCTAGCATCTTTTTACGGTGGTATTTTCCAACTTCACAATAATTTCGAAACAAATTTACTAAAAAAAATGAATTGAGCAAAAATATTAGAATAACAATGCCATTACATACACTAATTGAGTTGTTCACCAAAGTACAAATGTGTAATAAGCCGGGAACCACCTCTTGGTATAATGTAAAGTTGTGGATGTATGACTCTACCCATCTGATTTTAAATCCCGGTGGCCATGTTTACGAACACGTGAGTGTACTTTAGTAGTAATTTTATGAGATTCACGAATCTATCTTTTACCTTTGTCTATTTAGACATATGCTAAAAAGACATACCCGCGAGTGTGCCTGTAGTGTGGGTCTTTATCGTAATGAAAAAAATGCGCAACAAGCAAGCTGTGATGCTATTTTTTTAATCGAAGATTGTGTCAAGCACGTGAGAAACAAAACAATTTGTGGCAAACCGGCAAATAATTATATTTGGCATGCATCTGAACGAGTTAAAATCAAAATAACACACTGGACAACATGGTGTCAATAGATTGAATACAAATCGTCTTTCCGTGTTCGTATTTTATAAATGAATATGAGTACAAATTTGATTATTGTCGAATACGTATATAAATCGAATGTTATAATGAATACGAGTACGAATCGAATACCTACTCAATTTGCTCGAATTTAGATATCCTCATAACTTATGTAATTGTAAAATATTTATGATATTTTATCCTCGTACATAGCACACATAATCATTCTAATTTATCTATTTCACCTAAAAATATGAATTCATATTAAGCTAAAAATACTCATCCAACTAATTAACTATACTGTAATAAAATATGCATATTATTTTATCGAATTCGAATACAAATACGAATAGGAATAATACGAATAAAATAACATTTCGCATAAAAAAAGTTATACTATATTCGTATCCATATTTTTTATGCGAATACGAATGTGAATATAAATAAAGGATAAATTGTTAATAAGATAAAAAATCTAAACCATATTCTCTATCAACTGAATTCAACGCGGATAAAACTTAAAATTCCGTACCTTACTGCACAATAGGGATGAAAACGGATCGGATAGTTTCCGACCGATCCGGACAAAAATGGATTCGAATCGTCTCGGATCGGATTTTTCTCGGATAATTTTCGGATCAGAAACTGATGCGGACATCCTTAGCTACGTTGTTTCATATAATGTTTTCAATTCATTAAATACCTCAGAACAACATGAGCTTACTAAGAGAGTTGAAAAACAAGAGAAGCTTATCCAACAGGTGAATCATTCACCGAATTTACTTTTAAATTAGTTGAGAATTTCATACTACCTAAAACTAGTGTTTTGCTTGTGCTCAGATTGGAAGATTCAATAATGAACGGAGATGAAGGATATGAGGTTGTTCTTGAAGAAAGGTCATCACAATGGAGGAGAAGCTCGTGGGAGACAAGCAAGGGAAGAGAAGTCCAAGAATCCAAGTCAAATTCGAAACTTCCACAAGCCCAACCAAATTCAAATTCGGAATTAACTCATAATTCAATTCGGATTCGGAATCAGCCTCAAATTCGGATTCGGAATCAGCAGGACAGTCCGGATTAAAACGGCCATAACTTTTACAAACGGAGTCCGATTCGAGTGTTCTTGGGCTTGTTGGAAAGCTAACTTCAAGCCCGATCCAACGGATCCTCCCTCACTCCGAAATTCATCCCGTATCAAAAGATATGATCAAATCAATGTGACAGTTGTAAAATCAGAGTTTCCTTTTCTGTTTTGGAATGTGTCGGAATTGGAGTAGGACTCCAAATCCGAATTAGAATAGGAGTAGGGCCTCTTGGCCAGCCATGAGGAGGAGTAGGAGCACTATATATAGAGGGGTAGACCCCCATTGTAACCTCAGACCACGTTTAATATAATTTCAAAGCTTTTGCTTGATTCTCCTGTTGTGCTTAAAGCCAAAACAGAGGGAATTGGGCATTGAGAATAAGGGGTCGTTCTTGCTTTTCCGCTGGGAATTGAGGGTTCGACGATCTTCGCCAGGTCACGAGGATCCAATCAAGTGTGTGTTTGGGCGAATTTCCATAGAGTTGCAAGTCCGTGCATTGGCGCGGGGGATCAGCTGGTGGTTCGTCAGGATACACAAGTTATCAAGAGGTCCTACGTCGAGAAGATCGGGCACCTCGCATCAGGTGGTATCAGAGCTCCGTTGACTCGGTAGGATCTTTATCCAGTTATCATTTTTTTCCTATACACGAAAAAGCTATACAAAAAAAAAATTCTTTCAGCCGTAGTATTTAATTTGTTATTCTAGTGAGTTTTGTTAAGTTTTTGTCCATTAGAATCAAGTTTAGTTTGCTGATCTTGAATTCTTTTGCGTTGCTTTTATTTGAGCCTAGTTTGATTTTTTTTTGTCATGTTTATAAAAAAAAAATACCAAAAAAAAGTGAGTAACCAATTTATCCTTCGTGAACCTTTCAATCTTTTGCGAATACTTTGAACCTATTGAAGACTAGCTAAATCGTTGCTTAGGGCTGCATATTAATATTTGTGTTCTTGCTATTGTTCAAAGATCAAAAGGTGGGAAAGAATTTTTGCTCATTTTTGGTAGAACAAGAATTTTGGCAATAGTTAAAAAAAAAGAGAAGAAAGGAAAAAGAGAAGAAAAAAAAAGAGAAAAAGAAAAGAGAAAAGGAAAAAGAAAGCGCATAGCCGAACCATAAACTTGAGCGAAAATCCCCACTCATTCTTGATTCAATTGTTAGAATATCAATATTTTGTGCAATCTTGTGCCCTAGTTTCATTATTTGCAACTAGCTAGTGTCTTTCTATAACTTGTGCAATACGAGCTATTTTGTTCTTCACTTATATCTTACATAGCTCATTTCTTGGTTGCACTAAGTTCCAATATCTTTGCGTGTGAGTTTCTTTTGATTTTCACTTATATCTTTGTGATCGGCAACTAGGCATTGAATTCTAGTTTGGATATTTACTTAGCCTTACAATACCTAGAATTTTCAAATTAAGTAGGTATCCATACCAAACTCCACAAAACACCCGTTGTCGTGCTTTGACTTGCTCTTGAAATTCGCTCACACATCACCTTGTGGTTCCTGCACGCTCAAGTATAAGTATTGTTGATCTTAATTCCTTCTAACGGTAAAGAAACTTCACCTTGTTAGGATTGTGAGTTGAGTGACCTCTACATATCCACATACACCTACATACATATTCTTTGCTTTGCTGCTAACAATGGCAGATCGCGAGTATCGTATCTTCCCTTCTATGGTAGTAATGATCCAGAGGAGTATCTTGAGTGGGTACAAGACATGGAGTTCGAGCTTGAATCCCAAAAGTTCAATCGAAGCCAAGGAAGTGAGAGTGGCCACTTTGTTTTTACGGACTATGCCTTTAGTTGGTGGCAACAACTAGGTGGAAAACGATTTATTACATCTTGGGTCCATTTAAAAGCATCATGAGAAGAGAATTTGTTCCATCCTATTATGAGCGGGAACTACTACGACACGTGGAGAGCATTAAACAAGGATGCAAAGTTGTCAAAGATTACTATATTGAGTTGAATCATGCAATGCGCCGTGCCAATATCACTAGTCCATATCAAGAAAAGACATACTTCAAAGCAAGCTTGAATTATCGGATCGTTCTTTGCACTTCAAGATGAATATTTTCGTAGTCCGCAAGATCTTGTGAAATTTGCTATGAAGGCGTAAAAGAGACTTAAACACATTCAAGCACATCAATTAAATCTGCCTGGCTCTTTAGTTCTAATTCATCCACCGGTGTGTCACTTGAGAAGAAGATCGAGCATCGGAATTTTTCTTCGACCGAGGTGATGAGTAGTGTCTTTGCCCGTCACAACCCGCAACACGTGAGGAGGTCGTGGTTGGTGGTAGTTGTGCCCTTGTCGACCTACGGTCTTACAAGGATGAGATGTATCAAAACCCATGTGAGAATGAGAGCCACATAGCCAAATTGAGTGAGAGTGATAAAAGAGTGAGTGTGTGAGTCCACCATACTGCGAGGTTGAGAGCATCCCAATTGAGAGTGTGAGAGATACACCAAAAGAAAAGGGAGAGATAGATGATAGGATAAATAAGATTATTTTTGAACCTAACAACTTACCCTCTATTTCTAGTGTTGTATCCCACATTCTGCAGGTGGACCAAGCAAATAAGGAGTTGGAGATTCAAGAGCCCTCACCATTGGAAGAGAAAGATAAAGAGCTAACCATGGATGGAGAGGGAATACCAAGATCAAGGTAACACTATTTGTCTTGAATTGGTCGTTTATGAAAACAAGGTGCGTAAAGCGAGAACTCCATTATTCATTTGATGATTCCACGTTCTAAATTTGATATGCTTAATTTGCATAATGTGAAATTGATTACTCAAAAGAAGTTCTTAGTAGAATACACATTAATAATTCTTTGTGTTATATCATATTCGATAGTCCTAAACATGTATCTAGTGTGATTAAGAAGGTTCTTGAAATTTCACACTTAAGATCACTAGTAAATAGCTACATACACACATATAAATTCAATTTGATTGGTGATGTTGGTGTAGACAACATGTTTCAAGTTTATCAAATATACATTACCTATGATAATCTTGTTGATTTACAATCACATGTTTTGCAAACCATCTATTGAGCAATGTCATGATATCTTTAAGATGGGTTTAAATACAAGTGTCTATTGTTTAGAATGCAACATGATGCCTACTTGTTTATCTCTTAAATGTATAACTAATCGAGTAGCGCGCTTGAATTATGGAATGGTATCAATTGGTTTTCACCCGGTTTACTTGACTTTGGTATTGGGAAGGTAAAATTTTATCATATGAGTCGGTTGTGCAATTTGAAATGTGATTCGAGCTATCGATTATACAAAACAACGTGAATAACACAACAATTGATTCATACATATATCACGTATATACGTTGTTCTATTTGTTTAATACATGTTCGGCAAATCATCATGCGCTACATGGAACTTGTTTGGATGATAAATATATATACCATGCATATACGTTGTTTTCTTCGTCTAGCACATTTTCAGTTATCAAAAGCCGAGGACGGCTTTTTGAAGAAAGGGAGGATGATGCGGACATCCTTAGCTACGTTGTTTCATATAATGTTTTCAATTCATTAAATACCTCGAACAACATGAGCTTACTAAGAGAGTTGAAAACAAGAGAAGCTTATCCAACGGTGAATCATTCACTTGAATTTACTTTTAAATTAGTTGAGAATTTCATACTACCTAAAACTAGTGTTTTGCTTGTGCTCAGATTGGAAGATTCAATAATGAACGGAGATGAAGGATATGAGGTTGTTCTTGAAGAAAGGTCATCACAATGGAGGAGAAGCTCGTGGGAGACAAGAAAGGAAGAGAAGTCCAAGAATCCAAGTCAAATTCGAAACTTCCACAAGCCCAACCAAATTCAAATTCGGAATTAACTCATAATTCAATTCGGATTCGGAATCAGCCTCAAATTCGGATTCGGAATCAGCAGGACAGTCCGGATTAAAACGGCCATAACTTTTACAAACGGAGTCCGATTCGAGTGTTCTTGGGCTTGTTGGAAAGCTAACTTCAAGCCCGATCCAACGGATCCTCCCTCACTCCGAAATTCATCCCGTATCAAAAGATATGATCAAATCAATGTGACAGTTGTAAAATTAGAGTTTCCTTTTCTGTTTTGGAATGTGTCGGAATTGGAGTAGGACTCCAAATCCGAATTAGAATAGGAGTAGGGCCTCTTGGCCAGCCATGAGGAGGAGTAGGAGCACTATATATAGAGGGGTAGACCCCCATTGTAACCTCAGACCACGTTTAATATAATTTCAAAGCTTTTGCTTGATTCTCCTGTTGTGCTTAAAGCCAAAACAGAGGGAATTGGGCATTGAGAATAAGGGGTCGTTCTTGCTTTTCCATTGAATTGAGGGTTCGACGATCTTCGCTTGTGGTCAGCGAGGATCCAATCAAGTGTGTGTTTGGGCGAATTTCCATAGAGTTGCAAGTCCGTGCATTGGCGCGGGGGATCAGCTGGTGGTTCGTCAGGATACACAAGTTATCAAGAGGTCCTACGTCGAGAAGATCGGGCACCCCGCATCAGAAACGGATTCGGTTTTTTTTTGTCGGAAACGGAAACGAATACGGTAGCCATGCTATTCGGCGGATACGGATTATCCGGATAAGACCAAGTTCGGATATTCGGATTTCGGCCTAAAAGAAGAGGATTTCGGCCCAAAAGAGAAAATGAAATTTTAATTTATTTTTGAATTTCAGAAAATGCAACAAATCAAATAGCCTTTTAGAAAATAGCAAATAGAGTTAAAAAATTCTAGAAAAAATCATAAAAATTCATTGAATTATTTTGAACTTAATAAAATAATTCCAAGTTAAAGTTGGTTTTTATTTTTGCACATAAATTATTTTTAATTCTTGAAAAATAGCGGGAAAACCTTTTTAAAATCTAAAAAATTCAAGAAATTAATTATTTTTTCATTTTCACTTTAAATCCAATAAAATTCCAGAAATCTTAATAAATTTTATTTTTGACATTGAAAACTAGGAAATTAAATAATTAATTTGATTTGATTTGATTTTCTTTTTAACCAAGAAAACTCTTTTAAATCGTAAAAATCTAATAAAATAATAACTTTATTAATTTTATTTTTGGTAACATACTTTGGGATGTTACAATCATTTGTGTATAGATTAATCATCTAGCCTGATCAATGTTAGTGTGAACTAAGTTTTATGTATGTGATGAACTAAGTGTGAATGTGTGATGACTTGTGACTTTGTGTGTTATGACTTATTAGCTAAATATGGTAAACTAAATGTTATGTTTGTGATGATAGTTAATGCAACTTGCTAGTGCCAATGTTATGTGTGGTTGTTGAAAATATAAACAATTCATGAATATTTGTATCAAATAAACTAATTATATGTTTTCGTTAATTCTGGTATACAATTTAAGGGGTTGTCATGTTCTGAAAAATATCCGCGACCGTATTCGTTTCAATTCGTATCCACTTCGTATTCGTATTTGATATTATTCGTATATGTATTCGTATTCGTATCTGGACCCAGAAAAAAAAATATGAAAACAAATATGACAGAGCTATTATCCATCCGTATCCGATCTGTTTTCACAGTAGACACCTTATGGGAGCAAATCTTCAAGTCCACGACGTAGTGTAATCCTTATCACTGGGCAGTGGGACCCAACCCCATCATATTACGACATCTTGGGCCGAGATGGACCGCTCAGAGAATTCGCTTCGCTTTCAGCAACGACGCCTCCTCCGCGCAGGGCCCATATCTTCACCCCTTCTCTCTTTTCCCATTTAGTCCCTACCACACGCCCAACAAGGCAGGTCTCTGACACTGCGGCCCCACCATCCTGCTCCACACGTCCACCCATCCGATCCGCATCCAACGAACTCAATCCCCAAGGGTAATCCCGTCATTCCACCCTCCCAAACCCTAGCATCTCCTCACGGACTCACCCCCACCGCCGCTCCACTATAAACTTCTCCCGCCCCACAAACATTAACCCCATCCGGCGGCGGCGCAGCAGAGGAGGAGGCGAAGAAGAACCAGGCGGCCACCGGCGAAGGAGGAGAAGCAGAAGGAGCAGCAGCTATGGTGAAGTTCCTCAAGCCCGGCAAGGCGGTGATCCTGCTGCAGGGGCGGTTCGCGGGCCGCAAGGCGGTGATCGTGCGCGTCTTCGAGGAGGGCACCCGCGATCGCCCCTACGGCCACTGCCTCGTCGCCGGCCTCGCCAAGTACCCCAAGAAGGTGATCCGCAAGGACTCGGCCAAGAAGACAGCCAAGAAGTCGCGCGTCAAGTGCTTCCTCAAGCTCGTCAACTTCACCCACCTCATGCCCACCCGCTACACCCTCGACGTCGACCTCAAGGAGGTCGTTGCCGGGCCCGACGCGCTCGTCACCAGGGATAAGAAGGTCGCTACCTGCAAGGCCGCCAAGGCGCGCCTCGAGGAGCGGTTCAAGACCGGCAAGAACAGGTGGTTCTTCACCAAGCTCCGCTTCTGAGCCTGCAACGGCGGCGGGATGGTACTGGTCCACTTCCATGTCTTTCTAAAGTTGAAATTTCTCTCTCAAGGAGCAGTTGGCTTTGATATATCCAAAGTATCCTGATGTAATGGTTCTAGTGCCTATCTTGATGCTAGTATGGATCTGTTAAACAAGCTTATTGAGACACATCTTGTGGGAATTTTTGCCCCAGTTTTCGTTCAAAGTGTGGTCTTGTTCTAGTTAATAGTTTGAATTTGATCTTGGTACTGGTTCTAGCATGTCCTACCTATGCGCGAGGAAATGGTGATTTCGACTTGTTGGTTGTTTGATTAGTTTTTAAGATTGCTTTGTTTGTGGCAAGTATGTGACAATAGTAATTTCCATCGTTTGTTTGGATGCTTCATTATGCGCTCTAATGGATGTGTGTGTGATGATGATGCTAGCTTTTGAGGTTTACTAGATTAGTTGTTTATTTGTTTACATTGTTGGATTTGGATAAAAGCCATGTAATGAAATATTCACAGGTAAAACTATTTCAGTCTTTCCGTTTCGTTGGAATCAATGTGCGCATTAAAATTGTTATAGCAACATTAGATACTTCCGTCGTACACTGTATCAATTGGATGGCGTTTCTAGCTTCACAGGCTTGATCGTTAATGCTTGAAGATTAATTTGATTTTTTTGCATGAGAAGTATTATCTTGCCATTTGCCATGTGTCTAGAATGATTCTAATATTAAGTTGTTGCCTGCCCCATTGCTGTTCTGGTTAACAAGCGTTTTCTTAAGGTAGGTGTTATGCTCAAGTATGTAGTAATTTTATTGAACCCATCTTATTGGTGTGGCACATCATGTTGCACAATACTGATATGAATATGATTGCTATGGCCTGAATCAGGGTGGCTCGCACCAACGTACGCAATTTTCCAACTGTTTGGTTGGCTGCATCAAGCTTTGAGCTAGGCTGAGCTCCTGCAAGATCCCCTCCTGAGCCTGGCTCGAGAAAAAACGGTGATTTCGAGCTTCGCTCGGGGCCAGGCCTGCTTGATGCAAGTGCGGGTGACTTCGTTGCATCCGCTTGTGCGCATGGGGGGTGATGCGAGGGGTTGCAACGTGAGTTAGGGTCACCTCCTTCCCTGCGGAACCGCTGCCACGCCCGCCCTACTGCAACCACTGCGTTGCCCTTCTTGCTCCGCGTTGCCCCTCCTTTGCCTCCGCGTTGCCACCTCCTCTGACCTCGCCCCGCATTCCCCTCTCTGAAACTCGATTTGAGCCCATGATCGTGTTGGCCGCCGTGTGGATGTTGATGTTCTCGTCAATTTAACGAGCTCCACCCATTCTCTTGCGCGTCATGTCATGTTCCCAATCGTCAAGATCAAAACCCTCAACTAATTTTGGATTTTGTCCACGGAGTTCAGTATCACGCCTTCTTCTCTAACTCTATCCTCAGAATCGCCTACACCGCGGTCCTCTCCTAGTGAGTCATTCCTCAATTACTCTCTACCTGAGCATCGTCTCACCTCTCTCTTCCTTTCCCCGCCACCCGCTCCGGCTCTCCCTCCTCGTAGCGCTGTTGCCATGACTAACTTGTCGCGCCGCCTCGGTCTCAAGTTGCCAGCCTTCCTCGGTCGCTCCCCGCCTCCATCAACCAATGCGACGAGCTTCCCTTGTCTCCTTGGTGTTTTTGCTCGCCTCCTACCCCCTTTGCCCCTCTAGCGCCGTTGCCACCACTTCTTCCTCCCCTGGTTCCGGTAGCTGCGCAGTGTCGGTTCGATCACCACCATCCGGCCGTGATACCACCTCCAATGATCACCTCCCCTTGGGCATTCCATTTTAGCTTGCAACGGCCACTGTCGCCGCCGGCGCTGTGCCTCAGTTGCCCTCCTTTCTTCTGTGTCCCCCTCTCTGTTTAGATGTCACTCTCTCTGTTTAGATGTGAGGACTGACAATGGGGTCCACCTGTAAGTGGTCTAATAACAGTGCTTGCGCTCTAATGTCTAAGTAGTAGGATTGTTAGTATGCAACTGACGGTGTGCCCATTCAAAATTGTAGAAATGGGACTGTTAGTGTTTAGATAAGAGTATTTCTACAATTTTTGCAATACATCATTTGAATCAAATCTGCAATAAGGTGATAATTAATTAAGGAATTCCTTATCAACAGAAATAGGCAACCAAACGACTCACTATTGTATACACTCAGCCTGACTAGGTTTAGCCTAGATGATTTGTACGGACCAGACTAGAGGCATACAGGTAACCAAACACACCCTATTTTGATCAGGACTTGGGTAAGGATAGATGATGTTGCAATGCCTCATTTGGTATGGTACAAATTGTGCTTTGTTGTTGTGTGATGTTTGGCTTGTTTTCTGGAACTAAATGTATTATGAATGTTGTAGTACTAACAATCAACTAATAACCCAGGATGCATTCTTGGAAACTTTCAAGGCGTTTTTACTTTTGGTCGTGTGCAGATTGTCAGTTGGAATCTATCACTTGCAAAAACCCAGGATGCATTCTTGGAAACTTTCAAGGCGTTTTTACTTTTGGTCGTGTGCAGATTGTCAGTTGGAATCTATCACTTGCAAGTTATTGATTCACTTATTTCTTGTCATCACATCGATATGTTGGCATTGAATCATTTGTAGAATGTACTTTGCATCACATTAAAACTGTCTTCAGCCTTGGTAGAGATGCTTTTGCATAGAGTACGCTTGCGGTTTTATTCTGGAGGTAGCAGATAGTTGTAGCTTCTGTTCAATCTTATTATTTGTTTCCATTTTTTCGCATTTGGCAAATACAATGCTCAATGCTGGATGTTGGTCTCTTGCTCCTAGGGGTGTCTGATTGGATACCAATTATCTGTTTTATATCCAATTATCTGTTTTAATCTACTACTGTATTCGATAGGATACGAATATGATTTAAATTTTTACATCCGATTAACAATTTCTCTACTATTTATATTTGTATTCGCATAACAAATATGAATACAAATATGGTATAGACGTTAGCCATTCGAAATGTTGTTTTATCCACACTATTTGTATTCGAATTTGATAAAACAATATACATATTTTATTACAGAATGACTAATTAGTTGGATGAGTATTTTTAATTTAACGTGAATTCATGTTTTTAGATAAACTAGAATGATTAAGTATGCTATGTACAAGAATAAAGTATCATCAATACTTTGCCATAACTTCACGTAAGTTACGAGGATATTCAAATCTGATCGAATTGAGTACGTATTCGATTTATATTTGTATTTTTTTTTCAACATTTGATTTGTATTTGATAATATTCAAATTTGTATCTGTATTCATTTAGAAAATACAAATATGTATTCGGTCCGCTGAGACCCCACCTGCTCCTTCTGCTGGAACAACGATGGTTGATCCCCACAAGTGTAGCACAAATCAAGTTATATTTGTTAGTTCTGTAGGTTGTATCAAATACCATCATGTCTCCAAAGTACCCGGTAGTCCAACTTGGATCTTCCATCCCTCCAAAAGACGTTTGTCATTTGCCCATTCTGGCTCACTTGAACTGAGTTGAAAAATGGTGGATCCTCAAAATGTTTCTGCTTAACGTGATTTGAAACATGATGGTATTTGACCTTGCATTAAATTCAATATTCAACAGTACGTAAAGAGAAAAATTGCTCAGGAACCTTATAATTGGCTAGTGTTTGGAAGTTAGGTTGTTCCTTAGGAAGGCAGCAAGTATACTGAAGCATGGAAGGAGTACACATATTATGGATCCAATGCATGTAAATGAAAACTCAGGCCTATTCAAAATTTGTTATAGTTTAATTGATCACTCTAATTTTCCATTACTTTCCTCGCCTAAAAAATGCATTAATCCCCTCTTAATATCAAGTGTTGGTGTGGCCGAGTGGGGAACCCATGATGTTCTTGCAGCACGCAGTACCTACTCATTGTTTTTGGGGGAACTTCACACCATCCATGGGAACACCGTCCAAAGACAGTTTTCGAGATGCGACTTTTATCATAATTTTTTATAACTTTACAATAAGATGTACTAATAAAATTATAATATTGTAAAAGTATTTTTAAAGACAAATATAATGATATAATGCTCACATAGCCAATCTAAATAGTTTTTAAACTAATTGATGGTCAAACTTTAAAAAGATTGACAACACGTATTCTAAGATATAAATGAAAAAGAACCGAGGTAGTAAAATAACTTGTAGTGGCTTGTAGATACATCTCACACACTAGATTCTCACCATGAGCTCTCTGTGCATTGATGACAATATAGTACAATAAGCATGCTTATTAAGACGTCGTCGCTTAGGCGGTAAGGCGTCATTGGTGTGCTAAGGCGTCGCATCCGCCTTGCCGTGTATGCCTACAGCGTCACGCCACGACCTCGGGAGGTGGAGGCGGGCTCGATGTGGCCAGCAACAACGTGGATCTAGCGTCGAGAGGTGGAGACGAGCTCGATGTGGCTAGCGGCGACGTGGATCCGACGTCGGGAGGTGGAGGTGGGTTTGATGTGTCCGACGTCGACGTGGATCCAGCGTTGGGGGGTGGAGGCGAGCTCGATGTGGCCGGCAGCGATGTGGATCCGGCGTCGGGAGGTGGAAGCGAGCTCGATGTGGCTGACGGCGAGGTGGATCTGGCCGAGCGAGTTTTGTAGGAGATGGGTAGAGGAGAGGCGGCGATTGAGATATGGGTGTTGGGCGAGTTGGGCTGGCATGTGGGTTGGGCCAGGCCGCGTGAGGCGTGATCTTTCGTCTCGTCTCCTCTCCTCTCTATTTCTTTCTTTTCCTGTGTGTAACGTGTGGGAATGCTGCCGTATGCGCTGCCTCAGCTTTGCGAATGGCGGCGCCTCAGCGTTCAGGCGGTGGCTTGGCGCCTCGACTCGCCTTAATAACTATGACAACAAGAATCAGAGCGACTTTATCAATATCAAAAATAACTATCAAATATGACATTTTGGATGCTGTGAATTCTTCTCCTAAAGCAAATTTAAGAAGGGAACACAGCCATACAGACATTGAGAAGCTTCGGTTTCATAAGAAGTCAGAGAAGAGTTGAGAGCGCCTATTCTGTTTCTTTGAAATTTTCGCCTAAAATCCTGTGAAAGCAACTAGCAAGATCTTCTCTGTGATGGCTTATTTATAGACGCTGCAGAGGCTTTGCTCCGCGGCGGGGTTCTGGGTGATGCTACGGCGCCACCTTCTTCATCCTCTTCGCATTCGGTGCCGCCGCGTTTGGACCTTGCTGCCGAGCGACCACGCCAAGTGCTCCATCACCAGTTAGCACACTGCCTGGATCCGAGCCGAGTCGTCGTTGAACCGTCTTTCCCGAGCACTTAGTCCTTCTCCGGTGCCTCCTTCCTCAACTTTCGCGACCAGCTTACCGACGGTTGCTGAGTTTTCCATACTGTTGTGGACCTTGATTCACGTCTGGCTTGAAGGAAATTGGGTTTTCTAGATAAGAGAGATATACATAGATTGGGATGAGAAAACTTTGGACAGCCGAAAACTTTGGACAGGAGAAACTTAATAATTTCTTGCTTGCCTTCAAAGGAGATACAATGCGTCGTTATATAGAGGATTATCTTCTTGATATTGACTCACCAACTCTATCTCCAGTTCTCCACCACTCTCCTAACTGACAACGAATAGACTACCTAGTTATCCTGGACTTACCTACCTCTAACTTACTTAGGCTAAACTAAACTTACTAACTATTCTAATTCCTGGACACGAACCTGAGCCTGAGGACATGGACAAAGACAACAATTAACTGACTCTCATAACTCTCCAGGGACAACTGCTGGTTGCTGCTGTCTGTGTTGACAACGGCCTCTCGCTGCTGTATGTCCTGGCCGCTGCACAATCTGAGACCCGGCATCCACCGTGCCATACACGCCATGTGTGTACCGCTGCCCTGCTTCAGCTTGTCAGTGCTGCTGCTGCCGTCGATGCTCCTGTTGCATGGGCCCTTGTCCACCACACGTACTGTCTAATTATCATTATTCTCAGGATTTCCTACTGACATCGCTGCCAATTTTTCCTGAATCTTGTCTAATTCCAGCATGAATATGTTGCATTTTGTGCCATCACTGCATATTTCTTTGCCGATGTCAGCCACTTTACTCATTAGCATTGCATATCTCATTGTATTTTCTGAATGGTTTTTGCCATGCTTCTCCAAGTATTTTTCCTTGTACAGTTTTAGCTGCTCTTCTTTGAACCTGGGAGTCCATCTGGGCACTATGTATTGCCCTGGTATTTCATTGATTCCAAATTGTGTGAAAAGTCTAAATGTGTGGCAGCACAGTATTCCATCCCTTGTAAACTTTGTGCACTGGCATTTGAATGCATTAATGCTAGGTTCAACAAACACTTCAAATGAATTTCTATCAAACTCTGGGTTCTCGTAGTTGAAGACCTTTTCAAGTCTGTACACTGCTTCTCTTTGTATCTCCCGCACGTTGAATGCTGTAGAATGGAGTAGTTCTGTCTGTACTTTCAGAAATATTTGCCTCGTGTAAATATGTGCTGCATGTTGTTCTATTGGCTGCATGGAGAAGTATGTAGGATCAGTTCCTGATTGAAATCTATCTTCATCCTCCGTTTTTACCATCTTCTCTTGTATCTCCTCATATTGCTCAATGAACTTCTCTATTCTGTCCCTAGGAAGCACATTGTCTTTGAATAATGAGTTTGTCCAGTCTCTACATCCAGTTGATTCGACAAATGGATAGAAATCTTCTCTGAAATAAACAGGCACCCAGTTTTTCCTTGTTTGCCACATGAGCTGTAGGTGTTGGTGTCCACTTGCACCGTATCTCTCAATGAGCGCAGCCCATCCTTCTTCAAATCCCGTTTCTGTGAGTGAGTGGTTTACCAAGTTACGCAGCTCTGCATTTATGTTACCTCTTGCTTCCATGAAGGCTCCTAGATTTTCCTGTGCTTTCCTCATTACGTGCCACTTGTAAAACCTGTGCCTTACCTGTGGCATGACTTCTGCAATTGCTTTTGTCACTGATGCATCCTGCTCTGTTATGATTGCTCTAGGCATTTTTCCTCCCATCACTTGCAAAAATGTTTGGAACATCCATTTGAAGGTCTCAGCTTTCTGATCTTGTAGCAAGGCGCATCCTAACACGAGGGTTCTCCCATGGTTATTTATTCCAATAATAGGAGTGAAAGGCATATTATGCCTATTTGTACTATAGGTGGTATCAAACGATATGACATCTCCGAAAATCTCATAATCCATCCTCGATCTTGCATCAGTCCAGAAAATACTCCTAACTGTGTTGTCTTCATCTGTATTCGTGGTGTAGAAAAAACATGGGTTCCGCAGCTGCAGTTCTTTGAAGTGCTTCAATGTGCTTTCAATATCTGAGTTTGCTTTTCTACGTTTTTCTGCATACTGTAAAGTGCTCACATCTTTCTTCTTGAATGGTACGTTTCCGAAACTGCCTTTCATTCCCTTGAAAATCTTCATAACTTTCTTGGGAGGTATCCTAGTTTGTTGCAGAACTCTTAAAAACGACCTTTCTTCAGTTGACATATGTTTGTGGCTCAAGAAGAATCTTGTGAGCGAAGGGCTTGGACATAACGGATGATTGTGCTCATTCCGAACGGTTGTGAGCTCCCATTGCCCCTTATTGAGCTTCACTATCACCTTTGCCTGGCATTGTGTCTTGTTTATAGCATTTCTCTTCCTCTTCCTCTGCAGGTTCTCAGCTGGCTTTGATTTGCCACTCCTGTTGCATTCTAGGTGGTACTTCTTTCTCTTGTAATTTGTTCCCCTAATTGCCGCAAAACCGGCAAGGAGAGCATGTGTGTTATAGAATCTGTGCGCATCTTCAAGGGTTGGGAATTTCATTCCTACTTCTAATGGTCTTGCATTCTCCAATTCCTCAAAACTAGGATAAAAGTACTTTCCTAGCTCTTTATCTGACTCACTCCCTGAGCTGCTGTCCGAATCGCTTTCACTGCTTGCATCGTCGCTTGACATTTCATTGCTTTCCATATTATCATGTAATTGGTTTTGTTCTTCAGCGTGCGGAAGTGAATGGTGCACTGAGTTGGTTTGTTTCTCCAAATTATCTTCCAATCGTCCTTCTGCATTTTTGTCTATGCCGTTTGAAGATTGTTCCTACACACAAGTGAATAATTCTTGTTAAGCTACTACGTAATGCCAATATTCAAATGTCGGTACTCACGAAACATAGAAATACTTAATTTGTTTTGTTTGGTTTCCATACCCGATAATTATCACCGGTTGGCTGTAGTCTTCCTTCTGTTATTGGTTGGCGCAGGGTTGGTACAGGGGAACCTTGAGGACCAGCTACAATATCTGTCCCTCTCTTATTTGTGGAGTTCTCTGCGACTTCTGTTCCTGACAAGTTCAATCCTGTGACCCTTTCTGTCATTATAACCTGTACCAATTTTATAGTTCATCACATCTATGACAAATACATACACAAATCCAAGTTTCTCTAAGAAAATTTCCGAGATACATGTATCAGTAATCTTACTTGTTTGGAAGAACAGGTCTTGACACTTGTTCCCTGAGATTATCTGCTGCTCGCGTCAGTAGCTCACTGTTTCTTTGAACATGCAGCTGTTTCTGGTTTGGAGGATTCGACACCCGAATCAAAGAAATTGGTATATAACCTGCACTTGTAAAGGAAAAAAATAATTGTAAATTTTAGTGTATACCTCATAAACATCGGCAGCAGGTATTGTTCCTCTCCTCTCCTCTCCTCTCCTCTCCTCTTGGGAGTTTGGATCTGGACGGAGAGAAAGAGTGGAAGACTGCTTCTTCTGTTGGGAGAAGGGGGAGGAGGAGGAGGAGAGGAAGGGTGTTGTTGGGGTGGCCTGAGAAGAGGATCTGGTCGTGTGCAAGCTCCGCGGCGCCGGCGGCTGTGCTGTTTTCGCTGGGAGGAGCACGAGGAGGAGGAGGAAGCTGGGCGCTGGCTGTGCGGCTCGCTGCTAAGGCTGCAACTTGCCGTGGATTTTGTTTGTTCTTCTAAGAAAGTGGATAGATATACACTTTTAAATATAGAGATGGAGGGTAATTGTACAAAATATGTCCCTATGCTTCAAAGTGTTGATAACATAAAGATTTATAATTGCACGCAAAACAAAAAATGTACAGAGATAGAGGAACAAACATTTCTCACTTTAGTCCTAGTCGTACTTCGTTGCATAGAAATCATCTGTAATTGTATCTGTTGACAATTTTGTTGCAATCTGCTTTTCAATATATGTTATCAAGCAATCTCTTAGAAATCCATCTTCAATTTTATTTTTGAAGCCTTGTCAACAAATTTCATTGTAGAAAATGCATGTTCAGTCGCTGCAGTTGAAACCGGTAGAGTAAGCACAAGTCGAATCAACCTGAAAGATTAATACACCAAGAAATTAAACAGATTTAGTACTAGCATCGGGTTCAATATTTTATTTTGTCAAATACTAAATAATGCTAAATCGGTAGTGGTACTTACCTTAATTAAAAGTGTAAGACATATTTGAGGAATGAACATGTCAAACAAATATAATCATCTGATGGAAACGGCCAAATCTGAAAACGCAATTTGCGGTTAAAAAAATCTCAAAAGATATACGGCAAATATTAGAATTAATCCTGCAATTTAAGAGATCAAGTCAAAGTATCTTTCATCTAATCATCTTGATATACACCAAAGAAGAGAAAAGAGGGAGAGAAGTTGAGCGTCAGCTTGGAAGAGGAGAGGAGGGCGAGAAAGAGGTTCGGTTCTGGTGGTTGCCAAATGGGATAGCAAAAGTCAATAGTTTCTCTCTTGCCAAAAGGGTCAGTGGGATCCAATGTGAAAGAATATGCACACACTGATACACATGGCAATATGGCATATGCTGCTTGCTAGTGCTCGGGGACGCCATACAATGGCACCACATCTTTTTCGAGATAGAAAACCAGGATATATATATATATATATATATATATATATATATATATATATATATATATATGAGAACATATCTAGTGCTAATAGGTAATTGTGTGCTAAGATGCTAATGACAATATTGACCGTTAGATCTGGATTAAACAGCCAAGATTAACAGGGCTCCCACCTTCAAACCATTTAATCACCCTGTATACTCCCACCTCCAATGCGCATTCATTAATGTGTCTACATTAAACACCCTGCATGCTCCCACCACCAATGCTCTGCATTAAACACGCTGTATGATCCAACGGTCAAGATTGTCATTAGCACTCAATTACCATTAGCACTAGATACGTTCTATATATATATATATATATATATATATATATATATATATATAGAACGTATCTAGTGCTAATGGGTAATTTAGTAATAAGGTGCTAATACCAATCTTGATCGTTGGATCTGGATTGAACAACCAAGATTAATGCGGACTCCCACCTTTAAACCATCTAATCACCCTGCATATTCCCATCTCTAATGCGCCTTTATTAATGCGTCTGCATTAAACACCATGTATACTCTCACCACCAATGCTCTACATTAAACACCCTGCATGACCTAACAGTCAAGATTGATATTTGCACTTTAGCACTCAATTAGGACGTCCGTTTCGTACTCCTGGGAGTATGTACTTCCACTTACAATATACCACTTAAACGAAGATGTTATACTTCTTTATCACTTTCAGTATACTTAAATGTCAATTATAAGATACTTCAATGCGACTTGATTAAAAAAAAATTCATCGGCGCCCTTATTTTTGTTATATACCCTTTTTCATATATAAAAGCAGTATATATACAAATTTTGCTATAAAAAGTGGATTTTAATGAAATTTTTCATGGAACTCACTTTGGAGTATCTTATAATCATTATTGGAGTATGCTCAAATAGATAAAGAGATATCATCATACGATTTAAGTAGTATATAAGAAGTGATAGTAGGTACTCCCAGGAGTAACATACCATTTTCATATATATATATATATATATATATATTGGGGGAGCCAAGGTCCCGCTGGTCCTCCGTCCCTCTGCCTCTGTTTCTTGCTGATGTTTAGTTTAAGGCTGCATTGTTGAAGGGTTGCTGGAGGCTTAGGTTGTGGCAAAATGGTTTGATGGCGAGGGCAGGGGTTTGGGCTATGGTAGAGGCCCCTGAAACACGCGGCGACATCGGGAATGGAGTAGGTGTTGGCGTTCGCATGGGTGCTGGAGGTGGTGTGAGCGATGGTGGCAATATCGGTGGTGGCGATGTGTGGATTTCATGGGGATATGTTCCAGATCTTAGGATGATGTGACAATTGGCAATGGCGTTTACGGTTTGTCGTTTCACGTGTTTTCGACAAAGTTCTGAGCTTATCGATGTAGGCGGTCCGACCGCCCTTGCACGCGGCTCGACCGGTCCCAATCGGTCGGGCCGGCCATGTGGGGCGATCGGACGGCGATGACCAAAGTGGTCAAAACGAGTGGGCCAAAAATAAGTGTTGTAGGCAAGTGAGGATCCCAATGCACTTGGTCTCATGATTTTTGGAGTCTCCAAGAAAAGTTCTATTGGTTTAAAGTTTCCAGAAGGTTTCGAATTTTCAGGGGTTGAAATTCGGCTAAGTCCCAAGGGGCGGTCCGACCGGCTCACAGGGAGCGGTCCGACCGGCCAAGGGGCGGTCCGACCAACTCACCTGGAGCGGTCAGACCGGTATTGTCTTGAACGTCGGCCAACTTCGTGGCGATGTTGTTTTGTTAGGTCAAAGTCATTGGTTTCATGGCATATGATTTGCATGATGCATGTTTTGACTAACATGGGTCAAGTTGTGAAAAACTTATTCCCGAATTCGTGTTTGCTTGTCTGTGGTTGTGCAGGTTGCTTGGTGGTCAACGACGGTCAACGGCGAGGAGGATCGGGACTAGACTTGGAGAGTTGAGGTCCAGAACGATCGACGATGCCGGGTGAGGTCAACGACTCAAGCGTGACACAAGATGGACAAGGGTGACCTATTGGCAAATCCATGGTGCATGGTGAAGCGGTTTAGGTCAAAAGGTTAAGGACGGCGCTGCGCGGCGTGCGTGTGTGACCCGTTTGTTAGTGGGCCTTAACGGGAGCCCAATTGAGTCAAACCCTAGGAGTTCTAGGCCTCCACTATAAATAGGAGGAGGTGGTGGCTGCACCCCTCTCTCTCGCCTTTTTATGTTTAAAAACCCTAATTGTCTTTAGGGGAGTTAAGGTGGAGGCTAGGTGATGAGGCCCTAAGTGCATCTACTACGGTAGTCAATATCCCTAAGCGGCAAGTGTGCATTAAGCCTCAAGTTGAGCCTATTATGCATCAATGGAGAAAAACAAGAACCGTGTTCTAAGAAAGAGCAAGGATAGGGAGGAATGCCGACGGGAGCTTTAGCGGACATGGGAAGACACAACAACAAAGGAATTTGCATGTTACAAAGTATACAAGAGAATTCCGCCAAGAAAAGACAGAAGAACCAAATTCAAACCCTATTCCAAAATCAATATATTTTCAGCCTAAGAATCCAAAATGGGTTTGGATTGGTGCAATTCCAATTCGGATCAATCTTTAAAAGAAGTTAATTATAAATTACTTGTAATAGGATAGTTTAATCTATTTTCAGAATTAGAGTAGTTTAAATTTCAATTAAAGGAGTTCGCAATAAAAAAGCAGTTGGTCTTGTTCATGAGCAAGAACCTCAAGAATCGAAACTTCGGATCTCGTTCATGCTACTGATATCCGAGACGGTTTTTACTGCTCATGGCTATATATTTAGGGTAGAGCCCCATTGTAAGCAAGTTTGAGTTGAATAAAATACGAAAAAGTCACGAGTTTATGTGGCGCAAAATGAATACATGCGTTTGAAATTTCCATCTAGGGTTTTGTGATTGCGTGAATATTGGAGGAGGTTGTTCTTCCAAGATCCGTGATTCCTTGTGGATCATCTCACCAATTCGTAGCATCCTCAATTGCTCACGGTTTGGTGTTGTTCTTCCGGTTTGATTTTGTTTCTCTCTTCGGATTGATTCAACATCAACCAAGTGTTACTTGCTTTGGAGATATACTTGCTCTGCTATTTTGCCAAATCAAGAGAGAGGAAAGCGGGAGTTTCACCTCATTCAGAATTGAAATACAAGTACCGTGAAAGATTGGGCCACATTACGCATCAACACACGTTAATCCGTATCATCTTGGTATCAGAGCGTGGTTGATCACGGTACGTGGAATTTTCCTTCTTGGTACATTGAGGTAGAACATCATGTCAAAAACTAGCCAGTATGGTTCTAATGGTGGATCGGACGAGGAGCCTACGTACGGAGATACACTATTACCGCACGTCGTGCTCGGTTTGATGCCACTACCGCTATTTTCTTCGTCGCGAGAAGGTTTTACGCCATCAACTTGAAACTCAAATCCAAGGAGTGCAAGACACATCGAGCGATCGTCTAAACACAAATGAACGTCGTATGATGGAAGGTTTTGACCGTCGAATCTTGCTATCCTTCGCTTGGAGGAGAGGCTACCACCGCCACGAGGAGCAAATGTACGGTCTTGCCCCAACCACAACATGGGCGTGCACAACGTGTTGTACGCCATGCCGAGATGACTTCTATCTTTCGATTCGAGAGGAGGCCGTTTTCGATGATCATGAAAGACATCAACGACGTCCACGACGTGAATACTTTGATCGTCGAGGTCTTTGGACATGGTGTTCGTCATAATGGAGGTGAATATGAAGATGGCGGTGATCGGAGAATCAAGATCACCATACCGGAGTTTAAGGGTAGATCGATCCGAGGCTTATTTGGAGTGGGAAATGCGTGTCAATCAAAATTTTCACAACCACCACTACTCCAAGAGAAGAAGGTTCGTGTCGCCTCTATTGAGTTCACCGAATATGCTATTATTTGGTGGGATCAATTGAATCGTCAGGAGGAACGTCCTAACACTTGGGAAGTAATGAAACAAGCTATGCGGGAGCGATTTGTGCGGCATACTATACAAGGACACTTGCATACAAAGCTACGACGACTTACGGGGTGCTAAGGCGGTGGCGAGTACTATCAAGAGATGCAAGTGCTCATGATCCGTACAAGTGTGCGTGAGTCACGGAGGCGACCATGACACGTTCTTTGAAGGGTCAATGAAGATGTGCGAAACCGTGTTGATTTAATGCAATATAACACGTGCAAGAATTACTTCATCAAGCGGGCGTCTTGAACAATGGGTGAAGGACACTCAAGCAAGGGTTGGCCGTACCACTCATAGCACTTTGAGACGTGCAACTTCGCAAGATGGAGATGCGGGATCAACTCCTAAACCGGTTGCATTCACTATACCGGTTCGTAGTACATTCAAGGAAGCTTCGAAACCTATTAGTGTTGCAGGCAAAGATACCTCACATGCTGATTTGAGTGCATTCTCTACGGCTAGAACTAGCAACATTGAATGTTTCAAGTGCAAGGGCCGAGGTCATATGAAGAAGGATTGTCCAAACATGAAGACGGTGTTGCTTACACATGATGGCTATGCAACGAGAGCGACAATGATAAATCTGAACCTTTTGATGAATCTGAGAAGCTAGAGCAAATCATTTGTTATCCCGAACAAGGTATTAGCTTGATGGCTCAAACGGTGCAGCGTGATAACACCGTTATTGTGAGGAAGGGAGAGCGACATCATATCTTTCAAACCGATTGCAAGATCAAAGAAAAGGTGTGTAAGTTGATTATTGATAATGGGAGTTCACCAACATGATTGGCAAGAATGTGGTGGAATCACTCTCATTGTCCACATGGAGGCATCCTAAACCATATTACATCCAATGGCTCAACAACGTCGGCAAAATCAAGATCACACACAAGGTGAGAGTGCCACTTACTATTGATGGCTATGTCGATAAAGTGGAGTGTGATGTGGTACCAATGCATGCTGGTCATATTCTATTGGGACGTCCATGGCAATTTGATCTGAATGCTACACATCAAGGACGGTCCAACCGATATACATTCATGCACAAGGGAGAGTTCCATGCTTTGGTGTCAAAGACTGATGAAGAAATCAAGAGTGATTTGGTTATGGTTAGCAAGAAGAAGGCCGTAAAGACTACAATAAAACCGAGGACGGTTTTGCTTCAAGAAGGGAGGATGATGAGGCCCTAAGTGCATCTACTACTGTAGTCAATATCCCTAGCGGCAAGTGTGCATTAAGCCTCAAGTTGAGCCTATTATGCATCAATGGAGAAAAAAACAAGAACCAGGTTCGGCAAAGAGCAAGGATAGGGAGGAATGCCGACCGGGGAGCTTTAGCGGACATGGGAAGACACAACAACAAAGGACTTTGCATGTTACAAAGTATACAAGAGAATTCCGCCAAGAAAAGACAGAAGAACCAAATTCAAACCCTATTCCAAAATCAATATATTTTGACATAAGAATCCAAAATGGGTTTGGATTGGTGCAATTCCAATTCAGATCAATCTTTAAAAGAAGTTAATTATAAATTACTTGTAATAGGATAGTTTAATCTATTTTCAGCAATTAGAGTAGTTTAAATTTCGAATTAAAGGAGTTCGCAATAAAAAAGCAGTTGGTCTTGTTCATGAGCGAGAACCTCGATGAACCGACTTCGGATCTTCGCTCATGCTACAATATCCGAGACGGTTTTTTACTGCTCATGGCTATATATTTAGGGTAGAGCCCCATTGTAAGCAAGTTTGAGTTGAATAAAATACAGAAAAGTCACAGGTTTATGTGGCGCAAAATGAATACATGCGTTTCGGAAATTTCCATCTAGGGTTTTGTGATTGCGTGAATATTGGAGGGAGGTTGTTCTTCCAAGATCCGTGATTCCTTGTGGATCATCTCACCAATTCGTAGCATCCTCAATTGCTCACGGTTTGGTGTTGTTCTTCCGGTTTGATTTTGTTTCTCTCTTCGGATTGATTCAACATCAACCAAGTGTTACTTGCTTTGGAGATATACTTGCTCTGCTATTTTGCCAAATCAAGAGAGAGGAAAGCGGGAGTTTCACCTCATTCAGAATTGAAATACAAGTACCGTGAAAGATTGGGCCACATTACGCATCAACACACGTTAATCCGTATCATCTTGGTATCAGAGCTCTTGATGGTTTGTGGTGAATTTCGTGATCTTTGATTGACCACTGATCCATGATGGCGTGGGTGTAATCCAGCGACGATCACGTTCTTAATCTATGCAAGGTTTGCTTGAGATAAGTCTCTTTTCGTTCTTGCTTTCAATTTGGTGATTTTAGGGCTTTCTTTGATCCGCGAGTTTGTGATTGATTCTTTCACGTGAATTAGCTTGCTGTGTGATATGTGTGAATCTATCTAATCATCCTGATCATCAATCTCTCACGAACAAGCTTTAGGATCAAGTTTTCGTTCTTGCCCGGTTTTAGACCTTCTGTTAATCAATTGGCAATTGCTCAAGATCGTTCCAAGAATTATCATAATATTCGATTGGAATAGGTCCTCAATAGCATATAGAAGGTGTGTGCCAAGTTTCATAAAGATTGGAGTTGAGAATCAAAAGTTTCACCTAATTGCAACCGTCATCGGTGATTTTCTTTATTGCGGATCGGTTCGAGTCGGCGGTCGGACCGCCCGTCATCACCGGTCGATCGATTTTGAGCGGTCCGACCGCCAAAGACTACGCCGGGTCGATCGCCCGACAATCGGTCCGACCGGTTGGATACAGCCATCGACCGCCTGCGTCTTTGTTAGTCTTTGCAATCTTAGTTGATTTTGTTATTTTGCTTAGGGGATTTAATTGGATTCAATACTAGTCTTCCGCTGTACTGGTATATTGATCTTCATAGCTTCATCATAGTTATTGGAGTGAAATTGTGTTGAATTCATTATTTGGGAAAAAGTGAGTGTGCTCCTATTCACCCCCCCTCTAGTCGCCTTTTCGATCCAACAAGTGGTATCAGAGCCCTGTTAGTTCAATCTTGATCTTAACCTGGTCACTTTGAACTTTGACGATGGATAAGTTTTCTACTAAACCGCATATCTTCGATGGGCACGACTATGCCTATTGGAAGAATCGTATGCGCGTCTTTCTTGAGAGCGAGGGACAAGCTATTTGGGATGTTGTTAGAGCCCCGCTGGTTATTCCCGAAATTGCTACACACTTCGCAATTCTTTTGGCTAACAACAATAAGGCTAAGAATCTTTTATATGGTGCACTTGGTAGACAAGAATATGATAGAATTTGCAATCTTTCAATCACGCATGAAATTTGGAACACTCTCGAAACATATCATGAGGTTCGTCCCAAATCAAAAGGTCGTCAAGCAGTTTACAAGCGTGAATACAATAAATTCGAGATGCGTCTGGAGAGAGCATCGATGACATTTTCGATCGCTTTAATAAATTAATTAATCAAATGAAAGTCGTTGATATTGAATATTCTCAATCGAAAATGACACCCATCTCTTGGTCGCAATCAACACCAAGGAGTGGGAGATGAAGGCTCTTGCTATAGAGAAAATGTTGATCTTTCAAGTCTTACTTTAGAATTGCTTTATAGTAAACTCAAGACTCATGAAATTAAAAGAGTTGATCATCCCAAGAAAGATAATTTAGCTTTGGTAGCGATCCTCTCAAAAGGCTTTTGATGACTCTTTTGAATCTTCTTACGGATTTTCATTTGCTTGTTTATCTGCTATTCATGAAGAGGAGCTTGAAAGTATTCTGAAACAGAGTTAGCTCTTCTAGCTAAAAATTCACACGGCCTACAATAATGTGAGAAACAAAAGAGAGGTGGTCCTGACATGCTATGAATGTGGTGAGCTCAATCATATCCGCAAATTGCCCCAAGTCAAAGGTAAGAGCAATCATAAGGAAGGAAAGCCGACTTGGAAGAAGCCTCCTTTCAACAAATTAAGGTATGAGGCTAATAAGCTTGTGAAGGTGCTCACCGGGTCCTTGCCGCTTTTGAGGATCAATCCTTGAGCGATGTGGATACCGGGAGTGAGGAGGACAAGGAGGAGGAGATCCTCAAGCCAAAAGAAAGGAAGGCCAAGGACTTCACGGCATGTGCTTCATGGTCGACAATCGCGACATTGATGACAATGAGGTATCTTTTTCTTATGATGAGCTTTCTGCTAAATATGATTCTATAGTTGAGCAATTACTTAGTCAAGATGAAGCACTAGAATTTGTCATGACAAAAAATAAGAAATTAGAGTCAAAAATTAGCAAACTGAAAGTAGAGCTTAAAAATGCTAAGACTCTTGAACCTGATGAATGTTTATCTTGTCATGCTATGCATTCAGAAATTACCAATTTACAATCTGCTCATAATATTTATGTACAACAACTTGAGAATGCTAGATCTGAACTAAATGAAATTAAAAGTGCTCCTTGTGAAAAATGTTTAGAATCTAGTAAATTGATTGCTTTTGATGTATTTGATTCTAGCCCTTGCACTTCATGTTTAGAAAAAGAACGTGAAATCAAAGATATCTTAGAAGCTGCTAGAGTCAAATATGCTAAGCTTAAGGACGATATTGAAAATACTACTTGTGCTTCATGTTCCACTCTTAAGCTTGAAATTGCTTTGTATAAGGAGAAATCTATGAATAATACTTGTGATGCTTGTGTTAACTTGAGAAAAGAAAATGCTTACCTTCATGATACATTAGAGAAATTTTCTAAAGGTAAGAAACAATTAAACATGATTCTTGACAAGTCTAAAACTCCTTATAAGAAGTAAGGTTTAGGATTCAATTCTTTTCAAGACAATTCAAACCCAAAAGTCATTCAAGTCTTGGAAAAGGTTTAATTGAATTCAAAACCCAATCTGCAAAACATCTTTTAAATCTGCGGGTTTTGCCCAACCTTGTATTAATTCAAATGGTGCTTCTTCTAGTGGTACCAAGTACCATTGCACTTATTGCAAGAAAGGTGGGCATTTGATTGAATTCTCATTGGCGTAGGTTGAAAAATGATAGGAAAAATTTTGATAGAATTTCATTCATGCAACCTAGAGCTTCTATGAGACATGGTAACACCAAAAGAATAAACACGGATTAGGATTTTCTCTCATGCAAATCATTATGTTTCTAGATATCCTAATTCTAATGTTTATCGGATCGGGCGGTCGATCACGTGGTCACCGGCTCGACCGTTTTGGTCGCGGCCGATCACAAAGACAACGCCGGCCGATCCGCCCATGGACGATTTAAGTCTCATGTTAATTTAAACATTGCTCATAACCGAATGTTAGATGAAATCAAGGATAGTACTTCTGGTTTGTATACTCCTTGCAGACGTGTGTCTCAGTACTGGATTCCTAAATCTTGTTTATCTAACCCCAGTATTGAGACACATCGTTCTTTTGTTCCTTGATTTTCAGGACTACCGTGGAAAGGGAAGAACACGTGGTTCGTCGACTCGTGTTCACGCCACATGACCGAAACTCAAAATGGTTCACCTCTTTCACGCGGCAACAGTGATGACTTCATCACCTTTGAAGATGATACACAAGGGCGAATTGAAGGAACAGGATCAATTAGGGTGAACAACAAATTCATTCTAAAGGATGTCGCTCTTGTGGACAAGCTTAGGTATAATCTCCTTTCGCTTCTCGACTTCTTGATGATGGTTATGAGACTGCTTTTAAGAAAAATGCTTGTCGTGTGCTTGATTCTCTTGGTGAGCTTGTGTTTGGAATCTCTAGAGTTGGTAGAATTTTTGGCCGATTTTTCGAATCTCTTCTTTGGATCTCTTAAATGTTTGCTTACATCTTCTTCTCGATTTACGGCTTTGGCACCGACGTTTGGGGCACATTGGTTTTGATCATCGACACGAGTTAGGAACCTTGATCTCATGAGAGGTTTGCCCAAACTCAAAGTCGCAAGGATGTCAGTATGTGCGCTCAGTAGGCATGGCAAACAAGTTGCCGCCACACCCTTCTCAGACTATGGTTATGACCGACGAACCGGACGGTTGCTTCATATGGATCTTGTTGGTCTGCTAGAGTCCGGTCGATCGGTGGAAAATGGTATATTCTTGTCATAGTCGATGATCTTTCTAGATATACTTGGGTGTTCTTTCTTACTTCAAAAGATGAAACTTTTGGTTATTTTCATGACCTTGTTCTTCGTTTGGCTTCGAGCTTCTGGTGCTTTGAGAGCGATTCGCGATGATAATGGCACGGAGTTCAAAAATACTTCTTTTGCTTCTTTTTGTCCGAGGCGTGGTATTGAGCATCGTTCTCCTCTCCACACGTCCCTCAACAAAATGGCGTGGTGGAAAGGAAGAATAGCACCTTGGTCGAAATGGCTAGGACGATGCTAGACGAGTATAACACACCGAGGAGATTTTGGGCGAAGCTATTGCTATCGCTTGCCATATTGCAAATCGTGTCTTTTGAGACCTTCTTTAAGCAAGACTCCTTATGAGCTTCGTTTTGGTAGAAAACCCTCTTTCGCATTTTGAGTTTTTGGATCAAAATGTTTAATTCTTAAGACAGCAACTTAGATAAATTTGAATCAAGAACTTTTGATGGGTTATTTCGGTTATCTGCTCATTCGAGGGTTTTCGGGTTTTTAATCTCGAGACTAACATTATTCAGAGACTTGTAATGTCACTTTTGATGAGACTAGCCACAGGCTAGATCTATTACTCTGAGATAATTTACAGTGTGTGACAGAGAGCATTTTTGTGGAGGAAGATGAGGACGGTAATATCATTCCTTTATCTGCTTTGCTCTTGAAGCGCCCACATCGATACAAGAACACGCTCGTCTACTTCACCTTCGATTGAGGCTCTGCTGCATCTTCATCATCGCAGATACTGCGGAGGTCGAAGAAACGGTATCTCACCCGGCGCCCACTTCGCATTCAGAGACATCCTCCGAATGATAATAGGTAATCTACATGAGCGAGTCACTCGCTCGGTATAATGATCCAAATCTCTACTCTCATTCGGCTTTTGTTGCTTCTTTTGAACCCCGCGATATATCACATGCTTTATCTGATTCTAGCTGGGTAAATGCCATGCATGAGGAGTTAGAAAATTTTGAAAGAAACAAAGTTTGGAACCTAGTAGAACCCCCTAGTGGTCATAATGTTATAGGAACCCGTTGGGTGTTTAAGAATAAACAAGGTGAGGATGGTTCTGTGGTTAGAAACAAGGCCGATTGGTAGCTCGGGGTTTCACCAAGTTGAGGGTTAGATTTTGATGAGACATTTGCTCCTGTTGCTAGACTAGAAGCCATTCGCATTCTGCTTGCATTTGCTGCATCAAAAGGTTTTAAATTATATCAGATGGATGTTAAAAGTGTCTTTTTAAATGGTTTCATAGAAGAGGAAGTGTATGTTAAGCAACCCCCTGGTTTTGAGGATCCCAAGTATCCAAATCGTGTTTTCAAGCTATCTAAAGCATTGTATGGTCTTAAACAAGCCCCTAGAGCACAGTATGATAGACTTAAGACCTTCTTGCTTAAAAATAATTTTGAGATGGGTAAAGTGGATAAAACTCTATTCATTCTTAGGCGTGGCAATGACTTCTTGCTTGCTCAAATTTATGTGGATGATATTATTTTGGTGGTTCTTCTAATGCTCTTGTTTCCAATTTTACGAGACTATGTCGAGGAATTTGAGATGAGTATGATGGGAGAGCTTAATTACTTTTGGGACTTCAAATCAAGCAATGCAAGGAAGGAACTTTCATCCATCGGACAAAGTACACCAAGGATCTACTCAAACGCTTTAACATGGGTGATCGCAAGCCAATTTCCACTCCCATGGCAACCTCGATTGCTTTGGATCCGGATGAGGAAGGAGAAGTCGTGGATCAACGCGAGTACCGCACATGATCGGCTCCTTCGATTTGACGCCTCGAGACCGGACATTCACTTCACGGTATGCCTTTGTGCAAGATTTCAGCGTCTCCGAACTTCCCATCGCCAAGCCGTTAAGCGCATATTCGGTATTTACACTCTACCCTCTTATATGGCATTTGGTATTCCCGCTCTTGACTTTGTCCATTAGAGGTTTTTCGATTCGATTTTGCGGTCATCGGTTAGATAGGAAGAGTACCTCGAGCACTGTCACTTCCTAGGCACTTCTCTTGTATCTTGGTCCTCTAGAAGCGGTCTTACATTGCACAATCCACTCTTTGAAGCGGAGTATGTAGTCACGCTAGTTCTCAGAGCTGATTTTGTGGATGACGCCCACTTTGAAAGATTATGGGTTAAACTTTGCTAGTGTTCCTCTTTTACGTGATAACACTACGCTATTAATATTGCTAAAAACCCAAAGGCAACATTCTAGGACTAAGCACATAGACATTCGCTTTCACTTCCTTAAAGATCATGTTGAAAAGGTGATATTGTGATGCACTTCGAGAGTCCAAGCTCAATTGGCGATATTCTTACCAAGCCTTTAGATCAAACCGATTTTCCTCCTTAAGAAGCGAGTTAGGGTAATTTATCCTTATGGGTTGGTTTGAGGGGGAGTTTGATTTTTTTCTTATCTTTCCTTGTTCTTTTGATCTTTTATTGTTCTTTTTCTGAACTTAGTGATCTTTTCGAACTTTTTAGGTTTTTAGGCTTTTTAATTGCATCTCATTGTGTCATATTGCATTCATATGAAAACTCCAACAAGTGGTTACAACAAATGGTATGAAAAATCCAAAAGATGCATTGTAATATAAGATTTTCTCGCTTATTTTTAAAATTGATGAAGCTTTGCCTATTACCCTTTAGAGCTTTTGTATTTCAATTCTTGCTCAATGTCATGTCTAGTTCTTTGACTTGCTAGAATTATCATACTTTTACATGTGTAGCTAAGTCTTTGCTATATGAGCTAGAACCTTTTAAACAACTCAAACTAAGAAATTACAATTTGTGGATGTTTTAGCGAGTTGCGAAATTAGTGCTCCTCTTGTGACATTGGCCCTGTCAGAATTGCTTTGTTAGCTCTTTGATCTAAAATTGACCATTACTTGAGCTTTTGTGTTCTTGCGATTCTAAAACTGCTCATGTGAAAAATGAAAATCAAGATTGTCTTATGCTTAAATTGTGCCAAACTATTCTTACGAGACTGCTTGTCAAATGACATGAACTTGGAGATAGTTTGATGAACTAGACGATCTCATGGGGACTGCTTGTCAGAAATGACATGAACCTCAAGATTTGTCGCCCCGGTAGAAGCTTAGAAAGAGTTTGTGGATGGCTCCTAGTCCAGGATCTTCTTTACTAAGATATACCTTTAATCAACTAAGATATTCTGAACCTGAATTGCATTCTTTTATCCTCACAATGATCATTGGTCAATTGAACAATTGTTCTTTCATATGGACCTTATGTGAGAATTTTGACCCTTTTCTGGAAATCAAAGTTTTTATGCTTACTTTTGCCTTGTCTCACATGCCTATACTATTCTGATGCCAGCTTGGTCATTTACATTGCTTTTTCTTGCTTATGGACCAAGTTGTGCCTTTGTGCGAAAACTGCGAGTAAACTCGTTTTCAAACCTCTTATTTACATTTTCTGGATAATTGCCAATGTGTTCATCAAGGGGGAGATTGTGGATTTCATGGGGATATGTTCCAGATCTTAGGATGATGTGACAATTGGCAATGGTGTTTACGGTTTGTCGTTTCACGTGTTTTCGACAAAGTTCTGAGCTTATCGATGGGCGGTCCGATCGGCCCTTACACGTGGTCCGACCGGTCCCAAATCGGTCGGACCGGCCATGTGGGGCGGTCGGACCGGCGATGACCAAAGTGGTCAAAACGAGTGGGCCAAAAATAGGTGTTGTAGGCAAGTGAGGATCCCAATGCACTTGGTCTCATGATTTTGGAGTCTCCAAGAAAAGTTCTATTGGTTTAAAGTTTCGTAAGGTTTGATTTTCAGGGGTTGAAATTCGGCTAAGTCCCAGGGCGGTCCGACCGGCTCACGAGGAGCGGTCCGACCGCCAAGGCGGTCCGACCGCTCACCCGAGCGGTCGACCGGTATTGTCTTGAACGTCGGCCAACCGTCGGCGATGTTGTTTTGTTAGGTCAAAGTCATTGGTTTCATGGCATATGATTTGCATGATGCATGTTTTGACTAACATGGGTTAAGTTGTGAAGAACTTGTTCCCGAATTCGTGTTTGCTTGTCTGTGGTTGTGCAGGTTGCTTGGTGGTCAACGACGGTCAACGGCGAGGAGGATCGGGACTAGACTTGGAGAGTTGAGGTCCAGAACGATCAACGATGCCGGGTGAGGTCAACGACTCAAGCGTGACACAAGATGGACAAGGGTGACCTATTGGAAAATCCATGGTGCATGGTGAAGTGGTTTAGGTCAAAAGGTTAAGGACGGCGCTTTGCGAAGCGTGCGTGTGTGACCCGTTTGTTAGTGGGCCTTAACGGGAGCCCAATTGAGTCAAACCCTAGGAGTTCTAGGCCTCCACTATAAATAGGAGGAGGTGGTGGCTGCACCCCTCTCTCTCGCCTTTTTATGTTTAAAAACCCTAATTGTCTTTAGGGGAGTTGGGGTGGAGGCTAGGGCTCTTGATGGTTTGTGGTGAATTTCGTGATCTTTGATTGACCACTGATCCATGATGGCGTGGGTGTAATCCAGCGACGATCACGTTCTTAATCTATGCAAGGTTTGCTTGAGATAAGTCTCTTTTCGTTCTTGCTTTCAATTTGGTGATTTTAGGGCTTTCTTTGATCCGCGAGTTTGTGATTGATTCTTTCACGTGAATTAGCTTGCTGTGATATGTGTGAATCTATCTAGCATCATCCTGATCATCAATCTCTCACGAACAAGCTTTAGGATCAAGTTTTCGTTCTTGGCCGGTTTTAGACCTTCTGTTAATCAATTGGCAATTGCTCAAGATCGTTCCAAGAATTATCATAATATTCGATTGGAATAGGTTCTCAATAGCATATAGAAGGTGTGTGCAAAGTTTCATAAAGATTGGATTCAATACTAGTCTTCCGCTGTACTGGTATATTGATCTTCATAGCTTCATCATAGTTATTGGAGTGAAATTGTGTTGAATTCATTATTTGGGAAAAAGTGAGCGTGCTCCTATTCACCCCCCCTCTAGCCGCCTTTTCGGTCCAACACGATGGTGTCCGCTCGTGGTGCTCCCTCCAGATCCATCTCGTCGCCGGTCAAACCCTAGGAAACTAAAGCGATTGGATTTCTCATGGATTTTGATTCGTGATCTTGTTGTCTATGCACGCCCATATCGCTGTTGCCACCTCTACTCAACGGCACTGCCATCGTAGTAATCTGCCCAGGCAATCGAGTAGGAGGCGACCCGCCCTAGCACAAGTGAGCAGAACTTGGAATTGATTCATCCATGTCTTCTCACCGTTCTCTTTCTCTGCTCATTTTATCTGTTGTCGCACAAACATAACTACTACCGTCTCCTAATTCTGGTAATCAAAATATAAATAATCGAATTAACTCTTCCCCTCTTAATTATATGCCTTTTGTTTTTAGAGTTCGTCCTGACGTTGGTGTCAAATATCGTGTGTTTCTTTGTCAGTTCAGTCATCAATCACAAATTTTTTCTCTCTATCTTGTGTTGTTGTTGCGTACTCTTGATATTTATGCATCACCGTCACTAGGTTCTAGTGATGTGCCGCTTAGTCGTCTCCTTCAGGAGTTATATATGCCTGGTTGCGGTTTCACGTAGCCATTGTTCTTCCTTTTTTTAATACTACCTTAATTATTGTTTCAATTCAATCTTGTATTTGTCTATTTGTCCGGCAGCGCTGCGTTGTCTTGTCTTGGTCACTTCATCTTGTTGAGGGGCACTACTATATGGTTGCCCTTAGCCTTTAGGAATACTAAACTAGGGTCCTTGTATGCCCTCTCCGCGTAGCACGTGTCGCTTTCCCGCACGGTGTCCCCTTTCCCGGCCAGGCGCCTAACGATCCCCGCTCCCGTGTCGTGAACCATCCCTGCAGTGTCATCAGCCGATTTTTTAAAATAATATTATTTTAATAAAAATTATAAAAACAAATAGTTAATTTTTAATTACAAAATAGGTTACTATCGCTATTCCAATTAGCGACAGTAGCCCTATCACCATTCCAATTAGCGATAGTAGCCCTATCGCCAATTGGAACCGGCGACATGCCCCTTCGCAGTTAAATTGGCGATAGGACCCTGTATTTTTTTTATGTATAGAAGCCAGCTTAAAATTTAGTGGGTTTCAGGATATATTTTTTTGGTAATATCTTTAAGTGTCTGCGTAGTTCGGAATTCAAAATTGGAGAAGATAATGAAATATGAAGTAGATAATGAAAGATTGGCGACACAATTTAGAATACGAGTTCGGTGGGGCAATAACACAAACAACCCCCTTCAAAGCGAAATGAAAAAATTGGCTTTAAGGTTGCCATGCACGCTATTGTCCTGATTATATTGATCGCAGAATTGATTCGTTCGGGAAAAGAGTATGAAATTTGTAATAGACAAAATATTTGGAAACAATATATTTAAATTTGAAAGAATTCATATTTTAGTTGTGAATTACAGGGTGCATTAGGTTGGGTGACGTGCATTAGAAACGACAGCATGCACAAATCAATAAACTGGAAAACACTTACGATACATGTGTACCTTTCTGAAATAAAAAAGGTTGATTGGAATAAAGTTAATTAGTTCTAGCGGCCCATCAGTCCCTTCCCATTGCCTCTTGACTGCCTGTGGTGGCAGCCAATGTCGAAGTCAACCATGTTATGCGAGACGGGCTAGATGATTGAATGATTTTATGATAGCACAACGTAGGGCCAAATCAATAATTAGGATGCAAATTGAACCTAACTTACCTCTTCGATATGGCGTGTGCCCGGGCAATGGGAAGCACTCGGATGGCTGCAGGTCTCACTAGCAGGAGCCTTCCTGTTGTCTATTGTGTGTTTGGCTCGGTCGTACTAAGCTTTCTATTCGGGGGTCCTCCACCACCACCCAGCTTTCCTGGGATCCTCTAGTGCCTTTTCAATAGGGCCGGGTACGTAAAGTTTTCAGTGTTCGAAGGTCTTGGGTCGCTTTGTGTAGTTGAACATGTATTTCTGGTCATTGAAAACCCTATCGTACATTTCTGGGTCGTCGATCTATTGGAAGAAGTTGCATCATATCTCCAGCTGCCATTATGCGCAGATGTAGTAAGGGATGTATGGAATGGAATGTAAGATGTGAAAAATTTATATGTGCGTAAGATTCACTTATGAGGATGTTCCTGCAAGTGTAGTACGCCCGGGCGACGGTCGCCGAGTGTGTGGACTGAATGATCTTCGCCGGTTCGTTGCACACATATTGTGGGCGTGGAAACTCTGGTGATACTGCTGCATCCTTCATCGAACGATCCGGGTAGGGTTTAGCCCTCTCGGCAAGTCACTTGCGCTTCCGCAACATCTTCGCGTAGAAGTTTGACGACGAGTTGGACATCTCCCTCTAGTTGTGTGAACTAAGTTAGAGTGAATTGTTGGGTGGTGGTGTAGTGCTGAGGGTGGAGGGGGAAGAGATAAGACATCGTACTGAAAATGTGGCATGGTGTCAGACTTGGATTTCACAATCCAAAATCCTCTTTGAACAACACAACACTATTCCATGGATTAGTAGATAGTGCTCACATAATACATCACTGAATCATTTCATACATAACGTAGACCCAACAATTCATTTATATTACAAATATCATAGTCAATTAGACCGCATCGGGTCAAGTTTTATAGTAGAGCCAAACAAACCAAATGATTACATTACAAAGCAATGGAACGACAGCAGAAGTAAAAGGGGTTGAGCACATCTCTCCACAGGAAAGTGATTGGGGAAACAAATATACGACCGATATTATCCAACGACTTGGCCAACATAGGTGTACACGAGTACCGACTGAGTCAGCTAGACTGATGAGAGACTAAGACTACTCTTAAACATCTGGATCCTTGTAGGCATAGTGCCCTTGGTCCACGGCTTCTAAGAGTTAGGGGAAAGAGCGAGGATGAGAACAAATAACCGTGCTCACAAGACAACACACAAAGAATGCAATATATGTATATGCAAGGCTTTAACAAGGGAGACTCGGGTTCTTTTATTTGCTCAAAGCAACTGTGGATATCATGGGGATATGCTCCAGATCTTAGGATGAGGCGACAATTGGTAATGGCGTTAAAGGTTTGTCGTTTCACGTGTTTTTGGCAAAGTTGCTGGGCTGTCAGGCTTCAGGCGGTCAGGCCGGCCAACTTCAGAAATGGTGTTTTGAGTTGGACCAAAAATAGAGGGTGTAGACAAGAGAGGGGATTCTATTGCACTTGGTCCCATAATTTTTGGAGTCTCGAGTCAAAAGTTCTATTGGTTTGAAAATTCCAGTAGATTTCAGAATTTTAGGGGCTGAAATCGGCTAAATCCCAACTGGCGGTCAGACCGGCTAATAGGTGGCGGATCGGGCCGAGCCACGGTGGGCCACGAAGCGATCGACTGTTTTTATTTGAATCGTCGGCCTTCGTGGCGACGATGTTCGGTTGTTAGGTCAAAGTCATGAGTTTCAGTGCATATGTATTGCATGATGCATGTTTTGACTAACATGGGTCAAGTTGTGAAGAACTTGTTCCCGGATTCGGTTTACTTGTCTATTGTTGTGCAGGTTGCTTGGTGGTCAACGACGGTCAACAGCGAGGATGATCAAGACTAGGCTTGGAGAGCCGAGGTCCCGAACGATCGACGATACCGGGTGAGGTCAATGAACTCAAGTGTGGTGCAAGATGGACAAGGGTGACTGTAGGACCGTAAAGGCGACTAGAGGGGGGGGTGAATAGGCGCTTTCTTGACTTTTCACCTTAATCAAATTCAACACACACTTTTCTCCTTTAGCTATGAAAGCTAAGAAGATCAGTAAATGCACAGAAGAAGCCTTGTGCTGAATCCGATTACCCCCTTAACCACAAGACTCAATAATGGAGAATTGATCTCACTGGGCCGGTCGGACCGGTGTAGCTAGCTATCTGATCGCTCAAGGTCGGACCGGCGATCAATTGGCGGTCTGACTATCGGACGGTCGGACCGGTGGTGAAAAATTGGTCGGACCGATTTAGTCCAGAGGCAACGCACAATGCCCAAATCCAAAATGAAAATTGGTCCAACTTTTGATTCAACCAATGAAACTTGACCAAATTTGGAGTACACCTCCCTAAGGATATCTAAGACCTATTTCTAGCGACGATCGTCCAGATCCACTTCAAAGAATCGATCTCTTTAGGTTTTACCAAAAAAAGTGTTCAAAACCTAGAAATATGAAAATCTTGATCCAAAACTTACTTGTGGGGAATTGATGATCTAGATGATTCTAGGAGTATTCCCACACATCATAGCAAGGCAAAATCGGTTAAGAGACCAAGCATAAACACCCGGATCAAGGAAGCATCAAAATCATCAAAAGAGAGAAGAAAATAAATGAGACTTCATCCTTGAACAAACATCTACAGATTGATTGATTCAAGATATTGCTTGTCAAAGCCACTCCCTCAAGGAGGACAAGAGCTCAATCAAAGAGCACACCAAAGATTTCTCTCTAAACCCTAGCCTCTCCTCTCCTCTCCAAACCCTAGAAAACTTAGGTTTTTGCTAAATGAGTGCTTGAGGGGTTTTTTCCATCTCCCCCCTTCTATTTACAGGGTGGCTAGGGTTTCTCTCATGGGCTCCCATTAAGGCCCAACATAAATGGGGTACACACACACATATATCTGTTGAAGCAATCGCCTGCTTCCCCACGTGTAGATTGATCAGCGGCTCTCATCATGTCGGTAAGTCTCTCCCGTCCGAATCCCATCGGAACCTCCAAGGCACTTGCACCGACCCCCGCGCCGCTTGATCCAACCAGCTGCAACGAACTGCCCGTTCGATCCATCTTGTCCATTCTGCACCATGCTTGAGTCACACGACCTCACCTGGCATCCATGATCGTTCTGGACCTCAGCTCTCCAAGTTTAGTCCCGATCCACCTCACCGTTGACGTCGTTGACCTACAAGCCACCTGCACAGCAATAGACAAAGAAATCGTCTCTGGGAACAAGTTCTTCACATATTGACCCACATTAGCTCAACAATGCAATATGCAACAATAAAGCATTGAAACTCATGCATTAAACACAACGAAAACACAACAATGCCAAAATGGCTGAAGTCCAAGTGGGCCGTCGGATCGTCCTACCATGCGGTCGGACCGATTTCAATGGTCGGACCGATTCCATAACGGCGGTCGGACCGCCCCAAAAGACTTTGCCAAAATTCAACTTGAAAATCCGCAAGCTCTCTGGAATTTTCCAACGGATAGAACTTTTGACTGGGAGCTCCAAAAATTATGTGACCACATCCAGGAGACTCCCCTCTCATGCCTACACGACTTATTTTTAGCCTAGCTCCAAACTTCATCATCAACTGTGGTCGGTCGGACTGCCACACGGCCGGTCTGACCGGTGGCTTGGCCGGTCGGACTGCCAATGACCTGACAGCAATGAAGTTTTTTGAAAACGCGAGATTCGTCAAACCAACAACGCCATTGCCAATTGACTCATCATTCCAAGATCATGCACATATCCCCACGATATCCACAGTGACCTATTAGCTAATCCGCGTGCAAGATGGCGCAAGATGTAGCTAATTAGGTCAAGAGGTGTTAAAGACGGCGCATTAAAATACGTGCGTGTGCAACCCGTTTGTTTTGGGCCTTAACGGGAGCCCAATTGAGTCAAACTTCTAGAAGGTCTAAGCCTCCACTATAAATAGGGGAGGGAGGTAGCTACACCTCCTTTCGTCTCTTTCCAGTTGGAAACCCTAATTTTGCTTCGGGAGAGCTTTTGTGGAGGCTAGGGTTCTAGAGAGTTTGATGTGATTTTCATGCTCATAGATTGAGCTTTGTCCTCCATTGATGGAGTGGATGTAAACCAAAAACAGATCAAATCAATCCAAAGAAAGCTTGATCAATGTTTTGTCTCATTGCGTTCTTTCTCTATATTTGATGATTTTGAGTCTTTCTTTGATCCGTGAGTTTTTGATTGAATTCTTCACGTGATCTAGCTTGCTGTGACATGTGGGAACATATCTAGGATAATCTTGATCATCAATCACCCACGAGCACGATTTTGGATCTAATTTTCGTTTTGACTCGGTTTTGAACTCTTCCTCAATTAAACGGAAAAGGATTGTAATTCTTCCAAAAAATTATCACAATCTTCGATTGGAATAGATTCCTGACATCGTAGAGAAGGTGTGTTCCAAGTTTCATCGAGTTTGGAGTTGTAGATCAAAAGTTTCATCTATTTGCAACTTCGTCATCGAGGCTGTTTGATCTGTTCTTCAGGCCGGCGGTCAGACCGCCCAAGGCCACCGGTCAGACCGCCATTGACCCAGCGGTCCGACCGCCAGTGCACTGAATTGCTTTAGTCTTTGTTGATTTTGTCGTATTGCTTAGGGGTTTAAATTGGGTTCAATATTAGTCTTCCATTTGTCTTGATATCTCGATCTTCATAGCTTCCATAGCTACTGGAGTAAAATATTATTGAATCAATTATTTGTGAAAAAGTGAGCGTACTCCTATTCACCCCGCTCTAGTCGCCTTTTCGGTCCAACAAGTGGTATCAGAGCCCGGTTAGTTCAATCTTGATCTTAACCGGTCACTGAACTTGACGATGGATAGATACTCCACCAAGCTACATATCTTCGATAGGCACAACTATGCCTATTGGAAGAATCGCATGCGAGTCTTCCTTGAGAGCGAAGGTCAAGCTATATGGGAGGTTGTTCGAGCCCCGCTCGTTATTCCCGAAGTTGCTACGCCGGCTTCAGCAGCCCTCTTGGCTAACAACAATGAGGCTAAAAACATCTTATATGGTGGGCTTGGTAGACAGGAGTATGATCGGATTTGTAATCTTGAGACTGCACACTAGATTTAGAACACCCTCGAAACCTACCATGAGGGTTCGTTCCAAATCAAGAAAGTACGCCAAACAGTCTATAAACGTGAATATAACAAATTCGAGATACGTCCTGGAGAGAGCATCGATGACATTTTCAGTCGCTTTAATAGTGTGATTAATCAGATGATAGCTGTTGGTATTGAATATTCTCAATCTAAAAATGCCATCCACATCTTGGCTGTAATCAACACCAAGGAGTAGTAGATAAAGGCTACCGCCACCGAGGAGAATGTCAACCTCTCTGATCTGACTTTGGAGCTGCTCTATAGCAAGCTCAAGACTCATGAGATCAAGAGGATTGATCATCCCAAGAAGGAAAACATGGTATTGGTAGCAGACCCGCTCAAGAGAGCTTCTGATGGGTCTTCTGAGTGTTCTTCTGGGTTTTCGCTTGCTGGTTTATCTACAATCCATGAAGAGGAGTTTGAGAGTCTCCCTGAGGCTGAGTAGGCCCTCATAGTTAAAAAGGTCACACGGGCCTATAATAATATGAGAAACAGAAATATAGGAGGTCTCGTGACTTGCTATGAGTGTGGTGAGCTTAATTATATCTGGGCAAATTGCCCCAAGCTGAAAGGAAAGAGCAACCACAAGGAGGGAAAGTCAGCTTGAAAGAAGCCTCAATGGAAGAACTCAAGGTATGATATTGCCAAATTGACAAAGGCCGCTCACCGAGTTCTTGCCGCTTTTGGGGAACAATTCTTAAGCGATGTGGACTCCGGGAGCGAGGAGGACAAGGAGGAGGAGATCCCTCAAAACAAGAAGAAGGGGAAGGCCAAGGACTTCACCGGCTTGTGCTTCATGGTTAACTCCGTTGACGACGACAACGATGAGGTACCTCCCTCCTATGATGTCCTTTCTGATAGATGTGAAAATATGTTTGAGCAACTCATGAGTCAGGATAAGGCCTTAGAGTTTATCATGGCCAAAAACAAGGATTTAGAGTCACAAGTAGATAGTTTGACTTTAGAACTTACAAATGTTAAGACTCTTGAATCTGATGAATGTTCATCTTGCCATGTTATGCACTCATAATTTGCTAAACTGCAATTTGTTCATAATATTACTTTGCAACAACTTGAAAATGTTAGGACTGAGCTTGTTGAGGTTAAATCTGCTCCATGTGAAAAATGCTTAGAGTCCAGCAAGTTAGTTGCTTCTGGTGTGGTTGATTCTAGCTTTTGCACTTTCTGCTTAAAACGCGAACATGAAGTTAAAGATATCTTAGAAACAGCTAGAGCTAAATATTCCAAACTTAAGGGCAGTATTGAGTCTGCTACATGTGCTTTATGTTCAGCTCTTAAACTTGAAGCTGCTTCATATAAGGAAAAATATGTTAGAGCCATTAAGGGTAAAACCTGTTAATCATGTGTTAATTTTGAAGAAGAAAATGCTTATCTTAAGGATACCTTAGAAAAATTCTCTAAAGGTAAGAAACAATTAAACATGATTCTAGACAAGTCTAAAACTCCTTATAAGAAGCAAGGATTAGGATACAACTCTGTCCAAGATAATTCTAAGCTAAAAGTTATTCAAGTCTTGGAAAATGGGTTAGTTGAATTCAAAACCCAACCTGCAAAAACTATCTTTAAATCTGCAGGTGTTGCCCAACCTTCTGTTAAGTCAAAGGGTGCTTCTCCCAGTAGTATCAAGTACCATTGCACCTATTGCAAAAAGGATGGACATTTGTTTGAGTTCTGTTGGCGTAGGTTGAAAAATGATAAGAAAATTTTCGCTAGAATTTCATCCAATCAACCTAGAGCTTTTATGAGACATGGTAACATAGAAAATAAGAAACCTGGTTTAGGATTTTTGTCACATGCTCATCATCATGCTTCTAGACAGGATAACTCTCATATTAATTTAACCATTGCTCATAACAGAACTTCAAATTGAATCAAGGATAGCACTTCTGCTTTGCATGCTACTCGCAGACGTGTGTCTCAGTACTGAGTTCCTAAGTCTTGTTTAACTAACCCCAGTATCGAGACACATCATTCTTTTGTGCCTTGATTTTCAGGTTTACCGCGGAAAGAGGAAGAACACGTGGTTAGTCGACTCCGGCTGTTCACGCCACATGACCGGAGACTCAAGATGGTTCACCTCCTTCACACGATTGACGGGTGATGATTTCACCACTTTTGGAGATGATGGACAATCTAAGCCCTGGAGCTAGATCAGATATTTCAGCACAAGAACCTGCTGTGACTACTTCGCCTTCAGATGAGGCTCCTACTGCATCTTCGTCATCAGTAGTACCTGCGGAGGTCGAAAAGATGCTTTCCTATCCGAGTGCTCCACTTCACGGTCTGCCTATGTGCGAGGTTTCAAACGTCTCCGAGAGCTTCCCATCACCAAGCTGTTAAGCGCATATTCAGGTATTTACACTCTACCCTCTTGTATGGCATTTGGTATTCATGTTTTTCATCTTTGTCAATCCGGGGGTTTTCTGATTCTGATTTTGCGTGCTGTCGGCTAGATAGGAAGAGTACCTCAGGCACTTGTCACTTCCTAGGCACTTCTCTTGTCTCTTGGTCTTCTAAGCGGTCTTACATTGCACAATCCATCTTTGAGTGAATATGTAGCTGCTGCTAGTTGTTGTAGTCAGTTTTTGTGGATGGTAACCACTCTTAAGGATTATGGGTTAAATTTTGCTAGTGTTCCTCTTTTCTGTGATAACACTTCTGCCATTAATATTGCTAAGAACCCTGTGCAACACTCTAGGACTAAGCACATAGACATTCACTATCACTTCCTTAGAGACCATGTCGAGAAGGGTGATATTGTGCTGCACTTTGTGGAGTCTGAGGCTCAACTGGCTGATATCCTCACCAAGCCTTTAGACCCAACAAGGTTTGCCACCTTAAGGAGCGAGTTAGGGGTAATTTATCTCTTTGGGTTGGTTTGAGGGGGAGTTCGATCTTTTCTGATCTTACCTTGTTCTTCTGATCTTTTCTTGTTCTTTTCTGAACTTATTGATCTTTTTAAACTTTTTAGGTTTTTAGGCTTTTCTTGCATCTCATTGTATCATATTGCATTCATATAAAAATACAAAAAGATGCATCGTAATATAAGTTTTTATGCTTATCTCTTAAAATTGATGAAGCTTTGCCTATTACCCTTTGGAGCTTTAGTATTTCAATTCTTGCTCAATGCCATGTATAGTTCTTTGACTTGCTAGAATTATCATGCTTTCACATATACAGATAAGTCTTTGCTGTATGAGCTAGAACTCTAAAACAACTCGAACAAAAAATTACAATTTATGGATGTTTTAGCTAGTTGCGCAATTAGTGCTCCTTTTGTGACATTGACCCTGTCAGAATTGCTTTGTTAGCTCTTGAATCTAAAATTGACCATTACATGAGCTTCTTGTGTTCTTGAGAATCTAAAACTGTTCTTGTGAAACAAAAAATAATCAAATTTCAAGATTGTGTTATGCTTAAATCGTGCCAAACTACTCTTACGAGACTACATGTCAAAGACATGAACTTGGAGATAGTTTGATGATCCAGACGATCTCATGGGGACTGCTTGTCAGAATTGACATGAACCTCAAGATTTGTCGCCCTGATAGAAGCTTAGGAAGAGTTTGCGGATGGCTCCTTGTCCAGGATCTTCTTCACTAAGATATACTTTTAATCAACTTCTGATCGAAGCTGAGGATGAGTTTGTGGATGGCTCTTAGTCCAGTATCTTGTCACTAAGTTAGACCATTAGTCAACTTCAATATTCAGTGCAAATGAAAAATTATTGAAAAATGGGCGTTTGAAAAATTTGAGCAAAATGATTCAATACAGGACCTGATTGTCTCTTAATGTGGTCTTTGTTAGCTTTTTGATCTCACTTTGACATATTGATCTGGCCAGTTTCACTTTAGTATCCCTGTTGATGAACTTACTGAATTTGAAGCTTTGCTTAAATTGATCAAATTTATTGCTTTATTTTGAGCCTTCGTGCCTAGCTTTGATATATATGTCTTATCATGATCTTGCTAGCGCTGTTAGGCTTGATATGTTGTTTGTGCAATATTAGAAATACTAACTTGTTCTTTTGGGTAATCTCCAAAGCTTCTTGTAATCAAAAATTAAAAAAATACAAAAATGAAGCCACTCCATTGCACTTCATGCATACTCCTTCTTATGCTTCTTTCTACATTCCGCATTTGCTATCTCTGGACGAGAGGAAGGCGTGATTCCTTGATGACTCCATTGTCAAAGGTGAAGATATTTTAATATTAGGGGTGAAGATATCTCAATGTTGTATCTCAATGTTGTATAAAGGGGAGAAGATATAAAATGTTATAAAGGGGTAGAAAATTGAAGAATTTGAATTTTTTTTAAATCTGAGGATCATAGTGAGAGGGAGCTTTTGAATTGCATTTCTTACTCCTCATAATGATCAAAGGTCAATTACACAATTGTTCTTTCATATGGACCTTTAGTGAGATTTTTGACTCTTTTCTGGAAATTAAACTTTTTATACTTTCTTTTGCCTTATCTCACTTGCCTATGCTATTCTGATGCTAGCTTGGTAATTTTCATTGCTTTCTCTTATTTATGGACCAGGTTGTGCCTTTATGCGAAAACGAAAGTATTTTACTTTTCAAACCTCCAAATTATATTTTCTGAATTATTGCCAATATGTTCATCAAGGGGAGATTGTAGATATCATGGGGATATGCTCAAGATCTTAGGATGATGTGACAATTGGCAATGTCGTTAAAGGTTTGTCGTTTCATGTGTTTTCGGCAAAGTTACTGGGCTGTCAGGCTTCAGGCGGTCAGACCGGCCAAGGCGGCGGTCGGACCGGCCTAATCGACGGTTAGACCGGCCAAGGCGGCGGTCGGACCGGCCAACTTCAGAAATGATGTTTTGAGCTGGGCCAAAAATAGAGGGTGTAGGCAAGGGAGGGGATTCTATTGCACTTGGTCCCATAATTTTTGGAGTCTCCAGTCAAAAGTTTTATTGGTTTGAAAATTCCAGTAGGTTTCGGAATTTCAGAGGCTGAAATCGGCTAAGTCCCAACTGGCGGTCTGACCGGCCAATAGGTGGCGGTCAAACCGGCCAGGGTGGGCGGTCAGACCGGCCAGGATGACGCGCCCAAATGAAGCATCTCCGAAGGTGATCGTCTCATCACCTGGAGCACGGGCTAGGGAAGAAAACCAACGAGAATCTCCAGTCATATGGCGAGAACAACCGAGTCTACAATCCATACCTTTCCTTCCCACCGGCGACCACGAGTCAAGCAGTAAAGTCTCGATCTTGGGGTGAATCAGCGATGATTTTGGCACCCGATCTTGAGTAACACGTCGAACAGATGAAGTAGTCAAGCAAGACTGACCTCTATCTACCCTACGCTCTCTGTCACTCAACAAGTCAGAAGGTCTGTGTGCAGACCTGAAGCTGTTGTTGAATCCGACTGCTATGGAAGAGCGAGTCGGAATTCTGGCAACATGCTGATCACGCCGTGGGTAGCCATCTCGAAAGGGAAACCGAGATCTACCCTCACAGCGACGGAAGTTACGACCGAAAGGAGCACGAGGACGAAAATCAGAAAACTCAGAAAAACCAAGTCCTCGATGCTGCCCTAAATCATCAGTTCTATCAAACCTAGACCTCGTGTTGGTCTTAGGTGCACTCATGGTCTGGGGCTGACCCTGAATGTACCTAACAGACTCAACACGGTCTCTACGCGCGATCTTGGCGCGCCTGAAGCAATGATCAACCAAATGTCCATCCTTCTGACAGAAGGTGCAATGATACTTCGCCTTCTGAGGGGCCGAAGCTACAGGTGCAATTACCTTGCTGTCAGAGATCCTTTGAACAAAACCCGCTGATTTGAAATTTACTTTCTCAGTCCTGGGCTTAGTTTTGATCACACCTGGTGCTATGGTTCTGAGCACGACAGGTGGATGCTTCCTCATATCATCATGAAAGTCATATCCTAGACCCTGATTAAATCTGCAAATCTTAGATTGGTCTAGAATGAGATTGAGCTTCTTCTTGCCTCCTACAAACCTCTCGAGAGTGTTCATAAGATACTGACACTCACGAAAGAGAGAGGTGCAAGAAGAGCAGGGGGAAGAGGGAACAGCAGAAGGTAAGGGAGCAGAAGAAGAACCAACAGCATAGGAAAGATTGGCTTGTGCATGCACAGCCGACTTTGGGGGAACAATCCTACTGCTAGCAGATTGGTTCACGTTGCTAGGTGTCTCTACCAAACCCTTAGACTTCTTCCCAGCACACACAATACAAGCAGATGATTGTGTTTCTAGAAGGTCCTTAGTTAGCTTCACACATTTTTCATCCAAAGCAACCAAATCAGATTTTAGTTTATTACATTGATTGCATGGTGTAACATCCCAATTTTCAGAGCTTTAAAAATCTTTTAAACAATGGTATTAAGAAAATTCACCATTTGGATTTATTTGAATTTTAATTTAAAAAGTTTAATATGGACTTTAAGGATAAACCGATTTAATGAGCTTAATCCCAACATTAACAATTGCCAAAATTATTTTATTTAGATTCCATATGCTTGGTTATATTTTACAGAATTTTCTAGAATTTTTCCAAGATCATTTGCTATTTTCCATTGCTTATTTGAATTTCTGCTATTTTCTAAAAGGAAAAACTAATTTAAATCTCCAAGCGATCGTTGGGCGAATCTCTCAGGCCCAACATCGCTCATCCGCCCATCTCTCCGTAGCCGTCCGATCGGGCCGGACGGCGATCTCGCCACGCCTCGCCTCCCCTCTCACCGCCGGTGGACCCACCGCTTAAATCCTCGCCGCCTTCTTCTCATACGCGGACGCTGCTCCAGCGCAACCGCCATTGGCGGTCAACACCGAAGCCAGCGCGCGCCTCCAACCACCCACGACTCGCGGATGATGTGCGCGAGACTCGCGCCTCCTCCGCACGACCTCCACGTCTTCTCCCCTCTCCTCGCGCACGCGGAGCCCAAGCCGCAACCGCCGCCCGACCTCCACGCCGCCACGCCGCTGGACCTCCGGGCCCTATAAAGGAGAGCCCCGGCGCCCCTCGCGTCACCCATCCCGGCCGCCACCCACTCCCTCTCTCGCCTGTGCTCACCGGAATCGCGAATTCCCGCCGACACCGAGGGCTTGGAGCTTCGATTGCGCCTCCCGTCGTCCTCGCGTCGTCGCCACCGCCACCGTTGATTCCCGTGGCCGCTGGCCGGTGCTCACCTCGCCTTGCCAGGAGGAGCCCTCTAACGCCGTCGCCGTCGCGCCGTGCATTCACCTCCTCCGCCAAAGCCTCGCCACGGCCACCTCGCTCGTCTGGAGCACACCCTAGGTTCGTGACGACGCCTCTACCCGCCGGTACCACCCACCGCCGGAGAGCTATCGTCACGGAACCCTTGGTTCCGTCTTGCGCCGCCGCTCGCCGCCGTCCGTGTCACTGCCACCTCGGCCAGGCGCGCGCGTGTCATCCTCGTGGCACCGCGTCGGTACGCTCAGCGCGCAGTGCGCCACCTCGGCCCCTATCTTCGGTCCGGTGGCTCGGTGGACTTGGTCCACCGTGGTAGATCAGCGACATGTGGGTCCCACATGTCGATTATTTCTTTAATTATTTAAATTCGGAAAATCCTTCATTGACGTCATGCTTGCGCAATAATCCGATTTTTCTATTGAAAAATAATTCGAATTCCAAGAAATCCTATTTTAGGGTTTTTCTTTTGATTCAAACTTTGAAACCTTATAACTTTTGCATCCTAACTCCAAATCCATCCATTCAAATTTCTAAATTTGTATAAAATCAAGATCTATTTATTGGAGATTTTTAATTATTTTTATCAGAGTTATTTACCTATGTTATTTATTTTTCTTGTTGTTTGCTTCTTCGGGTAGACTTGACGATACTTACGGAAGGTTTGAGGAAGAAGGAGCTTTCAAGACCAAGACCAGCACTTGAACCTATTCCAAGGCAAGCTATACCCTTGACCATTTTGCTCCCAGCTTTATAAAAGTATTTTAATTCAAATTCTCGTGCATCTTAATTCAAGTATTTATTTAAAAGCTTTTGGGTGCGATGAGTTAATCCTACATTGTTATGCCATCCTTGTTAATTGCTATGTCCCGATTCCTTGTCACCTTAGTTGGTATTTAGTTGGTAAATATGGTAGAACCAACGTGGGTTGGTTAGTTGCGTGATTAGATTGCTTAGCCATGCCACGAATCACTTGTCATGTATACTTTCTTTTATAAATTGACTAAGTGAATATGAAACTATGTGAACAAGCTGTGTGTACTATGTGTCTTTGTGGCATATGTTGCACTTAAATCAACGAGGTGGTAAAAGGATTTGGGTGAGGCAAGGGTGGATCTTGTGTGAAAGGGTGGACTGTGTGGACTGTGTGAATAATTTTAATCTGTGTGTCTATGTGGTTTGGTTAGTGGAAGTCTTGCCTTGGTCAATTAAGGACCTCACCATGTGCGTCATTGAACCCGAGCTTCTGTGCGACCACATGCCCTTTTAAGACGGGCTTAGCATAGTAAGATAAGGTATCCGAATTGCTTTGTTATGCTTAGTGTTAGCTACACTAAGTGTATCTTGTGGGTAAAGTGTACAAACCTCTGCAGAGTGTAACGTAATCTATTCGAATAGCGCGTCATGATTATGGACAATGCTCGGGATTTCACACTACGGGTAGATGTTTTCATAAAGCTGTGTGGGAAGGGAGCTATGTGATTAAGTCATCTAGGCATGTGTGAATAAACTGTCAGGCTGTGTGTGTCTTTGTGAAATAACTTGTTAAGATTATTATTGTCTATTGGTTTTACCTGTTTTCAATCTATTAAATTGTATTAAATTGCAAAGGTTGCATTTATGCAAAAGAGCCACAAAATGCCTTCCCTTGTAAAAAGCCAGCATATATACATTTTGCATATCTGTGGTGTGGCTTGCGAGTACGGTGTGTACTCACGCTTGTTTTGACAAATCAAGCAGAGGAGGAGTCTTCACCAGCATTCGAGGACGAGTACATCGAAGGTGCTTAATCGTGAGGTCTTGATCCCAGTCGGTTGCCTGTGGTGAATCGATGGGGTGCCACTACCTTTTTCGTTTCCGCTGTCGTTTATTTTCTCTGTTAGCCCTGCGTGGCTCAGTAATTGTGTGGATATCATGGGGATATGCTCCAGATCTTAGGATGATGTGACAATTGGCAATGGCGTTAACGGTTTGTCGTTTCACGGGTTTTCGACAAAGTCTCGAGATCTGTTCGGCATTACGGGCGAGGCGGTCCGACCGCCATAGCATGGCGGTCCGACCGTCCCAAATCGATCGGACCGGCCATGTGCGTGATCGAGACCGGCGTGACAAAATGGTCGAATGGGTCGGGCCAAAAATAGGTGTTGTAGACAAGTGAGGATCCTAATACACTTGGTCTCATAATTTTGGAGTTCCCAAGCAAAAGTTCTATTGGTTTAAAGTTTCCAGAGGTTTGGATTTTCGGGGTTGAAAATTGGCTAAGTCCCTGAGCGATCGGACGGCCTTGTGGTGGCGATCGACCGTGGTGGGTGGTCGACCGCCCCGAGGGGCGGTCGACCGGTTCGACTTGTTCATCGGCCAACCGTGGCGATGATGTTTTGTTAGGTCAAAGTCATGGGTTTGATGCATATGTGTTGCATGATGCATGTTTTGACTAACGTGGGTCAAGTTGTGAAGAACTTGTTCCTGATTCGATTTGCTTGTTTATTGTTGTGCGGGTTGCTTGGTGGTCAACGACGGTCAACGGCGAGGATGATCGGGACTAGGCTTGGAGAGCCGAGGTCGAACGATCGGCGATGCGGGTGAGTCAATGAACTCAAGTGTGGTGCGAATAGACAAGAATGACCGAGAGGGCGATTCGGTGCGATCGTTGGATCAAGCGGCGCGGGGGTCGGTGCAAGTGCCATGGTGGTTCTGGTGGGAGCCGGATGGGAGAGACTTGCCGACATGTTGAGAGCCGTTGATCAACCTACACGTGGCGAAGCATGGGAGGTGCTTCACAAAGATGGGACTCGGTCTTTGCAAAAAGATCGAGAAGGGGTATTTTGGTAATTATACCAAATACCGCCTTGGTGACTTTTGACGACTCGCGGCGCAAGATGGCGTGGAGAAGCGGAGTAGGTCAAGAGGAGATGAAGACGGCGCTTCGAGATGCGTGCGTGTGTGACCCGTTTGTTTTGGGCCTTAACGGGAGCCCATTAGGTTACTCTTCTAGAAGGTTTAAGTCTCCACTATAAATAGAGGAGGAGGTGGTGCACCCTTCAACCCTTTCATGCTTGAAACCCTAGTTTTGGCTTAAGTGCTTAGGGAAGGTTTAGTGGAGATTAGGGTTCTAGAGAGAGAGATGTTTTGATCTTGTGTCCATGCGTATCCGTATGAGTGGTCAGTCGATACATTATCAAATCAATCCAAAGAAGAGTTCTCTTCAAGATGAGTTCATTTGCCCTTCTTCTCTCTATTTGGTGATTTTGAGTCTTTCTTTGATTCGCATGTTTTTGATTGATTTCTTTGCATGATCTAGCTTGCTGTGACATGTGGGAACACATCTAAGATCATCTTGATCATCAATCACCCACGAGCAAGTTTTTCGATATAGTTTTCGTTTTGACTCGGTTTCAAACCTTCCACCTCTCAAACTGAAAAAGGTCTGAACTTTTCCAAAGATCTTCACGATCTTCGATTGGAATAGGTTCTGACATCCTAGAGAAGGTGTGTACCAAGTTTCATCAAGTTTGGAGTTGTAGATCAAAAGTTACATCTATTTGCAACTTTGTTTTTGGCCGATTTCACTGTTCATCAATTTGAGGTCGGACCGCCCCTCATCAGTCGGACCGCCCATAGGACCGGTCGGACCGCCTTGAATAGAGGTCGACCGCCCACACTTAGGAAATTCAGTTTGGTTGTTTTTGGTTGTTTTGCTTGGGGTTTTGATTGGATTCAATCCTAGTCTTCATTTGATTGGTATATCGATCTTCATAGCTTCTATAGCTATTGGAGTGAAATTTGTGTTGAATCTAATCGAGGTTGAAAAAGTGGCGTGCTCTATTCACCCCCTCTAGTCGCCTTTTCGGTCCAACAAGTGGTATCGAGCCTGTTAGTTCAATCTTGATCTTAGCCGTCACCGAACTTGGCGATGGATAAGTACTCGACAAAGCCGCATGTCTTCAATGGGCTCGACTATGCCTATTGGAAGAATCGCATGCGAGTCTTCCTTGAGAGCGAAGGACAAGCTATATGGGAGGTTGTTCGAGCTCATTGCTTTTACTGAGATTGCCACGCAAGCTTCTGCAATACTTTTGGCTAACAACAACAAGGCAAAGAATCTCCTATATCTTTGGGCTTGGTAGACAAGAGTATGACAGATTTGCAATCTTACGACAAGACATGAAATTTGGCACACCTCGAAACTTACCATGAGGATCGTCCCAGATTAAACAAGTGCGCCAGACGGTCTATAAGCGAGAGTACAACAAATTCGAGATCGTCTGGCGAGAGCATCGATGGCGTTTTACTCGCTTTAACAAGGTTGTCAATCGGATGAAAGTCGTTGACATTGAGTACTCTCAATCGAGAATGCCACTCACCTCTTGGCTGCAATCAACACCAAGGAGTGGGAGATGAAGGCTCTTGCCATAGAGGAGAACGTCGATCTCTACTCTCACCTTGGAGCTGCTTTATAGTAAGCTCAAGACTCATGAGATCAAGAGAGGTAGTCTTCCTAAGAAGGATAGCATGGCTTTGGTAGTGATCCTCTTTCAAGAGCTTCGATGGTTTTTCCGAGTCCTCTTGGGTTTTTCTCTTGCTGTTTATCCACAATTCGTGAAGAGGATTTTGAGAGTCTTCTGAGCCCGAGCTAGCCCTCATAGTCAAGAAAGTCACACGGCTTACAACAATGTGAGAAACAAAAGAGAGGTGGCCTGTGACTTGCTACGAGTGTGGTGAGCTTTACCATATTCGACTAATCGCCCCAAGTCAAGGGTAAGGGTAACCATAAGGAGGAAAGCCACTTGGAAGAAGCCTCAAGGAACAAATCAAGGTTTGATCTTTGCCAAGTGATGAAGGTCGCTCACCGGTCCTTGCCGCTTTTGGAGATCAATCCTTGAGCGATGTGGACTCGGGAGCGAGGAGGACAAGGAGGAGGAGGAGCCACCTCAAGACAAGAAAGGGAAGGCCAAGGACTTCACCCCATGTGCTTCATGGTCGACTCGTCGGCGTCGATGATGATGATGAGGTATCCCTATCTTATGATGTCCTTTCGCTAGATGCGAGAACATGTATGAGCAATTGCTTAGTCGGGGATAAGGCTTTAAAGTTCATCATGGTTAAGAACAAGGATCTAGAGTCACAAGTTGAAAATTTGACATTGGAACTTGTGAATGCTAAGAGTCTAGACGTTGATGAATGTTCATCTTGCCATGCTTTGCACTCGAATCGCCTAAACGCAATCGCTCTTAATCTTGCTTTGCATCAACTTGAAAATGCTAGAACCGAGCTAGTTGAGGTCAAATCTGCTCCATGTCTTAAATGCTTAGAGTCTAGCAAGTTGGATGTTTCAACCAAGAGAGTCTCGCTCTTGCTCTCGTTGCTTAGAACATGAGCGTGAAATTAAAGACATTTTAAAAGCGACTAGAGAGAAATATGCCAAGCTTAAGGACAAGATTAATTCGCTAATTGTACTTTATGTCCTGCTCTTAAGCTTGAAATTGCTAATTATAAGGAGAGGCTTGCAAAGGTTAATAAACCTAAAATTTGTCAATCATGTGTTGATCTTAGGAAAGATAATGTTTATCTAGAGAACACACCGCAAAAATTCTCTAGTGGAGAAAACAATTAAACATGATTCTTGACAAGTCTAGAACTCCTTCTAAGAAGCAAGGCTTAGGATACAACTCGCTGTAACAAATCCAAGACTAAGGTCATTCGTGTCTTGGAAAATGGCTTAGTTGAATTCAAAACCCAACTGCGAAAATTGCTTTCAAACTGCAGTTCTGTCCAACCTTCTTTTGAGTCAAAGGTGCTTCTCCCAAAGTGGTACAAAATACCATTGCACCTATTAAGCGAGAAGAGTGGACATTTAGTTGAGTTCTTGGCGTAGGTTGAAAAATGCTAATCATGCTAGAACTTTATTTCATCAACCTAGAGCTTGTGTGAAACATGGTCATGAAAAGAAGAAGAAACCGGTCTAGGATATACTACACATGCTTATCATCATCATGTTCCTAGGCAGAATGCATCTCATGTGTTTGTAACCATTGCTCATGATAGGACTTCAACTAGGATCAAGGACACTCATTACGCTTTGCATACTACTCATGAGACATGTGTCTCAATCTTGGGTTCCCAAGTCTATTTTAACTAACCCCATGTTGAGACACATCGATCTTTTGTGCCTTGATTTTCGGATCGTCGCGGAAGGAGGAAGAACACGTGGCTCGTCGACTCATTGCTCACGCCACATGACCGAGACTCTAGATGGTTCACTTCCTTCACGCGGCGACGGTGATGACTTCATCACCTTCGAGATGATTCACAAGGGCGGATCGAAGAACTGGATCGATCGGGGTGAGCAGCGTGTTCATTCTCAAGGATGTCGCTCTTGTGTCCAAGCTAAGGTACAATCTCCTTTACGTCTCCACGACTTCTCGATGATGGCTATGAGACTAGATTTAAGAAGAACGCTTGTCGGGTGCTTGATTCTTTTGGTGAGCTCATTTTGGAATTTCTAGAGTTGGTAGAATATTTGGGTGATTTTTCGAATCTCTTGCGGATCTCTCAAATGTTTAGTTGCATCTTCTTACGATATCGGCTTTGCACCGACGCTTGGGGCACATTGGTTTTGATCATCGACACGAGTTAGCGGCCTTGATCTCATGAGAGGCTTGCCTAAACTCAAAGTCACAAAGATCTTGTATGTGCTCCTCGTAGGCATGGCAAGCAAGTTGCCGCCTCACACCCTTCATTGACTATGGTCATGGTGACGGACCGGGACGCTTGCTTCATATGGATCTTGTTGGTCCTGCTAGGGTTCGGTCAGTCGGTGGCAATTGGTACATTCTTGTCATAGTCGATGATTTTTCGAGATATTCTTGGGTGTTCTTTCTTGCTTCGAAGGATGAGGTCTTTGATCATTATCATGATCTTGTTCTTCGTTTGGCTTCTGAACTTCATGGTGCCTTGAGAGCAATCCGCGATGACAATGGCACGGAGTTCAAGAATGCCTCGTTTGCCTCTTTTGTCTTTGGCGCGGTATTGAGCATCGCCTCTTCTCCACACGTCCCTCAACAAAATGGCGTTGTGGAAAGGAAGAACAGGACCTTAGTCTCGATGGCTAGGACGATGCTAGATGAGTATAGCACACCGAGGAGGTTTTGGGCCGAAGCTATTGCTACAGCTTGCCATATTTCAAATCGTGTCTTTCTGAGACCGTCTTTGGGCAAGACTTCTTATGAGCTTCGTTTTGGCGAAAACCCTCGGTTTAGCACTTTCGAGTCTTTGGATCAAGTGTTTTATTCTCAAGACAGGAACCTAGATAAATTTGAATCAAGAACTTGTGATGGTTTATTTCTAGGTTATCCCGCTCATTCGAGGGGTTTTCGGGTTTTAATGTTGAAACTAACATTGTCCAGAGACATGCAATGTCACTTTTGATGAGACTAGCCTGCAGGCTAGATCCGATGTTTGGTGACTTACGGTGTGAGAGCATATTTGTTGAGGAAGATGAGGATGAAATTGATGATGCTCCTCCACTTGCGCTAATGCTCCGATTCCACCTCGAACACCTCGATCGCTTCACCTCCAATTGAGGCTCTGCGCATCTTCTTCATCGCCAGACTGCGGAGGTTGAGGAGATACTATCTCCCAGCGCTCCTTTGCACATCGAGCGGCACCCTTCTGGATCGGATGATTGGTAGTCTCCATGAGCGAGTCACTCGCTCTGGTATCATGATCCGAGTCTTTTCTCTCACTCTGCATTTGTAGCGTCTTTTGAACCCAAAGATATATCACATGCTTTATCGATGCTAGTTGGGTCAATGCCATGCATGAGGAGTTAGAGAACTTTGAAAGAAATAAAGTCCGGAACCTTGTAGAACCTCCTAGTGGTCATAATGTAATTGGTACCCGTTGGGTGTTTAAAAATAAACAAAATGAGGATGGTTACGTGGTTAGAAACAAGGCTAGGTTGGTAGCTCGGGGTTTTAGCCAAGTTGAGGGGTTAGATTTTGATGAGACCTTCGCTCTGTTGCTAGATTAGAAGCCATTCGCATCATGCTTGCATTCATTTGCATCTAAAGGTTTTAGGTTGCATCAAATGGATGTTAAGAGTGCTTTTACAATGGTTTTATAGAAGAGGAAGTGTATGTTAGGCAACCCCGGGCTTTGAGGATCCCAAGCACCACGATCGTGTCTTTAAGCTATCCAAAGCCTTGTATGGTCTTAAGCAAGCCCCTAGAGCACAGTATGATAGACTTAAGACCTTTCGCTTAAGAATGATTTTAAAATGGGAAAAGTTGATAAGACTCTATTCATTCTTAGGCATGGCAATGACTTCCGCTTGTTGATTTACGTTGATGATATTATCTTTGGTGGTTCCTCTCATGCTCTTGTTTCCGCTTTTACGAGACCATGTCCAGGAATTTGAGATGAGTATGATGGGCGAGCTCAACTACTTTACGGGGCGCAAATCAAGCAATGCAAGGAAGGGATCTTCATCCATCAAGCGAAGTACACCAAGGATCTTCTCAAGCGTTTTGATATGGGTGATCGCAAGGCGATCGCCACTCCCATGGCGACTTCGATCGCTTTGGATCCAGATGAGGAAGGGGAAGCCGTGGATCAACGCGAGTACCGCAAACATGATCGGCTCCCTCACGCACTGACGGCCTCAAGACCGGACATCCACTTCGCGATGCGCCTCTGCGAGGTTTCAGCGCCACCGAGGACTTCACATCGCCAAGCCGTTAAGCGCATCTTGGTATTTACATTCTACTCTCGAAGATGGCATTTGGTATTCTTGCTCTTCTTATTTGTCCATTCGGGGTTTTCGATTCGATTTTGCGTCAGAGGCTAGATAGGAAGAGCACTTCGGTACATGTCATTTCTTAGGCACGTCTCTTGTCTCTTGGTCTTCTAGAAAGCGGTCTTACATTGCACAATCCACTTGAAGGTCAATATGTAGTCTTTGCTAGTCAGTCTTGTGTAGTCGATTTTGTGGATGGTGTCCACACTTAAGGACTTTGGGTTAAATTTTGCTAGTGCTCCTCTTTTCTGTGATAACACTTCTGCTATTAACATTGCTAAGAACCTCATGCAACACTCTAGGACCAAGCACATAGACATTCGCTATCACTTCCTTAGAGACCATGTCGAGAAGGGTGATATTGTCTTTGCATTTTGTGGAGTCAGAGGTCAATTGGTGATATCCTCACCAAACCTTTAGACCCAACTAGGTTTGCCACCTTGAGAAGCGAGTTAGGGGTAATTTATCCCTATGGGTTGGTTTGAGGGGGAGTTCGATCTTTTCTGATCTTACCTTGTTCTTTTGATCTTTTATTGTTCTTTTTCTGAACTTATTGATCTTTTTGAACTTTTTAGGTTTTTAGGCTTTTTATTGCATCTCATTGTATCATATTGCATTCATATGAAAAATACATCAAGTGGTATGAAAAATCCAAAAAGATGCATTGTAATATAAGATCTTACCTTATCTTTTAAAATTGATGAAGCTTTGCCTATTACCCTTTGGAGTTTTAGTATTTCAATTCTTGCTCAATGCCATGTCTAGTTCTTTGACTTGCTAGAATTATCATGCTTTTACATGTGTAGTTAAGTCTTTGCTATATGAGCTAGAACTTTAAAACAACTCGAACTAAGAAATTGCAATTTGTGGATGTTTTAGCGAGTTGCGCAATTAGTGCTCCTTTTGTGACATTGGCCCTGTCAGAATTGCTTTGTGAGCTCTTTGATCTAAAATTGACCATTACTTGAGCTTTTGTGTTCTTGAGATTCTAAAGCGCTCTTGTGAAAAATGAAAAATCAAGATTGTCTTATGCTTAAAATGTGCCAAACTACTCTTACGAGACTGCTTGTCAAATGACATAAACTTGGAGATAGTTTGATGATCCAGACGATCTCATGGGGATTGCTTGTCAGAAATGACATGAACCTCAAGATTTGTCGCCTTGGTAGAAGCTTAGAAAGAGTTTGTGGATGGCTCCTAGTCCAGGATCTTCTTTACTAAGATATACCTTTAATCAACTTCTGGTCGAAGCTTAGGATGAGTTTGTGGATGGCTCCTAGTCCAGGATCTTGTCACTAAGTTAGATCATTAGTCAACTTCAATATTCAATGCATATGTGAAAATGTTGACAAATGGGCTTTTACAAAATATTGAGCAAAATGATTCAATACAGGACTTGATTGACTCTTAATGTGGTCTTTGTTAGATTTTTGATCTCACTTTGACATTTTGACATGGCCAATTTCATTTTAGGATCCCTGTTGATGAACTTGCTGAATTTGAAGCTTTGCTTAAATTGATCAAATCCATTGCTTTACTTTTGAGCCTTTATGCTTAGCTTTGTTATATATGTCTTACCATGATCTTGCTAGCACTATCAGGCTTGATATGTTGTTTGTGCAATATTAGAAATGCTGACTTGCTCTTTTGGGTAATCTTCAAAGCTTCTTGTAATCAAAAATTGAAAAATACAAAAATGAAGCCACTCCATTGCATTTCATGCATACTTCTTCTTTTTGCTTCTTTCTTCATTCTGCAAATTGCTATCTCTGGATGAGAGGAAGGCGTGATTCCTTGATGACTCCATTGTCAAAGGGGGAGAAGATATTTTCAATGTTAGGGAAGTTTATACAAAGGGGAGAAAGTTGGAAAATTTGAAATTTTCTGAAATCCGAGGATCATAGTGAGGGGAGTTTTTGAATTGCATTCTTATTGCCTTATTGACTCTTCTGAACTTGAATTGCATTTATTACACCTCACAATGATCAAAGGTCAATTGAACAATTGTTCTTTCATATGGACCTTAAGTGAGATTTTTGACTTTTTCTGGAAATCAAAGTTTTTATGCTTTCTTTTGCCTTATCTCACTTGTCTATGCTATTCTAATGCCAGCTTGGTCATTTCCATTGCTTTCTTTTGCTTATGGACCAAGTTGTGCCTTTGTGCGCAAAACGAAAGTTTTTACTTTTCAAACCTTCAAATTACATTTTCTGGATTATTGCCAATGTGTTCATCAAGGGGGAGATTGTGGATATCATGGGGATATGCTCCAGATCTTAGGATGATGTGACAATTGGCAATGGCGTTAACGGTTTGTCGTTTCACGGGTTTTCGACAAAGTCTCAGATCTGTTCAGGCATTCTCGATGGGGCGGTCCGACCGCCATAGCATGGCGGTCCGACCGGTCCCAAATCGATCGGGCCGGCCATGTGCGTGATCGACCGCCGTGACAAAATGGTCGAATGGGTTGGCCAAAATAGGTGTTGTAGACAAGTGAGGGATCCTAATACACTTGGTCTCATAATTTTGGAGTTCCCAAGCAAAAGTTCTATTGGTTTAAAGTTTCCGAGGTTTTGGATTTTCGGGGTTGAAAATTGGCTAAGTCCTGCGGTCCGACCGCCTTGTGGTGGCGGTCGACCGTGCCGGTTACGATCGACCGCCCCGAGGGGCGGCCGACTCTTCAATTGTTCATCGGCCAACCGTGGCGATGATGTTTTGTTAGGTCAAAGTCATGGGTTTCATGCATATGTGTTGCATGATGCATGTTTTGACTAACGTGGGTCAAGTTGTGAAGAACTTGTTCCGGATTCGATTTGCTTGTTTATTGTTGTGCGGGTTGCTTGGTGGTCAACGACGGTCAACGGCGAGGATGATCGGGACTAGGCTTGGAGAGCCGAGGTCCGTAACGATCGACGATGCGGGTGAGGTCAATGAACTCAAGTGTGGTGCGAGAATAGACAAGGATGACCGAACAGGCGATTCGGTGCGATCGGTTGGATCAAGCGGCGCGGGGTGGTGCAAGTGCCATGGTGGTTACGGTGGGAGCCGGATGGGAGAGACTTGCCGACATGTTGAGAGCCGTTGATCAACCTACACGTGGCGAAGCATGGGAGGTGCTTCACAAAGATGGGACTCGGTCTTTGCAAAAGATCGAGAAGGGTATTTTGGTAATTATACCAAATACCGCCTTGGTGACTTTTGACGACTCGCGCGCAAGATGGCGTGGAGAAGCGGAGTAGGTCAAGAGGAGATGAAGACGGCGCTCGAGATGCGTGCGTGTGTGACCCGCTTGTTTTGGGCCTTAACGGAGCCCATTAGGGTTACTCTTCTAGAAGGTTTAAGTCTCCACTATAAATAGAGGAGGAGGTGGTCGCACCCTTCAACCCTTTCATGCTTGAAACCCTAGTTTTGGCTTAAGTGCTTAGGGAAGGTTTAGTGGAGATTAGGGTTCTAGAGAGAGAGATGTTTTGATCTTGTGTCCATGCGTATCCGTATGAGTGGTCAGAATCGATACATTATCAAATCAATCCAAAGAAGAGTTCTCTTCAAGATGAGTTCATTTGCCCTTCTTCTCTCTATTTGGTGATTTTGAGTCTTTCTTTGATTCGCATGTTTTGATTGATTTCTTTGCATGATCTAGCTTGTCGTGACATGTGGGAACACATCTAAGATCATCTTGATCATCAATCACCCACGAGCAAGTTTTTCGATATAGTTTTCGCTTTGACTCGGTTTCAAACCTTCCACCTCTCAAACTGAAAAAGGTCTGAACTTTTCCAAAGATCTTCACGATCTTCGATTGGAATAGGTTCCTGACATCCTAGAGAAGGTGTGTACCAAGTTTCATCAAGTTTGGAGTTGTAGATCAAAAGTTACATCTATTTGCAACCGTTTTTGGTGATTTCACTGCTCATCGGCCGGAGGTCTGACCGCCCATCATCGAGGTCGGACCGCCCATAGGACCTGGCCGGACCGCCCTTGAATAGAGGTCGACCGCCCCACACTTAGGAAATTCAGTTTGGTTGTTTTTGGTTGTTTTGCTTCGGGTTTTGATTGATTCAATCCTAGTCTTCCATTGTCTTGGTATATCGATCTTCATAGCTTCTATAGCTATTGGAGTGAAATTTGTGTTGAATCTAATCGAGGTTGAAAAAGTGAGCGTGCTCCTATTCACCCCCCCCCCTCTAGTCGCCTTTTCGGTCCAACAAATTGTAACTTGACCTTAAGGTCAAAACCTTTATTTATTAATCAAAGTTATTCGTTTATGTTACTATTCGCTTGTATGGATCGATTTCCATCTTTGTTAACACTGTGTGCACTAGCGTGATCCTGGGCTAGTGCATTAAACACAGAGGGTCCTGAATCAAAATTTTGGGTCCCGACAAAAGTGGTATCAGAGCCATACTGACTGTAGGTCTAGACCTTAGTTAGATTGGCCGTTCGAGTGTTCAAATTATTTTCTAAAAGAAAATTAACTTGCAAGACTAAATGAATTGCTTAACTCCTCTTATATCTCTCTTAACTCATCTATTGCTATAACTTCTTTACTCTCCCCGCTGTTTTAACGTGGTTCTTACCTCCTGTCTGCCTTGACAGATGCCTTACCTTCAGACCTTCGGAGATAGCAACGGAGGACTTGCCGCAGAGCTGTGGAAACTGTTGCAGACACTTGGAGGCTTCGACTGCAGTGAGTACATGGTCAACGGACGGGATCGTGGTATAGTCTGCCGCCTGACAATCTACGCCAGGAGGAACACTAGAGGCAGCCAGCCTTTGTACATCTCAGTCAGGAGGATCACCTTCACACAAGGAATCCAGGAGTCGTCACGACTGGCCATGCTCCGAGTCTGCCACATTTACGCTGAAGAGCTGCCACACACCGTTTTCCGCTATCATCCCAGAGCTGCTTCAGGGGAGATGTCTGCGCGCTTTCCGTCTACAAACGGAGAAGGCCATGCCACAGTGGTGCATCTTGCACGGTTCACAGCTGCCCAGGAGGATTCGCTGGAGATGGCCGCCACCGAGCTGAGGTGCGCCTATCAGGCCTGGGAGGAAGCCGAGGAAAGGATCGCCGTCCTAGAGCAAGCTCTCTACGGTCAAGATGAGCTCAAGATGATCAAAAGGAAGATCCTAAGAGCCGAAGAAGCCGAGGAAGACCCAGAGGAGATTCTAGAGGATCCAGAGAGTCGCCAAATGGAGGAGCCACCGCACTGATCCGGGCATCGAGAATCGATTCGCGACGATGCCATCTAACTTCAGAGTCTACACCAGGCAGGAGCGTCGCCGTGGCTTTTGAGGCTTTCTCGAGTAGTTTGTCTAAGTCCGCTTTAGTCGAGCTTAGCGCTTCTTTTCGAGTCGCCCTTTAGGCGGTAGCTTGTGTGCTTAGGTTCGCTTCATTTTCCTGTGTGCAAGTATGAGCTGCAAAGGCCCTTAGGCATTTGTTGCAGCCATGCTATTAAATTATTAATGAAGACTATTTCATTCGAAGTTTCTTGAGCTGTGTTTGTTGGGTTTAATCTATCCCCTATCTAGTTCTTAACTCACCTTGTGCTCTCTACCTTATCTAACCCATGGAACCTCACCAGATGGTTCAGAATCGCCATACCGCTGCAAGTGGAGCCGGAGCCCAAGGATCAGAAGGCAATGAGCAAACCACTACGGGAGCAGTACCACCCCAAGCACCTCCTATTGACTTACAGAACTTTGGAGCCTTCATGGCAGCACAGACGCAGATGATGTACACCATGATGAACCAGATGCAGGCCATGAACAACAACAACAACCACAACCACCATCAGGGAGGAGCCCCAGTTGCTCATAGTCATCAGGGACCATCCAAATTGGCTGAATTCATGAGGACCCGTCCGCCAACTTTCTCCGGACATGTCTCGCCAGTAGAAGCTGATGATTGGCTTCGCGTGATTGAGAGGAAGCTGCTGATCACCCAATGCAGCGATCATGAGAAGATTTTGTATGCCACCCATCAGATGGAGGGCATAGCTGCTGAGTGGTGGGAAAACTTCTGCGCAGCGCATGGAGCACCGCAGAATATCACCTGGGAAGAATTTTCCGCAGCTTTTCGCCAGTATCATGTACCTGAAGGCATTATGGATTTGAAGAAGGACGAGTTCCGTGCTCTCAAGCAAGGGGGTATGTCAGTGACTGACTACCTGAACAAGTTTTCTCAGCTAGCTCGCTATGCTCCGTAAGACGTCGCATCGGCTGTGTCTCGCCAGAGTCGATTCTTGAAGGGTCTGAACTCAGGACTACAAGTCAATCTGCTTGCCCACACCTTCCCGCATTTCCGTGGAGTCGATTAACAAGGCGTTGGTTATGGAGGACAAACGCAAGGAGCCGGAGGATTACCGCGTAGGATGATTCAAATAGGAAGCCACCACCACAACAAGAGGGCAAGGATAGTGCCACAGCCGGTTTAATCGGTTCCGCCACGAGTTCTTTCGAACACCGCACCGCCTTCAAGACCTCGTTCTTTTGCTCAAGATTCTCGTAACCCTACACCACCAACCCCACCCCAGAAACAACAATCGCCGAATGAACCAAGAGTGTGTTACCATTGCCGTCGGCTGGGGCATTTCGCTAATCGGTGTCCTCAAAGGAACTATCACTCCAGCCGCTTCAACCTTGGAGCAACACCGCCAAGACCCCAAAGCAGAGAACAACCAAGGAGTTTCTCGAGGGACCACCAACCAGAGGGACGCCTGATCCGGTGGTCGAGGTCGTGTTAATCACGCCACTTTGAAGGAGCCCAGAAGCACCGTGGTTGTACTTGGGTAAGTTCCTAGTAAATTCAAGATTCGCCTGCTCTGCTTGATTCGAGCTTCGATTCGCTTGTTTCGGAGTTTTGCAACCAAGAGTAAACGGAAGTTATGCACCTTAAGCATACTCGCCGGTCCACCACCGAGCAGAGCTAAGTTCTAATATGGGTTGTTTAGGGGCTAAGTTACTCATAGCTGGAGTTGAGTTTCTAGCTAACCTGGTTATTCTAGACACCCAAACCATAGATGTCATCCTTGGCATGGATTGGTTAACCAAGCACAAAGCCGTGCTAGATTGTGGCGAAGAGCCGTTATAATCGAGGATACCAAAGGAAACAAAGTGGAGTTCCTATCTACCTCGACGTAATGGACATCGCTAGTCAATAGCCCAAGACCGCCTCGTTGGAAGATGTGCGGTCGTCAAAGAGTATCCGGATGTGTTTCGGAAGAGTTACTGTGAATGCCACCGGATCGTGACATCGAGTTTGTCATTGATCTAGTGCCAGGGACAGCACCACTCTCGAAGAAACCTTATCGGATGCCAGTCGATGAGCTGGTAGAAATGAAGAAGCAAGTAGAAGAACTTTTGGAGAAAGGTTTTGTGAGGCCTAGTTCGTCGCCATGGGGAGCGCCAGTTTTGTTCGTCAAAAAGAAGGATGGAAGCATGAGAATGTGCATCGACTACCGGTCTCTCAATGAAGTCACTATTAAGAATAAGTATCCATTACCCCGAATAGACGATCTGCTTGATCAAATGAAAGGAGCCGAGTATTCTCAAGATCGACTGCGATCGTTACCATCGCTTGAAGATCCGTCCCAAGGATATACCTAAGACCGCTTTCAACGCTGCACGGACATTATGAGTTCCTAGTCATGTCCTTTGGTCTGACCAATGCCCCTGCCTATTTCATGAACATGATGAATAAGGTATTCATGGAGTATCTGGACAAGTTTGTAGTTGTATTCATCGATGATATTTTGGTTTACTCCAAGTCAGAAGAAGAACATGCTGAGCATTTGAGGTTAATCCTAGAGAAGCTCAGAGAACATCAGTTGTATGCTAAGTTTAGCAAGTGTGACTTCTGGAAAAAGGAAGTGGATTTTCTTGGTCATGTGATGACAGCTGCAGGAGTAGCCGTTGACCCCAGTAAAGTTAAAGCAGTACTACAATGGGAACAGCCCAAGACTGTCACTCAGATTCGTAGTTTCTTGGGATTGGCGGGATACTATCGTCGTTTCATTGAAGGATTCTCATCAATTGCTAAACCTCTTACGCAATTGTTGAAGAAAGAGAAAAAGTTTACCTGGACCCCAGCTTGTGAAGAAAGTTTTCAAGAATTGAAGAAATGTTTGACTTCAGCCCCAGTACTGATTTTGCCAGATATTCGCAAGGATTTCGATATCTATTGCGATGCTTCGCGTCAAGGATTAGGATGTGTCCTGATGCAAGAAGGAAGAGCTGTCGCTTATGCGTCAAGGCAGTTGAGGCCGCATGAAGAGAACTATCCCACCCATGATATGGAGTTAGGCTGCAGAGTGCATGCCTTGAAGATTTGGCGCCATTACCTCATCGAATCATCGCGAGGTATATACGATCATAAGAGCTTGAAATATATTTTCACTCACCGGATCTGAATATGAGGCGAGAAGATGGCTAGAATTGATAAAGGATTATAACCTTGGAATCCATTACCATCCCGGTAAAGCCAATGTCGCTGCGACGCTTTGAGCCGTAAGAGCCACCGTAATGCCTTGGAAGTGAAAGAGCTTTGTTCGTAACTTCAAGAGGAATTCCGTGTCGAAGCTAGAAGTAGTATCTAAAGGATTCATGGCAAATGGAAGTGCAATCTACTTTGGAGAAGCAGATTCGCGAAGCTCAGCCGAAGGACTCAGAGTTCTCCGACATCAAGGAGAAGATGATAGAAGGGAAGTTCAAGGACTTCACAGTAGATGATCAAGACATACTGTGGATCAATGGACGATTCTGCGTCCCGATATTGATGGATCGAGACGGCTAATTTTAAAGGAGGCCCATGACTCAAAATATTCAATTCACCCTGGTAGTACTAAGATGTACCAAGATGTTAAGAATAAGTTTTGGTGGCCAAATCTGAAGCGAGAAGTCGCAGAGTTCGTTGCCTTGTGCGACGTGTGTCAAAAAGTTAAAGCAGAGCATCAGAGGCCAGCAGTGCATGCAACCTTTGAAGATTCCAGAATGGAAGTGGGAAGAAATCGAATGGATTTCATTCTCGGGTTACCCAAGACTCAATCAGGTTACGATTCGATTTGGGTAATAGTGGATCGTCTGACTAAAGTTGCCCATTTCTTACCAACAAAACCACTTACTCAGAGATCGTCTGCGCGAGTTGTACATGTCGAAGATCGCCATTTTGCATGGTGTGCCTAAGAAGATTGTGTCAGATCGAGGATCTCAGTTCACCTCCCGATTTTGGCAGAGTTTACATGAAGCCTTAGGGACTCACCAATTTCAAGATCGCGTATCACCCCTGCATGATGGACGATGAAAGGGTTAATCGATATTGGAGGATATGCTTTGAGCTCGTGCGCCGCAAATGCTACTCGTTGGGATAAGAGTTTACCATATGCGTAATTCTCGTACAACAACGGTTATCAAGCGGTCTACAAATGTCACCATTTGAAGCCTTGTATGGTCGTGGCTCAGAGAACCCCGTTGAACTGGTCAGAAACCGCTGAACGTACAGTCTTTGGTCCGGATATTATTCAAGAAGCGTAAGAGCAAGTGTCCCCGATCGAGAGAGATTAAAGATAGCTCGATCGAGGCGGAAGAGTTATGCCGACAACCGTCGTCGTGATCTCAGTTTTGAGTCAAAAGATTTTGTGTATCTTCGAGTTACGCCCCTCAGAGGTGTGAAAAGATTCCACGCCAAAGGGAAACTTGCCCCTCGGTATGTTGGTCCGTTCAAGGTTTTGGAACGTCGTGGAGAAGTGGCTTATCAGTTAGAGCTGCCACCATCGCTAGCAGGAGTGCACGATGTCTTCCACGTCTCACACCAAGAAGTGTCTTCGCAGCCGTAAGAACAAGCACCGTTGGATTCGATTGAACTAAAAGAAGACCTCACCTACAAAGAGCAGCCGGTCAAGATTATGGATGTCACAGAACGCCGCACCAGAAGCAAGACCGTTCGTTTTTGCAAAGTCCAGTGGAGTAACCACTCAGAGGGAGAAGCAACGTGGGAACGTGAAGAAGAGTTGAAAGCCGAGTTCCCTAGCCTTTTCTCTAGCTAGCCCAATCTCTGGTCGAGATTCCATTAAGGGGGAAGGTTTGTAACATCCCAATTTTCGAGCTTTAAAATCTTTTAAACAATGGTATTAAGAAAATTCACCATTTGGATTTATTTGAATTTTAATTTAAAAGTTTAATATGGACTTTAAGGATAAACCGATTTAATGAGCTTAATCCCAACATTAACAATTGCCAAAATTATTTTATTTAGATTCCATATGCTTGGTTATATTTTACGTAATTTTCTAGAATTTTTCCAAGATCATTTGCTATTTTCCATTGCTTATTTGAATTTCGCTATTTTCTAAAAGGAAAAACTAATTTAAATCTCCAAGCGATGCGTTGGGCGAATCTCTCCTACCAACATCGCTCATCCGCCCATCTCTCCGTGAGCCGTCCGATCGGGCCGACGGCGATCTCGCCACGCCACGCGCCTCGCCTCCCAGTCTCACCGCCGGTGGACCCCACCGCTTCGCCTCGCCGCTTCTTCTTCTCGCAGCGGACGCGCCGCCAAGAATCGCCATTGGCGGTCAACACCGAAGCCACGCGCAGCGCCTCCACCACCACGACTCGCGCGGACGTGCGCGCGAGACTCGCGCCCTCCTCCGCACGACCTCCACGCCTTCTCCTCTCTCGCGCACGCGGAGCCCAAGCCGCAACCGCCGCCCACGACCTCCACGCCGCCACGCCGCCGACCTCCCGGCCCTATAAAGGAGAGCCCCGGCGCCGCGTCACCCATCCCGGCCGCCACCCACTCCCTCTCTCTCCCTGTGCTCACCGGAATCGCGAATTCCCGCCGCCGACACCGAGGGCTTGAGCTTCGATTGCGCCGCCTCCGCCGCCCTCGCGTGCCGCCACCGCCACCGCTGATTCCCGTGACGCCGCTGGCCGGTGCTCACCTCGCCACGGAGGAGCCTCTAACGCCGCCGCCGCGCCCGCATCACCTCCTCCGCCAAAGCCTCGCCACGGCCACCTCGCTGCCCCGAGCACACCCTAGGTTCGTGACCGACGCCTCTACCCGCCGGTACCACCCACCTCGCCGAGAGCTATCGTCACGGAACCCTTGGTTCCGTCGGCGCCCGCCCTCGCCGCCGTCCGTGTCACTGCCACCTCGCCAGCCGCGGCGCACGTGTCATCCTCGGTGGCACTGCCGTCAATACACGCGCCGCGAGTCGCCACCTCGGCTCTATCTTCGTCCAGGTGGCTCGGTGGACTTGGTCCACCGGAGTGGGTCACCGACATGTGGGTCCCACATGTCGCTTATTTCTTTAATTATTTAAATTCGAAAATCCTTCACGACGTCATGCTTGCGCAATAATCCGATTTTTCTATTGAAAATAATTCGAATTCCAAGAATCCTATTTTAGGTTTTTCTTTGATTCAAACTTTGAAACCTTATAACTTTTGCATCCTAACTCCAAATCCATCCATTCAAATTTCTAAATTTGTATAAAATCAAGATCTATTTATTGGAGATTTTTAATTATTTTTATCAGAGTTATTTACCTATGTTATTTATTTTTCTTGTTGTTTGCTTCGTTACGGGTAGACTTCGACGATACTTCTGGAAGGTTTGAGGAAGAAGGAGCTTTCCAAGACCAAGACCAGCACTTGAACCTATTCCAAGGCAAGCTATACCCTTGACCATTTTGCTCCCCAGTTTTATAAAAGTATTTTAATTCAAATTACTGCATCTTAATTCAAGTATTTATTTAAAAGCTTTTGGGTGCAGTAGTTAATCCTACATTGTTATGCCATCCTTGTTAATTGCTATGTCCTGATTCCTTGTCACCTTAGTTGGTATTTAGTTGGTAAATATGGTAGCACCAACGTGGGTTGGTTAGTTGCGTATTAGATTGCTTAGCCATGCCACGAATCACTTGTCATGTATACTGCTGTTATAAATTGACTAAGTGAATATGAAACTATGTGAACAAACTGTGTGTACTATGTGTCTTTGTGGCATATGTTGCACTTAAATCAACCAGGGTGGTAAAAGGATTTGGACTGAGGCAAGGGGTGGATACTGTGTGAAAGGGTGGACTGTGTGGACTGTGTGAATAATTTTAATCTGTGTGTCTATGTGGTTTGGTTAGCTGGAAGTCTTGCCTTGGTCAATTAAGGACCTCACCATGTGCGTCATTGAACTGAGCTTCCTGTACGACCACATGCCTGTTTTAAGACGGGCTTAGCATAGTAAGATAAGGTATCTGAATTGCTTTGTTATGCTTAGTGTTAGCTACACTAAGTGTATCTTGTGGGTAAAGTGTACAAACCTCTGCAGAGTGTAACGTAATCTATTCGAATAGCCGCGTCCGCGGTTATGGACAATGCTCGGGGATTTCACACTAGGGGTAGATGTTTTCATAAAACTGTGTGGGAAGGGAGCTATGTGATTAAGTCATCTAGCTGTGTGAATAAACTGTCAGGCTGTGTGTGTCTTTGTGAAATAACTTGTTAAGATTATTATTGTCTATTGGTTTTACCTGTTTTCAATCTATTAAATTGTATTAAATTGCAAAGGTTGCATTTATGCAAAAGAGCCACAAAATGCCTTCCCTTGTAAAAAGCCAAAGATATATACATTTTGCATATCGTGGTGTGGCTTGCAGTACGGTGTGTACTCACGCTTGTTTTGACGAATCAAGCAGAGGAGGAGTCTTCACCAGCATTCGAGGACGAGTACATCGAAGGTGCTTAATCGTGAGGTCTTGATCCCAGTCGGTTGCCTGTGGTGAATCGATGGGGTGCCACTACCTTTTCGCTTCACGCCGCTTATTTTCTCTCATTAGCCTCGCGTGGCTCAAGAATTGTAACTTGACCTTAAGGTCAAAACCTTTATTTATTAATCAAAGTTATTCGTTTATGTTACTATTCGCTTGTATGGATCGATTTCCATCTTTGTTAACACTGTGTGCACTAGCGTGATCCTGGGCTAGTGCATTAAACACAGAGGGTCCTGAATCGAAATTTTGGGTCCCGACACATGGTGAGCTAACAAGGTCCTTAGAAGCATACTGAGCCAGTTTGTTATTATGATCAATCATTTCTTGAAACTGCTTGGATACAGATTCTAGTTCAGCAGTTAACTTAGGACAGTTTAAACAAGAAACAATGGGCTCTAGTAGCGCAGCTCGGAATTCAGCAATTTTGTGATCTGCCCGTTTTAGGTTCATCTTGAGATTATTACAATTTTCACAAGTCTCAGGCAGATCGAGCAACATGGTATAAAGACCTCTAAACGAATTGTCCTTAACCTCACATGAGGTGCAAGCAGTAGCCTCAACAGTAGTAGATGAAGGAGGTGCTACCCTACTCATCTCTAATTCAGCAAGAAGACTAATGTTCTCTATTTTAATCATGTCAAGTTCAGAGGACACACTATCATGCAAGGTCCTTAGTCTTTCCATGTCATCAAGCAAAGCACAGCATGTATCACAATCATCCCGGGAGGAAGCAGATGTAAGTAAAGTAAGCTCCCGTGATAGTCTAGCTACTTCCTTCTCCAACTCAGCACACTTAGCCCTAGACTTAGCATGAAATCTACCTAGCTTAAGAAAAGCATCATTAAGCTGGTCGTAAGTGGGACTAACCTCATCGGAGTCGGAGTACACCATTGTCGCTCGCCGCGCCCGAGGGCCATGAAGCACATGCCGGAGAAGTTGCCGCCCTTGGGATCATGATCGCCCTTCACATCATCGTCCTCCACCCTCCACCTCGCGGTGTCCGGTTAAATCGAGGGCGGTGAGGACGCTGATGGAATGCCTTCTTTGCCTTCCCAAAGTTGCGGAACTTCTTGCCTTGGTCAGTCTTTGAGGGCTTCGTGTTGCGGTTCTTGTCGATGTAGTCGTTCTTGCTCGACCGCCATAGTCACCTTTGCCCTTCCCCATCTTGGGACGCTTTGCTCGGATGTGGTTGGGGCCACCACACTCAAACAAATCACAGGACCTCCTCTTTTCCATCCCTCCTCCTCTTGTAAGCATGGGAAAACTTCCGAGCTAGGAGGGCTAGTCGTTCATCCTCAAGTCGCTCTAACCGATCATCGCTATGTCACGAGAGCAGCTAGGAGAACCCGCATATCGACTCGTAAGAAGATCCAGAGGTGGGATCGGTGACTAAAGCCATCGATCGTGACTTCGACCTTCGAGACAATGTCAATCTCGTGAGTCTTGAGACGCGAGTAAAGCGCATCAAGAGTCGTGGTCGAGAGTCCGTGCTATCCTTGATGGTAGTCACTTTCATCTCCCAAACACGAAGATCAAGTGCGAAAGCATCCGTCGAGCGCTATCCGAGTCGGGTATGTAAGACCGACCGCCGGAGGTTGCTCAAAATCTTGTGGAAACGCGAAAAGCACTCGTCAAGAGATTCACCGAAAGCATTTCAAATTTGCAGATTCTCGCTGAACGGTCTTGTCGAACTGCTTTAATCTGGGTGGTGCCCTCATGGTATGCATCGAGGGTCACCCGGATGTCGTAGCGTAAATCAAATGAGAAATGCGATCAAACTCACTTCGCCAAACCACGAATGATAATGTTCCTTGCCTTAGTATTTGCCTCAACATCGCATGTTTCCCACATTGATGTTTTCATCGGCAGAACAAATCTAACCTTCACCTTTCTCCGATGGCATACCCACGAGCCTCGATGTAAGTTTCCATTCCGCTCTTCCGTAAGGGTAATCCATGCCATCAAAGACCGGAGGCTTGGTGGAATACTTGTCCGTTGCCATGGCTCAACTGACCGGTTAAGATCAATAAAGAAGAGCTAACCCGCTCTGATACCAATTGAAGGACCAAAAATGGCAACAGAGGGGGAGGGGGTGAATGGTGCCTTAAAAACTCTCTATTAAAATTCACATCGAATCACCATATTCAATAATAGCCGTGGTCGAGAGCTAAGAAAACCACCCGTGGTCGAACAATGATCCAGAAAAGCTTATGCCTTGGTCGATCACCAACTCATGGTCGAATCACTGATGACAGAGAGAGCACGGCAAATAAGCTATGGTCTAAACGAAAACGGAGGACAAAAAAAAAATCAATCAAAACATCTCAAGCAAGGCAAAACTTCAGAATGATACTGATAAATGTATGATTGATCATAGAGGTTCATACGACCACTCCACTGAAGATACACGAGCATCCATGCTCTTACCGAGACAACTCACACAAATTAGACGAAAAAAGCTCAGAGCCGCTCACGTAACATCCTCTACTCGCCACCCTTCTTCTCAAACCTAACATCTCTTGTTATAGCCTCACTATCGGGTTTCAAACACCGACAACCCATTAACAGAGCAACAAGAGCTTTCCCGAGGCACGTTGCTTTACACGCTACTATCCGACAACGGCTCCACCGCTTGCCCATTAGCACCAACAACTCCATTGCTTTCCCGGAGGGACACCTTCCCTTTGCGCCTTTAGGTATTTGTCCAAAATACTCCTCAACTGCCTTCCCGAAGCTTCTTCCTCTTGCCTTGTCACAACTCGTTACGATCACCTTGCAAGACTTGTCTTCATGGTTTCAATGCTCGTCCTCAACATCTCCTATGTCTAGTCCCGACCTCTCCAAAACTCACCAAGACTTGTCTCCAAGATCCCGCAACCAAATCAAACACAAAGCATCACATAGCACGGCACAATACAAAGAACCGCACCGCAAACAGAGCTCGAAATAAGATTAGACGCAACAAGACCGGTCGAAATGATGAACTATCAAATGCACAAGGTCTACGATCGCACTACAAAACCATACGACCGGTTCCCAACTCGAACGACCGATTACGAGGACATACGACCAAAGCTTTCCTCCGTGGTCGGACTCCATTCGCACCACATACGCCGGAGTCGAAAACCTTCCGACCTCGGATCACATAGCAGCGTGGTCGACACGCACTTTGACTAGCGAGGTCGAAAGCAGACTTCACTACCGTGGTCGTAATGCACTTCGACTACCGTGGTCTAATGACTTCGACTAGCGTGGCGGAATGCATCCGACTAGCGTGGTCGTAATGACTTCGACTAGCGTGGTCGGAACAGAGTTTTGACTACGACCAACGTGGTCGAATACTTCCCTGGTGACCTCCGACTAGCGAGGTCGAAACAGACTTCGACTAGCGTGGTCAGAACAGACTTCGACTAGCGTGGTCGGAACAGACTTTCAACTACGACCAACGTGGTCGAATACTTCCCTGGCTACGACTACGCAGAGAAAGCCCAAAACAAACTCAAGTACTCATCACAAACTTTTCAATAATATGTCAAATCTCGATCACTACATGGGAGCACCTCTCACATGGTCTCTCAATCTCCCCCTTTGATGAGTATATTGACAAACATGACAAAACAAAAAGGATGAGTTTGTGATGATGATAAAACATTGTCTCAACAGAGAACAAAAGAGCTCAAGACCATGTTTGACAAAAGAGAAACGACTGGAGCTTGAAATGAAAGAGCAAATTTTTCTGCAAAGGCAAAGCTCCAGAGGATTTTTTTTTAAAACTTCTCCCCCTTTTTGGCAATAAACACATCAAGATGTACGAAAGAGAGGGAATGACGAGATGAAATTCATTTTAAGCAATAGGAGCCATGACGAGTGTCCAAAATGACTATTAGAGAATTACACCAAGCCATAACACATAAGAATGCTATCAAGATCATGACAATTGATGTAGAGAATAGCTAAGACAGGAAATTCATAATTTGATTAATGATCCAAATCTTTAGCAAGTCAAATAAACCAAGATTATAGTCTAGCTAAAGGTATCCAAGGATGATACAAGCCATATCAAATACTCTAAGTGGAACCAAGAAGCATAATATTGAACAGTTTAGAGTGCTACCAGTTAAAGAAAGACTCATTTGATCGAGTACTTGGTCCATCAAGAAAAGCAATTTTAACACAAGTTTCTTTTTCTGGAAACATAATTATGGCTTTATCTTAGTGAAGCAAGTTCTGGACTAGGTGCCATCCACAGCTGCCTCCTAAGCTTCAACCATTTTTCAAATCTTAACCATGTGCTAGATCCCAAGCCTTATGCGACCACTCCAAGCAACAGACTTAAGGAAGTGATCTTAGGTCATCCAAGGCTCCCCCTGAGTTCATGCCTAGTACAATGGCAAGCAGTCTCATGAGAAAGATTTGGTGAGATCAGTTTTTTCGCACAAAAGAGATCATTTTTCCTTTTGAAGTTTTTAGACCAACGATTAAAGATAAGTCAAGTTTCTTAACGAACTGACAAAGCTTACTCTGAAACTCAATAAAGATTCAAGACTCAACTCAGCCTACTTGACATGGCGAGTATCATAAAAGGATAACTTCATCAGACTAGTCTCAAGAGTTATTATGACAAGATTTTAATTCAAGTTTAGTATTTTTTAATCACCTTAGCATGGCAAAGACTAAAGTTCGCATAAAAAGTCATGATAAATCTAGCAGTTTAGCATAAATCATGGCAAGATGTAACACATTGAAAACAGATCATAAGGGATAATAGACAAGGCTCCATATGATTATATTACAATGTATGATGAAATACACGAAAAACCAGATCCTCTTCAGAATGAAATGCATCTTTTAATTCAGGTTGAGTTATGACAAGTTAAGAACTGGAATATCCAAGATAAACTCCCCGAACCAAAGGAACAAAAACGAATCGATAAGAAAATGTAAAAGGCAGTCCTTAGAGCATAGAAAAGATATAGAGAATACAATCACTCAGGTTGGTTCTTATCTACCCCATATGATTCCATGACTATCAGCTGATCGACTAACACACTAAGGAGCAAACACTGTCCCTGTCTACTCAAGGGTGGCCCGACCCTTGCTAGAACCTATAAGAAGTGAGTAAGCTCTACTTAGAGAGAGAAGAGACAGCTAATAAGCAGCATCTTAGAAGCACAAGATAAGAATTATCAGACAGAGCAACTCGGCAAGAGAACCATTCTAACCTATGCTGGAAGGACTTCGACCCAAAATATTAAAAGAAATGCAACCAGACAGGAGTAAGCATAATTAAAATATAATACAATAGTAAAACTCAAGCTCCCCTCACAACAAATCCGTAGGACAAACCACCCCAAGCTCTCCCAGAGAGTGAAAACCGAAAGCTCGCCCGAGGCTTAGTGAAGATATCACCAACCGGTGCTCACTCTCCACAAACCGGAGCACAATGTCACCCTTCTCTACATGGTCTCTAAGAAAGTGATATCGATATCAATATGCTTGGTCCGAGAATGTTGCACGGGTTCTTGGCAATGCAAATCGCAGACGTGTTATCACAAAAGAGTGGAACACAATCGATTGATAACCCAAAGTCCCGCAAGGTCGAGACCATCCAAAGCACTTGGCTACAAAGAATCGGTGCAAAGAACGCACTCGGCCTCTGCGCAGCGGACTGTGCAACACCGGATTGCTTCCTTGACGACCAGAGACAAGAGAAGTGCCAATGAATTGGCAAGTGCGGAAGTGCTCTTCCTATCTATCCTCTGACCAATAAATCGCATCGTAGAAGGCTCTAAGAGATAGACAAGAAGAGGAAGAGTACCGATACCATAGTCCTTGGTAGCTCGAAGGTACGAAGATGCGCTTCACCGCCGACGGTGAGATACGCGAGGAGAAGCTCAAACCGAGCACAAAGACACACAGAAATGTATGTCCGGTCTCGAGGCCGTGAGGTACAAGAGAGAGCCAATCATGCTCCCGAACTCCTTTTGGTCAACAGTTCGCCGTCTTCATCCGGATCCAGAGCTTGCAGAGATGCCATCGGAGTTGATACGGCTTTCCATCATTCATGTTGAAGCGCTCAGAGGTGTCGAGTGTACTTGCCTTGGTGAAGAAAAGTACCTTCCCGAGTCTGTTTGATTTGGAAGCCAAGGAAGAAGCTCAACTCGCCCATCATGCTCATCTCAAATTCCGAGCTCATAACATCAGAAAACTGAGACACGAGAGTGTGTGAGGAGCCGCCAAAGATGATGTCGCCCACATAGATCCGACAAGCGTAAGATCAGTGCCAAGACGGCGGATGAACAAGGTCTTGTCTATTTTACCCATTTCAAAACCATGACTTAGGAGATAGGACTTAAGCCTTTCATACCAAGCTCTGGGAGCCTGCTTGAGTCCATACAAAGCTTTAGAAAGCTCAGTAGACATGGTTAGGGTATTTGGGGTTCTCAAAACTCGAGGTCAGTCGACATAGACTTCTTCCTCAATAAGGCCATTGAGGAAGGCACTCTTGACATCCATCTGGTAAAGCTTGAAACCCTTAGAAGCTGCAAAGGCAAGCATGATTCTAATGGCTTCAAGTCTAGCTACAGGGGCAAAGGTCTCTTCAAAATCTAAACCCTCAACTTGAGAGTACCCCTGAGCTACCAGCCTAGCCTTGTTTCGAATTACTAACCCATCTTCACTTTGCTTGTTCTTGAACACCTGTAGGACCGGAAAGGCGACTAGGGGGGGGGGTGAATAGGCGCTTTCACAACTTTCTCGCCTAAATCAAATTCAACACGAACTTTACTCCTTTAGCTATGAAAGCTAAGAAGATCGAAGCAGCACAAATGAAGTCTTGTGCTTTGAATTCGACAAACCCCGACAACCACACGACACAAAAGTGGAGACGTAACTCAATGGGTTGATCTGGCACACAGCGGTCCGACCGCTACCAAGGGCGGTCTCGACCGACGTTCAACCAAATGATCGACCAAGAATCGATCAAGCGGTCGGACGGTGGACAAATGTTTCGATTCGACGCGAGAAAGCGTTCTAATATATCTGAGCGGTCGGACCGCCGTTGAAACACCGGTCGGACCGGTTCAGTCCAGTACTGAAAAATCCACCCCAAATCCAAAACGAAATTTGATCCAACTTTTGATTCAACCAATGAAACTTGACCAAATTTCGAGCACACCTCCCTAATGATATTAGAGACCTATTTCTAGCGACGATCCTTCAGATCCACTTCGCAGAATCGATCTCTCGAGGATTTAACAAAGAAGTGCACAAACCCTAGAATTATGAAAAACTTTGATTCAAGACTTGCTTGTGGGGGTTGATGGTCTAGATGATTCTAGGAGTATTCCCACACACCAAAGCAAGACACAATGGGTCAAAAGACCAAGTTTAAACACTTGAATCAAGGAAGCACCAAATTCATACAAATGAGAGAAGAACACAAAAGAGAGACAAATGAACTCTCAAGCAAGCATCACAAGATTGATTGATCTCACAAGATGCTTACAAAGCCACTCCAACAAGGAGGACAAGAGCTCACCCAAGGAGCATACAATCTCTCCCTCTCTTCCTCTCCAAACCCTAACCCTAGAAAAAGGAAGGGAAGTCCAAATGAATGCCTCAAGGGGGTTTTACATCTCCCCCTTTCTATTTATAGGAGAGGACTAGGGTTCCACTTTTTGGGACCCACACACACATGGGACCCACACACTAATCTGTTGAAGCAATCGCCTGCTTCACCACGTGTAGGTTGATCAGCGGTTCTCATCGACGCCAAGCCTCTCTTGTCCGAATCCCATCGGAACCTCCCAGAGACTTGCACCGATATCCGCACCGCCTGATCCAACCAAATGCACCAACCACCCGCTCGATCCATCTTGCCCATTCGCACCATGCTTGAGTCACACGACCACCCGCATCCATGATCGCTCGGACCTCGGCTCTCCAAGCGTAGTCCCGATCCACTCACCGCTGACGCCGCTGACTCGCAAGCCACCGCACAAAGAATAGACAAACAAACCGCTTCCGGAACAAGTTCTTCACAACTTGACCCACGTTAGCTCCATGATGCAATATACATCAATAAAGCATTGATAATCAAACATAAACCACATTGAAACCACATCAATGCAAACTTGGCTCACCTCCAGTCATCGGCGGTCCGACCGCCCCACAAGGCCGGTCCGACTGATTTCAGCCGGTCGACCGCTCCTACAACGGCGGTCGGATCGCCCCAATGGACTTAGCCAAAATTCCACTTGAAAATCCAAACCTTCCGAATTTTCAACTCAATAGAACTTTTGACTGGGAGCTCCAAAAATGATGAAACCACATCCAGGAGACTCCCCTCACCTGCCTACACAACCTATTTTTGGATTAGCCCCAAAATCCATTTTTAGGTCAGGCCGGTTCGACCGACCACCACCGCCGTCCGATCATCCCACAAGGCGGTCGACCGCCCAAACCACCGGCCGACCGCCGGTCCGACAAAGATGAAGCAAACCCCGAAAACGCGAGATTTTGCAAACCAACAAAGCCATTGCCAATTGACTCATCATCCTAAGATCGTGCACATATCCTCACGATATCCACAATCTCCCCCTTGATGAACACATTGGCAATTTCCAAGAAAATGTGGTTTTTCGAAATGAAAAGTAAAAATCGCCATTTTCGCATAAAGGCACAACTTGGTCCATAAGCAAGAAAAAGCTTAGGAACCGACCAAGCTGGCTTCAGAATAGTACAGGCAAGTGAGATAAGGCAATTAACGCACAAAAGGATTCAAATTCCAGACGATGGCAAAAAATCTCACTAAGGTCCATATGAAAGACAATATGTTCTATTTGACCTTTGATCATTGTGAGTCTTCTTGAATTGCAATTCAAATCAGAAAAAGGCAATAAAACCCAGAGACTCAACTCACTATGATCACAAATTTTCAAAAGGTTCACAAAATTTTTTTTTGTGTGTGTGTGTTCTTTTATGTATGAAACCTTCTGTAAACCAAAAGCTCCAAAGCAGCATTTTCTTCAATTCTTCTCCCCCTTTGACAATGAATTCATCAAGATGCATGGGACAAGAACGAGCATGAAGAAATGACTTTGTTTTTGAAAATTAACAAAAGGAGCCATGACCATTATCTATGTAGACAGTACAAGACATATACCAAGCCATAAAAGAGTAGAAGCTATATTCAATCATGGCAAAACATGTACTGCAAAGCTACAACCAAAATAGCAGCAATCTGAGATTAAACGAATTAAAATCATGAAAGGTTGCTCAATATCATAGTTCCACTAAAAGCAACCAAAAATAAGTCAAGCCATGTCTATAAGTAAAAAAGAGACTCAACACAAGAACTGAGGCATTTTGAGCAATAAGAGTATTCTTTTGAAGCAAAACTCAAGCACTTAGCATTTTGAGCATTTCCTAAAAGGATTTTTCCTCTGTGCTAGATCTCAAGCCTTGCCGCGACCATCTCAAGCGATAAGCTTAAAAGAGTGGTCTAGGTCATCCAAAACTCCCCCTGAGTTCATTCCTAGTGCAATGGCAAGCCGTCTCATGAGAAAGGATTGGTGAGATCAGTTTTTTCGCACAGAAAATCTCATTTTTCATTTGCTTGACTTAAGAAGATAAAAAGCTCATTTTTCATCTCAAAATAAGTTCAAGACTCAATTCAACCTATTTGACATGGCAAGAATCATAAAAGGATCACTAGAGCAAAACTAGTCACAAGATCCAACAAGACATGATTCGATTCAATTTGCTCACAGATATAAAGCTAGCAAGGCAAAAGCTGAGCTAAACAAGAAGAGCCATAAAAGAAGTCTAGCATACTATCACTTGATATGACAAGGTACAGAGTATGAAATCAAGCCATACAAGGACAATAATCAAAGCTCCACAGATTTTATTATGCAATGCAAGATATTTGAAATAAACATGCATTATGATACAATGAAAACAAAAAGGGCAAATTCCCTCAAAACATCCATGCCTCAGTACTGGGATTTGAAATAAAAGATCTAGGTGTCCAGTACTGAGATGGACGATGCCTGGGAATAGCAAAAGAAACAGCAGAAAGATGATTAGGCACAAAATCATAAGAATGCCCACGAGCACCACCTGGACCTCTCCAAAACGATCTACCAAAAGACCGATACTCCCCCTATCTAGGTGCTACCCGTGGTCTATCCTCACGATATCCAAGACCAAACTGCTGCCTGGACCCACCAAAAGAGTCAACAGAGTTCCCTACAAGCCTAGGCCTATATGTGGTACGCTGAATAGGCTGCCCGGCTCTAGAAACTACAGCTGAAGAAGAGACTCCTCTAATGGATCTCAAGGTGCTCACTCTCTCTTTCCTCTCAACCTTTGCTCTCCGGAAGCAAAACTCAACCGTGTGGTCCTCTTTCTTGCAGAAGGTGCAATGGTACTTGACCTTTTGAGGGGTCCGTACTGGTGAGACAGAAGCACCTTTCTTGCTAGAAAGAGTTTGAGCAGAACCTGCAGATTTAAGAACAACCTTTGAAGTCATAGGAGGTTCTTGCTCAACCAAACCACTTTTCACAACTCTAGCAATCTTTGGTGGGAGATTCTTGGAAAGCTCTAGGGACTTAAAACCTAGGCCACTGTTTTTCACACTCACCTTGGATTGGTCTAGAATCAAGTTGAGTTTCTTTTTCCCACTAGAAAACTTCTCAAGAGTCATTTTGAGGTAATCGTTCTCTTTTGCCAAAACTCCACAATTGGAGCACTTTTTAGAATCAATTGCCTCAACATGTTTGCTCTTAAGAAGATCCACTTCCACTTTCAGAGCCTCACAAGACACACAATAGGACTCTCCAATCCTATTCAACTGCTCCTTAAATTTGACTCTAAAATCCTCTTGTATCTTACCAATAGCAGCTTCAATTTCAGCATGCAACATACAAGAGGAAGAATCAATAACTTTCTTGGAAGCAGTAAGAGACATGGATCTTTCAATTTTAGCTTTCTCTTCAAGAGTCTTGTTTAAAGCTTCAATCTCAATTGTGTTTAGGGCAATTTTCACAAGAGGCAATTCTAGAATAAACAACCATTTCACTCATCTCTTGCATTTTAATCCTATTATTCTTACAATGAGAACAAGTGTGACTAGCATCAAATTTTTGCAATTCTTTTAAAGAGCTATCCAGTTTCAATTCTAGCAAAGCACAGTTTGAGCAAGTTAAAGGAATAGCATCTAAAGCAGTCACAGCAAGCGGAATGGCATCCATGCAAATAGAACTAGACTTGAGAGATTCTAGTTCAGAAAGAGCATTTTCCAATTGTTTTTCAACAGAGGAATGAGCATTATTCAAGCTTGACAATTCATTAAGCAAGCTAGAGCATGAATCACGTAAATCATCAGATTAATGGATTTGAGCCTAACCACTTCTAGGTTCAAATTATCAATCATAGTATCCTGTTTCTTGATCACTTTAGCTTGCTTATGCAATTTTTGTTCAGCAAGCACTAAAGCCCTTTTCATGTCAAGAAGAGAAGGGCATACCTCATCGGGATCACTAAAAGGATCCTCGCTGTTGGAGGAGTCGTCATTTGTCGTGGTCGTTTTAGCCATAAAGCACATGCTAGTGAAATCACGTGCCTTCTTCTTGCCACGGGAGTCACTCTTGTCGTCCTCCGCCTCCGAGTCCACATCTTCCATGCTCACATCCTCTAGAGCTTCAAGGACTCAGCTGACAAACTTGCGGTAGTTTGTCTTCTTGGACTTGGCATCCCTCGCTTGAGGATGCCTTTGTGACTCCTTCTCCTCCTTGCCCTTCAGCTTGGGGCATCTAGAACGAATGTGGTTGGGCTCACCACACTCGAAACAAGTGACAGGTCCACCTCTCCTCCTACTCGTCACATTATTGTACGCTCTCGTGAATTTGGTGGATAGGAGGGCTAAATCATCTTCAGGTAGTCTCTCAAGTTGCTCATCGCTCAAAGAATGCAAAGCGCATAAAGAAAATCCGGATGAGCTAACATTAAAAGAATCAACATATCTACCCTTAGATTTGTCAACCACTAAAGCCATCGGCTCACATTGTGGGGAGACGCGAGATAAAATCAATCTCATGCGCCTTCAACCTCGAGTAAAGCTTATCCATGGTAAGCTCACTCATGACAAGATGTTGTCATTGATGGCGATGATCTTCATCCCCTGCACCTTCACATCCAAAGCACCCAAAAGTCAAGCGTGCATTTTCGACTCGAAAATACAAGATCAACAAATGCGAGATCATGAAGAATTTTAGAAAATCTCCCCACACTCATCTAAAGATTCACCGTGTCTTTGCTCGATCTTGGAGTATGCTTTCTTAGTCGGTTCTGCCTCACTTCCTTGATCGCAGTGGACCCTCGTGATAATCACATAGAGTCCGCCAGATCTCATGAGCAGACAAAGAAATGAGCGACACGCTCAAACTCGATCGACTAAGGCCTTGAATCAAAAATTCGAGCCCTGGCATTGTTCTCCACATCCGAGTGATCAAATTGTCATCTACCGCACGACATAAGGGTTTTTCACCTTAAGCCAAATCGCGTGCCCTTGAGCCTCGATGTAGGCCTCCATTCGAGCCTTCCAATAAGCAAAATCAACTCCATCAAAACATGTGGCTGATTGAATATCTTTCATCGCCATGGCTCCAAAGACCGGTTAAGATCTATAGAAAAGAGCTAACCGCCTCGATACCACTTGTAGGACCTGGAAAGGCGACTAGGGGGGTGAATAGGCGCTTTCACAACTTTCGCCTAAATCAAATTCAACACGAACTTTACTCCTTTAGCTATGAAAGCTAAGAAGATCAAGAAGCACACAATGGAAGCCTTGTGCTGAATTCGACAAACCCGACAACCACACGACACAAAAGTGGAGACGAACCTCAATGGGTTGATCTCAGGCACAGCGGTCCGACCGGCTACCAAGGGCGGTCGACCGACGCTCAACCAATGGTCCGACCAAGAATCGATCAAGGTCGGACGGTGGACAACTGTTCGACCGGCAGTAACAGCCGTCTGAATATACGAAGGCGTCGGACCGCCGTTGAAACACCGATCGGACCGGTTCGATCGAGATCAAAAATCCAAATTTAAATCCAAAACGAAATTTGATCCAACTTTTGATTCAATCAATGAAACTTGACCAAATTTCGAGCACACCTCCCTAATGATATTAGAGACCTATTTCTAGCGACGATCCTTCAGATCCACTTCGCAGAATCGATCTCTCGAGGATTTAACAAAGAAGTGCACAAACCCTAGAATTATGAAAAACTTTGATTCAAGACTTGCTTGTGGGGGTTGATGGTCTAGATGATTCTAGGAGTATTCCCACACACCAAAGCAAGACACAATGGGTCAAAAGACCAAGTTTAAACACTTGAATCAAGGAAGCACCAAATTCATCCAAATGAGAGAAGAACACAAAAGAGAGACAAATGAACTCTCAAGCAAGCATCACAAGATTGATTGATCTCACAAGATGCTTACAAAGCCACTCCAACAAAGAGGACAAGAGCTCACCCAAGGAGCATACAATCTCTCCCTCTCTTCCTCTCCAAACCCTAACCCTAGAAAAAGGAAGAGAAGTCCAAATGAATGCCTCAAGGGGGTTTTACATCTCCCCCTTTCTATTTATAGGAGAGGACTAGGGTTCCACTTTTTGGGACCCACACACACATGGGACCCACACACTAACTGCTGAAGCAATCGCCGCTTCACCACGTGTAGGTTGATCGGCGGTTCTCATCGACGCCAAGCCTCTCTTGTCCGAATCCCATCGAACCTCCTGCAGACTTGCACCGATATCCGCACCGCCGATCCAACCACCGCACCGAACCACCCGCTCGATCCATCTTGCCCATTTCGCACCATGCTTGAGTCACACGACCACCCGCATCCATGATCGCTCGACCTCGGCTCTCCAAGCGTAGTCCCGATCCACTCACCGCTGACGCCGTTGACTCGCAAGCCACCGCACAATGAATAGACAAACAAACCGCTTCCGGAACAAGTTCTTCACAACTTGACCCACGTTAGCTCCGCAATGCAATATACATCAATAAAGCATTGATAATCAAACATAAACCACATTGAAACCACATCAATGCAAACTTGGCTCACCTCCAGTCATCGTGGCCCGACCGCCCACAAGGCCTGGCGGATCGCTCCCACACCCAGCGGCCGGATCGCCCCAAAGGACTTAGCCAAAATTCCAGCTTGAAAATCCGAAACCTTCTGGAATTTTCAACTCAATAGAACTTTTGACTGGGAGCTCCAAAAATGATGAAACCACATCCAGGAGACTCCCCTCACCTGCCTACACAATCTATTTTTGGATTAGCCCCAAAATCCATTTTTAGGTCAGGCCGGTCCGACCGGCCACCACTGCCGGTCCGATCAGTCCCACTCGGCGGTCCGACCGCCCAAACCACCGGCCGACCGCCGTGGTCCGACAAAGATGAAGCAAACTCCGAAAACACGACATTTTGCAAACCAACAAAGCCATTGCCAATTGACTCATCATCCTGAGATCGTGCACATATCCTCACGATATCCACACACCCATTTGGTCCCAATGATATTGTGACCTTGAGGGGGCTCAACAAGGGACCAGACCTTGTTTCTTTTAAAGTTTTCCAACTCCTCATGCATGGCGTTTATCCAAGACTCGTCAGAAAGAGCATGACAAACGTCTTTGGGCTCAAATGAGGCGACGAAGGCAGAATGGAGACAGAAGAGAGACAAACCAGCTTTAGAACGTGTGACACGCTCAAAGAGGTCTCCAATGATCTGCACTCTGAAAGATGGTCCTTTTGAATGTGTCTAGGAGGTCCAGGGTGAGATGAAGAAGTGGCCTCTACCTCATTAGAAGATGAGATAGGAACAGAGCCACTAGCTTCAGAAGAAACGGAAGGTAAGGGCTGATCTCCTCGAGGTGCAGAGGAATAAGGCACCTCAAGAGGAGGAGGAAGAACTGGATCGGGTAGACAACCCTCATCTCCATCTTCCTCATCGTCCACAAAGATGGACTCGCATCGCTCTAGAGAACTCGAGATATCGTGCCTAGTCCCCTGACCGCCTCATCGAAGGTCACCTCACGTGTTTCTACCATTTTGCTAGACTCATGATTCAGCCTGCACTCTATAGGCACGAGAAGAAGTTGAGTAACCTGAAAGATCCCATCACAAGATCGTGATTCGAACTTATCTAGGTTCCCAGACTTCAAAATAAAGCACTTGCAACCAAACACACGAAAATGCGAGACGCTGGGTTTTCGCCCATATCTCAACTCATAAGTGCGATGCAAGAGTGCCCGAAGAAAGACTTTGTTAGAAACATGACAAGCAGTAGCAATGGCCTCAGCCCAAAACTTCCTAGGTGTAGAGTACTCATCAAGCATCGTCCTGGCCATCTCGACCAAGGTACGGTTCTTCCTCTTCACAACGCCATTCTGTTGAGGGACGTATGGAGACGATAACTGGTGCTCTACACCTGTCTCACCACAGAAACTCTCAAAGTAGGAATTCTTGAACTCGGTGCCATTATCACCGCGAATTGCTCGTAATGCACCCGGAGCTCAACGAAAGCCTCATCAAAAGTCCACTAAAAAGAGTAAACGCCTCATCCTTCGAGGCTAAGAAAAACACCCAAGAGTACCTCGAGAAGTCATCGACCACAACAAGAATATACCACTTTCCTCCCGCCGATCAGATTTCGAGCCGACCAACTGTATCCATATGGAGCGCTTGTCCTCGTGCGCGACCATTGTCACCGTGGATCGAGAGTGAGAAGCGGCAACCATCTTGCCGTGTCGGCAGGAGAGCAAACTAGATCCTTGACCATCTTGAGTTTTGGCAAACCACGAATGAGATCGTGGCCACGACTCGTGTCAAATGATCAAAGCCTATATGGCCTAGTCTCCTATGCCAGAAGGTCAAATCACGGAATTCAGAAGCAATTAAACACCGGAGAGGATCACCAGAAGACTCAGAAAAATCAGCACGAAAGATCCTCCCATATCGAGAAATCCCGCAAACTAGGCTACTCAAGAATCAAGAATTTTGCAATTGTTTTTCTTAAAGCTCACCTCGAAACCGCTATCGGTAAGTCGAGAGACCGAAAGCGATTATATGCAGCCTACTTACTAAGGCAACATCTTTTAAAATAAAAGAGTCATTAATGCTCACTTGTACCTTTAGCGATGACGCGCCTAAATGAAGCATCTCCAAGGTGATCGCCTCATCACCGGAGCACGGGCTAGGGAAGAAAACCAACGAGAATCTCCAAATATATGGCGAGCAACCGAGTCTACAATCCATACCTTTCCTTCCCAAATGACCACTCGAGTCAAACAGAGTAAAGTCTCGATCGGGTGAATCAACAATGATTTTGGCACCCGATCGAGTAACACGCCGAACGATGAAGTAGTCAAGCAAGATCGACCTCTATCTACCCTACGCTCTCGTCACTCAACAAGTCGGAAGGTGCGTAGGCAGACTGAAGTCGTTGTTTGAATCCGACCGCCCGAAGAGCGAAGCCGGAATTCGCAACATGTCCGATCACGCCATGAGTAGCCATCTCGAAAGGGAAACCGAGATCTACCCTCACAATGACGGAGATTACGACCGAAAGGAGCACGAGGACGAAAATCGTAAAACTCGTAAAAACAAAGTCCTCGATGTCGCCCTAAATCATCGGGCTTCTATCAAACCTAGACCTCGTGTTGGTCTTAGGTGCACTCATGGTCCGGGTCGACCAATGTACCTAACAGACTCAACACGGTCTCTACGCGATCTTGGCGCGCGCTGAAGCAATGATCAACCAAATGTCCATCCTTCCGATGAAGGTGCAATGATACTTCGCCTTCCGAGGGGCCGGCTACAGTGCAATTACCTTGTTTGTCGAGATCCTTTGAACAAAACCCGCTGATTTGAAATTTACTTTCTCGATCCCGGCTTAGTTTTGATCACACCGTGCTATGGTTCGAGCACGGCATGTGGATGCTTCCTCATATCATCATGAAAGTCATATCCTAGACCCCGATTAAATGCAAATCTTAGATTGGTCTAGAATGAGATTGAGCTTCTTCTTGCCTCCTACAAACCTCTCGAGAGTGTTCATAAGATGCCGACACTCACGAAAGAGAGAGGTGCAAGAAGAGCAGGGGAAGAGGGAACAAAGAAGGTAAGGGAGCGTAAGAAGAACCAACAAAGATAGGAAAGATTGGCTTGTGCATGCACAAAGACTTTGGGGAACAATCCATCGCTAGCGATTGGTTCACGTTGCTAGGCGCCTCTACCAAACCCTTAGACTTCTTCCCAAAGACACACAATACAAGCGGATGATTGTGTTTCTAGAAGGTCTTTAGTTAGCTTCACACATTTTTCATCCAAAGCAACCAAATCAGATTTTAGTTTATTACATTGATTGCATGGTGAGCTAACAAGGTCCTTAGAAGCATACTTGAGCCGCTTGTTATTATGATCAATCATTTCTTGAAACCGCTTGGATACATATTCTAGTTCAAAGATTAACTTAGGATGCTTTAAACAAGAAACAATGGGCTCTAGTAGCGCACTGTAATTCAAAGAATTTTGTGATCCGCCTGCTTTAGGTTCATCTTGAGATTATTACAATTTTCACAAGTCTCGAGTGGATCGAGCAACATGGTATAAAGACCTCTAAACGAATTGTCCTTAACCTCACATGAGGTGCAAGCAAGAGCCTCAACAAAGAGTAGATGAAGGAGGTGCTACCCTACTCATCTCTAATTCAAAGAAGAAGACTAATGTTCTCTATTTTAATCATGTCAAGTTCAGAGGACACACTATCATGCAAGGTCCTTAGTCTTTCCATGTCATCAAGCAAAGCACAAGATGTGTCACAATCATCCCGGAGGAAGCGGATGTAAGTAAAGTAAGCTCCGTGATAGTCTAGCTACTTCCTTCTCCAACTCAAAGACACTTAGCCCTAGACTTAGCATGAAATCTACCTAGCTTAAGAAAAGCATCATTAAGCTGGTCGTAAGTGGGACTAACCTCATCGAGTCGGAGTACACCATTTGTCGCTCGATTCGCCCCGAGGGCCATGAAGCACATGCCGAGAAGTTGCCGCGTCCTTGGGATCATGATCGCCCTTCACATCATCGTTACTCCACCCCTCCACCTCGGCCGGTGTCCAGCCTAAATCCGAGGCGGTGAGGACGCGATGGAACGCTTTCTTTGCCTTCCCAAAGTTGCGGAACTTCTTGCCTTGGTCAGGTGCTGAGGGCTTCGTGTTGCGGTTCTTGTCGATGTAGTCATTCTTGCTCGGACCGCCATAGTCACCTTTGCCCTTCCCGCCTTGGGACAGCTTGCTCGGATGTGGTTGGGGCCATCACACTCAAACAAATCACAGACCTCCTCTTTTCCATCCCTCCTCCTCTTGTAAGCATGGGAAAACTTCCGAGCTAGGAGGGCTAGTCGCTCATCCTCAAGCTGCTCTAACTGTTCATCAGTTATGTCACAGAGAGCAGCTAGAGAGAACCCGCGTATCGACTCAGAAGAAGATCCAGAGGTGGGATCAGTGACTAAAGCCATCGACTGTGACTTCGACCTTCGAGAGACAATGTCAATCTCGTGAGTCTTGAGACGCGAGTAAAGCGCATCAAGAGTCAGGGTCGAGAGGTCCGTGCTATCCTTGATGGTAGTCACTTTCATCTCCCAAACACGAAGATCAAGTGCAGAAAGCATCTGTCGAGCGTTATCCGAGTCGGGGTATGTAAGACCGACCGCTCGGAGGTTGCTCAAAATCTTGTGGAAACGCGAAAAGCACTCGTCAAGAGATTCACCAGCAAGCATTTCAAATTTGCTGTATTCTCGCTTGAACTGGTCTTGTCGAACCGTTTTAATCTGGGTGGTGCCCTCATGGTATGCATCGAGGGTCACCCAGATGTCGTAAGCAGAAATCAAATGAGAAATGCGATCAAACTCACTTCTGCTCAAACCCTGAATGATAATGTTCCTTGCCTTAGCATTTGCCTCAACATCGGGCATGTTTCCCACATTGATGTTTTCATCGGCAGGAACAGCAAATCTAACCTTCACCTTTCTCCAGATGGCATACCCCTGAGCCTGGATGTAAGTTTCCATTCTGCTCTTCCAGAAGGGGTAATCCATGCCATCAAAGACTGGAGGCTTGGTGGAATACTTGTCCGTTGCCATGGCTCAACTGACCGGTTAAGATCTATAAAGAAGAGCTAACCCGCTCTGATACCAATTGAAGGACCGAAAATGGCAACAGAGGGGGAGGGGGTGAATGGTGCCTTAAAAACTCTCTATTAAAATTCACATCGAATCACCATATTCAATAATAGCCGTGGTCGAGAGCTGAGAAAACCACCCGTGGTCGAACAATGATCCAGAAAAGCTTATGCCTTGGTCGATCACCAACTCATGGTCGAATCACTGATGACGGAGAGAGCACGGCAAATAAGCTATGGTCTAAACGAAAACGGAGGACAAAAAAAATCAATCAAAACATCTCAAGCAAGGCAAAACTTCAGAATGATACTGATAAATGTATGATTGATCATAGAGGTTCATACGACCTGTGGATTTCATGGGGATATGCTCCAGATCTTAGGATGATGTGACAATTGGCAATAGCGTTTACGGTTTGTCGTTTCACGCGTTTTCGACAAAGTTACGCTTCTTCTTTGATAGGCGGTCCGACCGGTCCTTGCATCGGCGATCCGACCGGTCCCAAATCGGTCGGACCGGCCATATGGGGCGGTCGGACCGCAATGACCTAAAAGTTCTCAGAATGGGCTGGGCCAAAAATAGGTGTTGTAGGCAAGTGAGGGGATCCCAATGCACTTGGTCTCATAATTTTGGAGTCTCCAAGAAGAAGTTCTATTGGTTTAAAGTTTCCGAAGGTTTCGAATTTGAGGCTTGAATTTCGCTAAGTCCCAAGGGGCGGTCCGACCGCTCACAGGAGGCGGTCCGACCGCTCATTGTGGAGCGGTCCGACCGCCAAGGCGGTCCGACCGGCCACCGAGCGGTCGACCAGTAATAACTTGATCATCGCCAACTTCGTGGCGATGTTATTTTGTTAGGTCAAAGTCATTGGTTTCATAGCATATGATTTGCATGATGCATGTTTTGACTAACATGGGTCAAGTTGTGAAGAACTTGTTCCCGAATACGTGTTTGCTTTTCTATGGTTGTGCAGGTAGCTTGGTGATCAACGACGGTCAACGGCGAGGAGGATCGGGACTAGACTTGGAGAGTTGAGGTCCAGAACGATTGACGATGCCGGGTGAGGTCAACGACTCAAGCGTGACACAAGATGGACAAGGGTGACCTATTGGCAAATCCATGACGCATGGTGAAGCGGTTTAGGTCAAAAGGTTAAAGACGGCGCTTTGCGCGTGCGTGTGTGACCCGCTTGTTAGTGGGCCTTAACGGAGCCCAATTGAGTCAAACCCTAGGAGTTTTAGGCCTCCACTATAAATAGGAGGAGGTGGTGGTGCACCCTCCCTCTCGCCTTTTATGTTTCAAAACCCTAATTGTCTTTAGGGAGTTGAGGTGGAGGCTAGGGCTCTTGATGGTTTGTGGAGAATTTCGTGATCTTTGATTGTCTCTCGATCCATGATGGTGTGGATGTAATCCAAGATCAATCACGAAATCAATCTATGCAAGGTTTGCTTGAGATAAGTCTCTTTTCGCTCTTGCTTTCAATTTCGTGTTTTTAGGGCTTTCTTTGATCCATGAGTTTGTGATTGATTCTTTCACGTGAATTAGCTTGCTGTGATTTGTGTGAATCTATCTAGCATCATCTTGATCATCAATCTCTCACGAACAAGCTTTAGGATCAAGTTTTCGTTCTTGCCCGTTTTAGACCTTCATTAATCAATTGACAATTGCTCAAGATCGTTCCAAGAATTATCATAATATTCGATTGGAATAGGTCCTCAATAGCATAGAGAAGGTGTGTGCAAAGTTTCGTGAAGTTTGGAGTTGAGAATCAAAAGTTAGACCTAATTGCATCTTCATCATCGGCTGATTTTCTTGTTTCAGATCGGTTACAGATCGCCGGTCCGATCGCCCGTTACCACCGGTCCGATCGATTTTGAGCGGTCCGACCACCAAGATAACAGCGGTCCGACCGCCCGGCAATCGATCCGACCGTTCAATCAGAGGTCGACCGCCAAGATTTGTGTTGCTTTGATTCTTGCTGATTATTGTCGCATTGCTTAGGGGTTTTAATTGGATTCAATACTAATCTTCCGCTGTACTGGTATATTGATCTTCATAGCTTTCTAATAGCTACTGGAGTGAAATTGTATTGAGTTCATAATTTGTGAAAAAGTGAGCGTGCTCCTATTCACCCCCTCTAGTCGCCTTTACGGTCCAACAAGTGGTATCAGAGCCCGGTTAGTTCAATCTTGATTTTAACCGGTCACTGAACTTTGGCGATGGATAAGTTTTCTACTAAACCGCATATCTTCGATGGGCACGACTATGCCTATTGGAAGAATCGTATGCGAGTCTTTCTTGAGAGCGAGGGACAAGCTATTTGGGATGTTGTTAGAGCCCCGCTTGTTATTCCTGAAATTGCTACACCTGCTTCTGTAATTCTTTTGGCTAACAACAATAAGGCTAAGAATCTTTTATATGGTGCACTTGGTAGACAAGAATATGATAGAATTTGCAATCTTTCAACTGCGCATGAAATTTGGAACACTCTCGAAACATATCATGAGGGTTCGTCCCAATCAAAAAGGTGCGCCAAACAGTTTACAAGCGTGAATACAATAAATTCGAGATGCGTCCTGGAGAGAGCATCGATGACATTTTCAGTCGCTTTAATAAAGTAATTAATCAAATGAAAGCTGTTGATATTGAATATTCTCAATCTGAAAATGCCACCCATCTCTTGGCTGCAATCAACACCAAGGAGTGGGAGATGAAGTCTCTTCGCTATAGAGGAAAATGTTGATCTTTCAAGTCTTACTTTAAAATTGCTTTATAGTAAACTCAAGACTCATGAAATTAAAAGAGTTGATCATCCCAAGAAAGATAATTTAGCTTTGTTAGCGCATCCTCTCAAAAGACTTTTGATGACTCTTTTGAATCTTCTTACGGATTTTCATTTGCTTGTTTATCTGCTATTCATGAAGAGGAGCTTGAAAGTATTCTCGAAGCGAGTTAGCTCTTCTAGCTAAAAAATTCACACGGCCTACAATAATGTGAGAAACAAAAGAGGTGGTCGGTGACATGCTATGAATGTGGTGAGCTCAATCATATCAAGCAAATTGCCCCAAGTCGAAAGGTAAGAGCAATCATAAGGAAGTAAAGCGACTTGGAAGAAGCCTCCTTTCAACAAATCAAGGTATGAGGCTAATAAGCTTGTGAAGGCTGCTCACCGGGTCCTTGCCGCTTTTGAGGATCAATCCTTGAGCGATGTGGATACCGGGAGTGAGGAGGACAAGGAGGAGGAGATCCCTCAAGGCAAAAAGAAAGGGAAGGCCAAAGACTTCACTGGCATGTGCTTCATGGCTTACACGGACGACATTGATGATAATGAGGTATCTTTTTCTTATGATGAGCTTTCTGCTAAATATGATTCTATAGTTGAGCAATTGCTTAGTCAAGATGAAGCACTAGAATTTGTCATGACAAAAAATAAGAAATTAGAGTCAAAGATTAACAAACTAAAAGTAGAGCTTAAAAATGCTAAGACTCTTGAACCTGATGAATGTTTATCTTGTCATGCTATGCATTCAGAAATTACCAAGTTACAATCTGCTCATAATATTTCCGTACAACAACTTGAGAATGCTAGATCTGAACTAAATGAAATTAAAAATGCTCCTTGTGAAAAATGTTTAGAATCTAGTAAATTGATTGCTTTTGATGTATTTGATTCTAGCCCTTGCACTTCATGTTTAGAAAAAGAACGTGAAATCAAAGATATCTTAGAAGCTGCTAGAGTCAAATATACTAAGCTTAAGGACAATATTGAAAATACTACTTGTGCTTCTTGTTCCACTCTTAAGCTTGAAATTGCTTCGTATAAGGAGAAATCTATGAATAAAACTTGTGATGCTTGTGTTAACTTGAGAAAAGAAAATACTTACCTTCATGATACATTAGAGAAATTTTCTAAAGGTAAGAAACAATTAAACATGATTCTTGACAAGTCTAAAACTCCTTATAAGAAGCAAGGTTTAGGATTCAATTCTTTTCAAGACAATTCAAACCCAAAAGTCATTCAAGTCTTGGAAAAAGGTTTAATTGAATTCAAAACCCAACTGCAAAAACATCTTTTAAATCTGCGGGTTTTGCCCAACCTTGTATTAATTCAAATGGTGCTTCTTCTAGTGGTACCAAGTACCATTGCACTTATTGCAAGAAAGGTGGGCATTTGATTGAATTCTCGTGAGGTTGAAAATGATAGGAAAAATTTTGATAGAATTTCATTCATGCAACCTAGAGCTTCTATGAGACATGGTAACACCGAAAAGAATAAGCACGGATTAGGATTTTCTCTCATGCAAATCATTATGTTTCTAGATATCCTAATTCTAATGTTTTGATCAAGGTCCATTCTGAGTGGTCACCGGTCGACTGTTTTGGTCGCGGTCGACCACCAAAGACAACGCCGCCGATCGCCCATGGACGATTTAAGTCTCATGTTAATTTAAACATTGCTCATAACCGAATGTTAGATGAAATCAAGGATAGTACTTCGGTTTGTATACTCCTTGCGGACGTGTGTCTCGATCTTCGGATTCCTAAATCTTGTTTATCTAACCCATGATTGAGACACATCGTTCTTTATTCCTTGATTTTCGGGACTACCGTGGAAAGGGGAAGAACACGTGGTTCGTCGACTCGTGTTCACGCCACATGACCGAAACTCAAAATGGTTCACCTCTTTCACGCGACAACAGTGATGACTTCATCACCTTTGGAGATGATACACAAGGGCGAATTGAAGGAGCAGGATCAATTAGGGTGAACAACAAATTCATTCTAAAGGATGCGCTCTTGTGGACAAGCTTACGTATAATCTCCTTTACATTTCTCGACTTCTTGATGATGGTTATGAGACTATTTTTAAGAAAAATGCTTGTCGTGTGCTTGATTCTCTTGGTGAGCTTGTGTTTGGAATCTCTAGAGTTGGTAGAATTTTGGAGCCGATTTTTCGAATCTCTTCTTGGATCTCTTAAATGTTTGCTTACATCTTCTTCTCGATTTACGGCTTTGGCACCGACGTTTGGGGCACATTGGTTTTGATCATCGACACGAGTTAGCAACCTTGATCTCATGAGAGGTTTGCCCAAACTCAAAGTCATCAAGGATCTCAGTATGCGCATCATGGGCATGGCAAACAAGTTGCCGCCTCACACCCTTCTGTGACTATGGTTATGGTGACGGACCGGGACGGTTGCTTCATATGGATCTTGTTGGTCTGCTAGAGTCCGTCGATTGGTGGAAAATGGTATATTCTAGTCATAGTCGATGATCTTTCAAGATATACTTGGGTGTTCTTTCTTACTTCAAAAGATGAAGCTTTTGGTTATTTTCATGACCTTGTTCTTCGTTTGGCTTCTGAGCTTCCTGGTGCTTTGAGAGCGATTCGCGATGATAATGGCACGGAGTTCAAAAATGCTTATTTTGCTTCTTTTTGTCTTTGAGCGTGGTATTGAGCATCGCTTCTCCTCTCCACACGTCCCTCAACAAAATGGCGTGGTGGAAAGGAAGAATAGGACCTTGGTCGAAATGGCTAGGACGATGCTAGATGAGTATAGCACACCGAGGAGATTTTGGGCCGAAGCTATTGCTACAGCTTGCCATATTGCAAATCGTGTCTTTTGAGACCTTCTTTATGCAAGACTCCTTATGAGCTTCGTTTTGGTAGAAAACCCTCTGCTTCGCATTTTCGAGTATTTGGATCAAAATGTTTTATTCTTAAGACAGCAACTTAGATAAATTTGAATCAAGAACTTTTGATGGGTTATTTACGGTTATCCCGCTCATTCGAGGGTTTTCGAGTTTTTAATATGAGACTAACATTATTCAGAGACTTGTAATGTCACTTTTGATGAGACTAGCCACGAGCTAGATCAATTGCTCTGAGATGATTTACAGTGTGAGAGAGCATTTTGTGGAGGAAGATGAGGACGAAGCTAATATCATTCCTTCATCTGCGCTCTTCAAGCGCCCATATTGATACAAGAACACCTTCGTCTACTTCACCTTGATTGAGGCTCTGCTGCATCTTCATCATCAACGATACTGCGGAGGTCGAAGAAACGGATCTCACCCGGGCGCCCACTTCGCATTCGAGACAAAGATCCTCCGAATGATAATAGGTAATCTACATGAGCGAGTCACTCGCTCCAGGTATAATGATCCAAATCTCTACTCTCATTCGGCTTTTGTTGCTTCTTTTGAACCCCACGATATATCACATGCTTTATCTGATTCTAGTTGGGTAAATGCCATGCATGAGGAGTTAGAAAATTTTGAAATAAACAAAGTTTGGAACCTAGTAGAACCTCCTAGTGGTCATAATGTTATAGGAACCCGTTGGGTGTTTAAGAATAAACATGGTGAGGATGGTTCTGTGGTTAGAAATAAAGCCAGATTGGTAGCTCAGGGTTTCAGCCAAGTTGAGGGGTTAGATTTTGATGAGACATTTGCTCCTGTTGCTAGACTAGAAGCCATTCGCATTCTACTTGCATTTGCTGCATCAAAAGGTTTTAAATTATTTCAGATGGATGTTAAAAGTGCCTTTTTAAATGGTTTCATAGATGAGGAAGTGTATGTTAAGCAACCCCCTGGTTTTGAGGATCCTAAATATCCAAATCGTGTTTTCAAGCTATCTAAAGCATTGTATGGTCTTAAACAAGCCCCTAGAGCCTGGTATGATAGACTTAAGACCTTCTTGCTTAAAAATAATTTTGAAATGGGTAAAGTGGATAAAACTCTATTCATTCTTAGGCGTGACAATGACTTCCGCTTGCTCAAATTTATGTGGATGATATTATCTTTGGTGGTTCCTCTAATGCTCTTGTTTCGACTTTTCCGACACTATGTCCGAGGAATTTGAGATGAGTATGATGGGAGAGCTTAATTACTTTTGGGACTTCAAATCAAGCAATGCAAGGAAGGAACTTTCATCGATCGAACGAAGTACACTAAAGATCTACTAAAACGCTTCAACATGGGTGACTACAAGCCAATTTCCACTCCCATGGCAACTTCGATCGCTTTGGATCGGATGAGGAAGGAGAAGTCGTGGATCAACGCGAGTACCGCAACATGATCGGCTCCCTTCGTATTTGACGACCTCGAGACCGACATTCACTTCACGGTATGCCTTTGTGCAAGATTTGAGCGTCTCCGAGAACTTCCCATCGCCAAGTTATTAGCGCATATTCGTATTTACACTCTACCCTCTTATATGGCATTTGGTATTCTGCTCTTGACTTTGTCCATTAGAGGTTTTGATTCGATTTTGCGGTGTCGGTTAGATAGGAAGAGTACCTCGTGCACTGTCACTTTCTAGGCACTTCTCTTGTATCTTGGTCTTCTAGGAAGCGGTCTTACATTGCACAATCCACTTCTTTGAAGCGGAGTATGTAGTCTGCGCTAGTTCTCAGTGCTTGATTTTGTGGATAGCGTCCACTTTGAAAGATTATGGGTTAAACTTTGCTAGTGTTCCTCTTTTACGTGATAACACTTACGCTATTAATATTGCTAAAACCGATTGCAACATTCTAGGACTAAGCACATAGACATTCGCTTTCACTTCCTTAAAGATCATGTTGAAAAGGTGATATTGTAATGCACTTCGTAGAGTCCAAGCTCAATTGGCGGATATTCTTACCAAGCCTTTAGATCAAACCAGATTTTCCTCCTTAAGAAGCGAGTTAGGGTAATTTATCCTTATGGGTTGGTTTGAGGGGAGTTTGATCTTTTCTTATCTTTCCTTGTTCTTTTGATCTTTTATTGTTCTTTTTCGAACTTAGTGATCTCTTGAACTTTTAGGTTTTTAGGCTTTTTAATTGCATCTCATTGTGTCATATTGCATTCATATGAAAACTCCAACAAGTGGTTACAACAAATGGTATGAAAAATCCAAAAGATGCATTGTAATATAAGATTTTCTCGCTTATTTTTAAAATTGATGAAGCTTTGCCTATTACCCTTTAGAGCTTTTGTATTTCAATTCTTGCTCAATGTCATGTCTAGTTCTTTGACTTGCTAGAATTATCATGCTTTTACATGTGTAGCTAAGTCTTTGCTATATGAGCTAGAACCTTTTAAAAAAACTCAAACTAAGAAATTGCAATTTGTGGATGTTTTAGCGAGTTGCGCAAATAGTGCTCCTCTTGTGACATTGGCCTGTCGTAATTGCTTTGTTAGCTCTTTGATCTAAAATTGACCATTACTTGAGCTTTTGTGTTCTTGAGATTCTAAAACTGCTCATGTGAAAAATGAAAATCAAGATTATCTTATGCTTAAATTGTGCCAAACTATTCTTACGAGACTGCTTGTCAAATGACATGAACTTGGAGATAGTTTGATGAACGAACGATCTCATGGGGACCGCTTGTCGAAATGACATGAACCTCAAGATTTGTCGCCCGGTAGAAGCTTAGAAAGAGTTTGTGGATGGCTCCTAGTCCAGGATCTTCTTTACTAAGATATACCTTTAATCAACTTTTGGTCGAAGCTTAGGATGAGTTTGTGGATGGCTCCTAGTCCAGGATCTTGTCACTAAGTTAGATCATTAGTCAACTTCAATATTCAATGCAAATGAGAAAAATGTTGACAAATGGGCGTTTACAAAATATTGAGCAAAATGATTCAATACGGGACTTGATTGACTCTTAATGTGGTCTTTGTTAGATTTTTTATCTCACTTTGACATTTTGACATGGCCAATTTCACTTTAGGATCCCTGTTGATGAACTTGCCGAAATTGAAGCGTTGCTTAAATTGATCAAATCTAATGCTTTACTTTTGAGCCTTTGTGCTTAGCTTTGATATATATGTCTTACCATGATCTTGCTAGCGCTGTCAGGCTTGATATGTTGTTTGTGCAATATTAGAGATACTAGCTTGTTCTTTTGGGTAATCTCCAAAGCTTCTTGTAATCAAAAATTGAAAAATACAAAAATTGAAGCCACTCCATTGCACTTCATGCATATTCCTCTTTATGCTTCTTTTGTTTCTGCTTCTTCCTTTATTCTATATTTATTATCTCTGGATGAGAGGAAGGCGTGATTCCTTGATGAATCCATTGTCAAAAGGGGAGAAACTGAAAATTTGAAAATTGAGGATCATAGTGAGGGGGAGTTCTTGAGTTGCATTCTTTATTGGGGGAGAAGTTTATACAAAGGGGAGAAACTGAAAATTTGAAAATTGAGGATCATAGTGAGGGGGAGTTCTTGAGTTGCATTCTTATTGTCTTATTGAATATTCTGAACTTGAATTGCATTCTTTTATACTCACAATGATCATAGGTCAATTGAACAATTGTTCTTTCATATGGACCTCATGTGAGAATTTTGACCCTTTTAAAATCAAAGTTTTATGCTTTCTTTTGCCTTGTCTCACATGCCTATACTATTCGATGCCACTTGGTCATTTTCATTGCTTTTTCTTGCTTATGGACCAAGTTGTGCCTTTGTGCAGCTGCGAGTAAACTCGTTTTCAAACCTCTTACTTACATTTTACGGATAATTGCCAATGTGTTCATCAAGGGGAGATTGTGGATTTCATGGGGATATGCTCTAGATCTTAGGATGATGTGACAATTGGCAATGGCGTTTACGGTTTGTCGTTTCACGCGTTTTGACAAAATTCTGATCTTCTTGATGAGGCGGTCCGACCGGTCCTTGCAATGATCCGACCGGTCCCAAATCGGTCGGACCGCCATATGGGGCGGTCGGACCGGCAATGACCTAAAAGTTCTCGAATGGGTGGGCCAAAAATAGGTGTTGTAGGCAAGTGAGGGGATCCCAATGCACTTGGTCTCATAATTTTGGAGTCTCGAAGAAGAAGTTCTATTGGTTTAAAGTTTCGAAGGTTTGAATTTGAGGGCTTGAATTTCGGCTAAGTCCCAAGGGGCGGTCCGACCGCTCACGAGGAGCGGTCCGACCGGCTCACGAGGAGCGGTCCGACCGCCAAAGGCGGTCCGACCAAGCTCACTGGAGCGGTCGAGCCGTAATAACTTGATCATCGGCCAACCGTGGCGATGTTGTTTTGTTAGGTCAAAGTCATTGGTTTCATGGCATATGATTTGCATGATGCATGTTTTGACTAACATGGGTCAAGTTGTGAAGAACTTGTTCCCGAATACGTGTTTGCTTGTCTATGGTTGTGCAGGTAGCTTGGTGATCAACGACGGTCAACGGCGAGGAGGATCGGGACTAGACTTGGAGAGTTGAGGTCGAGCGATTGGCGATGCGGGTGAGGTCAACGACTCAAGCGTGACACAAGATGTACAAGGGTGACCTATTGGCAAATCCATGACGCATGGTGAAGCGGTTTAGGTCAAAAGGTTAAAGACGGCGCTTTGCGAAGCGTGCGTGTGTGACCCGTTTGTTAGTGGGTCTTAACGGGAGCCCAATTGAGTCAAACCCTAGGAGTTTTAGGCCTCCACTATAAATAGGAGGAGGTGGTGGCTGCACCCCTCCCCTCTCGCCTTTTTATGTTTCAAAACCCTAATTGTCTTTACGGGAGTTGAGGTGGAGGCTAGGGCTCTTGATGGTTTGTGGAGAATTTCGTGATCTTTGATTGTCTACTGATCCATGATGGTGTGGATGTAATCCAGCATCAATCACGAAATCAATCTATGCAAGGTTTGCTTGAGATAAGTCTCTTTTCGTTCTTGCTTTCAATTTCGTGTTTTTAGGGCTTTCTTTGATCCGCGAGTTTGTGATTGATTCTTTCACGTGAATTAGCTTGCTGTGATTTGTGTGAATCTATCTAGCATCATCTTGATCATCAATCTCTCACGAACAAGCTTTAGGATCAAGTTTTCGTTCTTGCCCGGTTTTAGACCTTCTGTTAATCAATTGACAATTGCTCAAGATCGTTCCAAGAATTATCATAATATTCGATTGGAATAGGTCCTCAATAGCATAGAGAAGGTGTGTGCAAAGTTTCGTGAAGTTTGGAGTTGAGAATCAAAAGTTAGACCTAATTGCATCTTCGTCATCGGGCTGATTTCTTGTTTGAGATCGGTTACAGATCGCCGGTCCGATCCGCCGTCACCACCGGTCCGACCGATTTGAGCGGTCCGACCGCCAATATAACAATGGTCCGACCGCCCGCAATCGATCCGACCGGTTCAAGATCAGAGGTCGACCGCCATGATTGTGTTGCTTTGATTCTTGCCGATTATTGTCGCATTGCTTAGGGTTTTAATTGGATTCAATACTAATCTTCCATTTGTCTTGGTATATTGATCTTCATAGCTTTCTAATAGCTACTGGAGTGAAATTGTATTGAGTTCATAATTTGTGAAAAAGTGAGTGTGCTCCTATTCACCCCCCCTCTAGTCGCCTTTACGGTCCAACACGACCACTCCACTGAAGATACACGAGCATCCATGCTCTTACCCAGAGACAACTCACACAAATTAGACAGAAAAAGCTCAGAGCCGCTCACGGAACATCCTCTACTCTCGTCACCCTTCTTCGAAACCTAACATCTCTTGTTATAGCCTCGGCTATCGGGTTTCAAACATCGACAACCCATTAACAGAGCAACAAGTGCTTTCCTGAGGCACGATGCTTTACCCGCACTATCGACAACGGCTCCACTGCTTTGCCCATTAGCACCAACAACTCCATTGCTTTCCCAGAGGGACAGCTTCCCTTTGCAGCTTTAGGTATTTGTCCAAAATACTCCTCAAGTGTCTTCCTGGAAGCTTCTTCCTCTTGCCTTGCTGTCAACTCGTTACGATCACCTTGCAAGACTTGTCTTACAGTGGTTTTCAATGCTCGGACCTCAACATCTCCTATGTCTAGTCCCGACCTCTTCAAACTCACCAAGACTTGTCTCCAAGATCCTCGCAACCAAATCAAACACAAAGCATCACATAGCACGGACAATACAAAGAACCAGACCCTGCAAACAGAGCTCGAAATAAGATTAGACTGCAACAAGACCGGTCGAAATGATGAACTATCAAATGCACAAGGTCTACGACTGCAATACAAAACCATACGACCGGTTCCCAACTCGAACGACCGATTCTGGAGGACATACGACCGAAAGCTTTCCTCCGTGGTCGGACTCCATTCAGACCACATACGCCGGAGTCGAAAACCTTCCGACCTCAGATCACATAGCAGCGTGGTCGACCACGCACTTTGACTAGCGAGGTCGAAGCAGACTTGACTCACCGTGGTCGGAATGACCGACTAGCGTGGCCGGAACAGACTTCGACTAGCGTGGTCAGAACAGACTTCGACTAGCGTGGTCGGAACAGACTTTCGACTACGACCAACGTGGTCGAATACTTCCCTGGTGACCTCCGACTAGCGAGGTCGAAACAGACTTCGACTAGCGTGGTCAGAACAGACTTCGACTAGCGTGGTCGGAACAGACTTTCAACTACGACCAGCGTGGTGAATACTTCCCAGCTACGACTCACGCAGAAAGCCCAAAAACAAACTCAAGTACTCATCACAAACTTTTCAATAATATGTCAAATACTGATCACTCACATGGGAGCACCTGTCACATGGTCTCTCAATTGAATTTTTCACATGATCTAGCTTGCTGTGACATGTGGGAACATATCTAGGATCATCTTGATCATCAATCACCCATGAGCAAGATTTTGGATCTAATTTTTGTTTTAACTCGGTTTTGAACCCTTCCTCAATCAAACGGAAAAGGATCGTAATTCTTCCAGGAATTATCACAATCTTCGATTGGAATATGTTACTGACATCATAGAGAAGGTGTCTTCCAAGTTTCATCTAGTTTGGAGTTGTAGATCAAATTTTTTTATCTATTTGCAACTTCGTCATCGGGACTGTTTGATCTGTTCTTCAGGCCTGCGGTCAGACCGCCCAAGGCCACCGGTCAGACCGCCAGGTCAGTGGTCAGACTGCCATTGATCCAGTGGTCCGACCGCCAGTGCACTGAATTGCTTTATTCTTTGTTGATTTTGTCGTATTGCTTAGGGGTTTAAATTTAGTTCAATATTAGTCTTCCGTTGTACTGATATGCTGATCTTCATAGCTTCCATAGCTACTGGAGTAAAATATTATTGAATCAGTTATTTGTGAAAAAGTGAGTATGCTCCTATTCACCCCCCTCTAGTCGCCTTTTCGGTCCAACAACAACATTTTTAAATACCACTAGTCATGTGCCCGTGCGTTGGAACGAAAACTCGTGCTTTACCGAAATAGTCATGTGCACGTGCTTTGCAACGGAAACTCATACTTTACCTAAATAGTTATGTGTCTGTGCGTTGCAACGAAAACTCATACTTTACCAAAATTTTAGTATGCAATGCATACTAATTGTGTCTGAAGTATACTATTCCCTCGAATATGCAATCATTGAATTTTCAAAGTACGAGGGGGACAAAGTTTTAGAACAGGGTTGGCGATAACATACTAAGGGGTTGTTTGGTTCGTATCCCAAATAAACTAAGCCAAAATTTTGGTATAATCAAAACCTAGGCAAAGCCAAATATTAACAAAAAAAAGTTTGTTTGTACTGTGACTAACCATTGTGATGAACGATTTCCTCGCCATTTTGAATTTTAGCTCCATGTGAAGTGATATGTAAACATGGAAAGAGTAACGACAATATCCCTGAGCATGAGGTCAAACGCCTTGTAGAATATACAACAAACAAATTGCACAATCTTTGCATAATTTGACTAAAGGAATTGCCCTGAGTCAGGATATAGCTTTTCCACTTGTTGGGCACAATGCGAAGTATTCACGTGGTTTTATGCAATGACAAGCTAATATCCATAGCAAACTTAAAATCCACTAGGATACTTGAGCAAGCAGCCCATTTTGATGCTAAAGTGCTCTGGAGCAAGCTCGGTTAATCAATCTAGGAAAAGAGGTTATCCGGTCAGTAGGCTTCACACAACTATGGGGTATGGACAGAAGTGCTCCAATCACCATACAGAAAAGTCAGGAATACAATGACAACTAAATCTGCATAACAATGGTTTTAAGAGAAATAAAAAAGGTTTTTGATCACATGCAAATCACGTCCTGAAGCCCGCAATGATAGCGGGAAAGACCCAATACAAACCTTGATAAAACCCCCTAAAAGCATGAAAACATAAGCTGATGGAGGGGCTGTGCAAGGCTACAGAATAATTCTAAATTGATCAGTTAATGGATAGCACTCGCCAGTCACAACTGACCCCTGCAATATGAATCTCATGTGTTAGTAAAGGAATCATCTAATTAGCAACTATAAAATTACAATCGAGTGATCAATACCTCGCCTATGCAGTTAGAACTTCTCTGTAGACGATATTTTTTGTGAAGGTCCCATGAGTCTTCCTAAACTTGCACCGCTTATCCTTCTCCTTATCCGCGACGACGAGGATCTTGATGTTGCTTCTGGCGGTGGCTCTAGACAGCGCAACGTACAACTGTCCGTGAGAGAACACAATGATAAAGATTGATGACGAGCCAGGAGAAGATTGTTTGGAGATCCATCTTCTTTTAATTCCAAGCCACAACATCTGGCCATACTTCAGCACACCCAAAAATTCCAAGCCTCTGCCTAATAGTCACCGAGCAAGTTTGCATAAACCAAAAATAAGTAAGAGGAGGAATCAGACCACCGTGAATCCGCAAAGACAAATTCCAATCTAATCCAATAATGCTATCCACTCAAGTAATAGAACAATGGAGGCTAAGAACCGGATCAAACCTCTCACCTTGATTCAACAGCCTGCTGTAGATTGGGAGCACCTACATGAACGGCCCCAGTTTTTGGTGCTCCTGCAACAACTCCGCCAAGTATTGGTTGCGCCACCATAATACAACCTGAGTCATCCAATCCGACCCTGGCACACAAGAAATACAAAAATTCAGATGGCCGGCCATCCAAGAACACACCAAAGAACCAACCTTTTCTCTTCCCAAGAAACAAAACCCTTCTCTTTATGGACTGTCTATTTTGTGATTGATGGTCAAAGAAGGAAGAAGAATATAGCATATAAAAATTGGTTTCCCATGGTTAAAAGGATGAAATACTGAATACTGAGTGGACACGAGATGGTAATTGAAAGGCTGATCATCTACTACAGGGAAAAAAATCAAGCAGTACTTTTCATAGTTTGTCTGGGAATTTTATGTTCTCCGCTGATCTACTACAGAAAACTATCAAGTTGGCAAGATCAAGCAGTGCTTCTTCACAGTTTGTCCTAGAATTTCATGGTCTCCTACAGGATGAGAAGTAAAATACATGTTTCCTCCTCCATGAACTAAACATAGATTGATCCGATTAATGTGTATATGAACACACCTAACATGTTACAGAGATCTGGACACAAACCTCTCGTTACTGTTATTAACTTATTATCGATATTGGGTCATTCATAATCCTAGGTAAAGCCTAGAAATTAAAATAGAGCAACTACCTCCAAGAACCTCTAGCTAGCAGAAACTAAACAACTCACTTTCAGAAAGAGCGCTTCTAGACAATACAACGAAATTACAATAAATCAATTCAAGAAAACTAACCTCTGGAGCTAGCCATCGATACCCAGACGTCTCATACTCCGTGACCTCACCAGCATTATTACCAGGGTTAACAATGCCCATATCCCCAAGGCAGGCATTCCCTTGCCTGTCTAGCAGGATCCTCCGAGCATTAAGATCACGGTAGGCAATGCCATAGCTGTTCATAAAGGTCACATCGTTAGCGACAACAAGAGCAATCTTAGTCGTGTCTCCGAGTGACAATCTCTTGCTTCTCTACATAACAATATCATGAACCGATCCTCCTTCCATCACCCTAATCACTATGCAGAGCCCATGGTTCTCATTGAAGCAAAAGCCATGGAATTGGAGGATGTTCCTTGTCACAGCCCTAAGTTAATTAATGATAATTAGTATGCATCTTATTAGCATGCATATTGTTTTTGAAGTATTGCATCATTTATTGTACTTGGAAAATCTTAAATAAAGATTAAATTTTAACCTAAATCAACTCCCCCAAAGAAAAATAGAAATAAGTCCTTACAAAGACCTCTGTAAAATAATTTATTCAAATATTATAATATTTATCTTGAATACATATGATTTTTTCCAAATTTTTAAAACATAAATCAACCTTAAGAAAATTCAAAACCCATCTTAATAGTCCTTGCAGTTTTGAATTTAAAATAAACAAATAAATCTTGAACAGTGAGGTTTAAAAATTCATCCCTGTAAGCTCTCCGATTAATTTCAGAATTTTAGGAATTGGTTTGCTAATTTTAGCAACTCGGTCAAAGTAGGAACTAATGAAAATCAAACTAGACAACTTTTCGACCACCTAGTCGATTTCGATCGGTCTACTCGAATTCGACCACTTTTTCGACCAGCTACTCGAATTCGACCACCTAGTCAATTTTGACCAGTCCAGTCGAATTCAACCACCTTTTCGACTAGCTACTCGAATTCGACCGCCTAGTCGATTTCGACCAGCCTTCTCGAATTCGACCACCTTTTCAACCAGCTACTCGAATTCGACCACCTAGTCGAATTCAACCATGTAGTCGAATTCGACCACCTTTTCAATCAGCTACTCGAATTCGATCACCAAGTCGAATTCAACCTTCAACCACCATTTCAACCATCCTACTCGAATTCGACCACCTTTTCGACCAGCTACTCGAATTCGATCACCTAGTCGAATTCGACTTTCGACCACCATTTCAACAAACCTACTCGAATTCGATCACCATTTCGACCAGCCTACTCGAATTCGGCCACGATTTCGACCACCTAACCGATTTTGACCACCGAGTCGATTTCGACCAAACCTCGACCCACCTTTTCAATCAGCTACTCGAATTCGATCACCAAGTCGAATTCAACCTTCGACCACCATTTCAACCATCCTACTCGAATTCGACCACCTTTTCGACCAGTTACTCGAATTCGATCACCTAGTCGAATTCGACTTTCGACCACCATTTCAACAAACCTACTCGAATTCGATCACCATTTCGACCAGCCTACTCGAATTCGGCCACGATTTCGACCACCTAGCCGATTTTGACCACCGAGTCGATTTCGACCAGACCTCGACCTGGTCTGACCCAACCACCTAACCCGAGTTCGACCTGAGCCACTCGGTTCGATCGAACCAACTAGCTGCATAGACCGAGCCAGAGTCCGACTCGCCCTGCGCTGAGTCGCTGCAACCTAGTCCCACCTGTCGGACCCGTCTCCCTCCTCTCGCCGGCACGCGCGCAGAGCAATATCGCCATGCGGCCGCTGAGCTCTGCTCCACGCTAGTCCACGACGTCAATCACATCCACCACTCTTGGTCCTCTGCCATCTCACGCCAACTCCACTCCGTCATCGTCCCGAGCTTAATACCCCTCCTGCCCCCTCTCTTTCACTCATTCTTCCTCTCTGTGGCTGAGAAAGAAGACGCCCGCTTGAGCACCTCTCTCAGGCAAGCTTCAAGTCTCTACGTCCCTCTTCGTCTCTGATCAATGTCGTTTCCATCTTGGCTAATGCCAGCTCCTACTTTCTCTTGTAGCTTCTGAAACGCCAAGGTCGTACTCGCCGACTCTAGAACGCACATCGCCGCCACTTCAACTCGTCTTGGTGTTTACCGGTGAGATAGTCCACGACCTTGCGCATCATATTGAGTCTTTGAGCTTGCTTAAGAGTTCCCCCCAACTAATTCGGACAATGCACTTCAGGAGTTGTCGGATTTGGGAGATTCTTCTTTGTCGGCTGCCAACCCTATTCTTCTTCGCCGACGTCGGACGGTAAGGCATTACCTAATTCCCTCCATTTACACCATCTCAGTACTTCCCTTGAGCAGCTCTGACATCTATTTGTCCATCTCCCTCACCAGGATCTCCTCTCCTCATAAATCCAAGTCACCACCATCACCTTTCTCGACGTCGAGCTACCTCCGGCCATCCCCTACCGCTTTTCTTGCTCAGGTAGCGTTCTAGTGCACCATAGATAATGTGGCACCCGCTAAAGTGGACAATGCAGAGCTTTTATTTACACATGCGTGTTTGCCATTTTTGCACCGCCGTCCCTCTCCGGCGAGCCGCCGCTTCAGGCCACGCTAGTACTTGTGGCCGGTGCTGAGAGATGTGCATTGCTATTAGGAATCTGTTGTAACACTCCAGCCCAACATTGAGCCTAGAATGCTACTAAACTACTCTAACCATTTAATTTACATCTACATACTATAAAATTACAGCAAGCATATCAACGATAAAACCTATCCACGGGTCACAATAACACAAGCATAATACTTTAACAATCATAGAAAATTTAGTCCTAGGAGCATAGCTGTTGAACCCAGAAACGAAGGATCCCGAGTTCACTGCGTTTACACACTAGTCCAGGATTTCTAGTGTACACAGTCTCACAAATAGTGTTATCACAATCATATCAAGCGCTTTATTAATAAGGAACATAGTTTATTACAAAATAGGCCCGAGGCCAAATAACAAAATATAGCGGAAGCAAATAGGTAGTAGGCCACACGATGCGCCACAGGCAATCGTCTAGAGGCGTAGCCTAAACGTTTGGATCCTCACCGTTATGCGGACAATAGTCCTCTCTGAATAATATATTCAAGAAGGATGAGCACAACTCATCGTGCTCGTAAATTACACCAATCTGAAATTTAGAACGCATGCATAAGTAAACAAAGGAAGGTTGTAAGGGTTTATTTGCGTAAATCAGTATTTTCAAGTTTAAATAAGCATACTAAGTTTCAAGGCACATTCTTAATTCTTAACTTAAAATCAGATTTTAAATTGACAATTTTATAGTGGATAACCTCCATATGAAACATGATGATGGATATCCTACTATCACATGGCTAACCGCCCAATTTTACCACAAGGATTAACCATCCTAAAAATCATGTACAATGTCATTTAACAAAAAACAAAGTCTAACTTAGAGTGGCTTTGCTCAGCATGTACATGACCGTGGACATGGCTATTCGAATAGTTTTACACTCTGCAGAGGTTGTACAGCTTTACCCACAAGAGATAATCAACTTTTAATGTCCGTCTGACACACTTCTGTAGGTGTGCGACTAAGTGATTATCACAAGGCCTTTACAATGCGTCATTCCAAGGTAGTCATACCCGCTAAGGTTTCACTTCTACTGGATTAACCATCCGCTAGAAGCCCCCTCTTGCGCCGCTAAGGTTTCACTTCCATTGGGTTAACCACCCACCGGAAACCCCCTCTTGCGCCAAGTGGGAATACTGTCTAACCGACACTCACACACCAAAATGGCACAACTAACAATGGAATATTGTAAATTATTTAGCCTAGCATGTCCCATTCCAGGCTTGTGGTAGTACGGTGGAGCTTTGCAAGATGCGGCAAAAAAAACTGGTCATTAACTTACTTGGGCGACTTCCAAAATACCCCCGGGCCTCAACCCTACCCGGATTGAGCCCATGCATAAACCTGCACCCACCAAGCATCCATTACGCCCAATTTCAAACCAATTTTTTACTTTTATTTTTAAAAGATATTTGCAAAAATCCACCATGATAAAACAATATCATAGGCTTTAATCAATACTTGTTGTTTTGGCTAAAATTACCCAAAATTAAATATTTATGATCTAAGCAATGTCTAAGCACATTTGTATTTTCAAATTTTATTTGACTAAGATGACAAGGGAATGATGATTCAACATTCAAGTTTGGCCATACAAAGGAAATTGGACTAACTATAAATTTAAAACAGGGACTTAAATTAACTGTATAAAATTATACGTGCAATAGTAATTTAAAAACAGAATTAAATAAATTTAAAATATTGGGATCAATATGATCAATGATATAACTTGACTTGCTCAAACTCTTGATATTCTACCTCTTCAACAGGGTCGAGCTCTCCGGAGTCGTCAAAGTCTATACGCGAAAATAAGCTAAATTTAAATAAATTCAAAGGACATACAAATAAATTCAAACAAATATTCAAATTAACTCCAAATAAAATAATATTGATTTAGTTAGCTAGATCTTGATTTTATACAAATTTAGAAATTTGATTCACCTAAATCGGAGTTCGTATGAAGAAATACGAGCTCTTGGAAGTTTTTAATCTAAATTAATCCTAAAAATCAGAAATTCCGAATTTCCCAAATTATTTTTCTTAAAGGAAATTTGATTTATTGCATCAGCGTACGGAATTGTGTCACTAACATGTGGGCCCCACAGTCATGGACTGGGTCCACGGGAAGGTATGAGTCCACGGTGGACTCGGCTCACAACCTGAAGATCTGAAGGGGCGGCATAGCGGTGGCGTGGCGACCACGACACCGATGTCTTTGAGGTATAAACATACCTTCAGTCACAATTCATCAAGAACTACTAGACGACAACATCAACTTAATCAATTTCACTTCCAAAGATACTAGTTAAGATTAATCATGTACCATGCCATTGACCCAACTTGGTACTCATACCAAATCAATTATCTTCCATGCTTACGACTTCTTACCTTAATACAACAAAACCTTACAAAAGGGTTTTGACACTTTCCTTCCTAAAGAAGAAGCATTAAACTCCATTTACCCCTAAAAGAGAGTGCATGGACCGAAACTTCACATATTAAAGGACTTGTAAAATATATTTTTTTTCTACCCAAAATGCCAAGCGAATAACTGAGTCGTGCTTCACAACAAGAAGACAAAACTCCCATGAAGGGACCAACCTTGTAGAATAACAACGTTCACAAATAGCCAAAAGTATCTCAATGGTCGAAAGAACAATATTTATTTAAAAGAACCAATAGAGACCACTTGAATCCCGTCAACGGCATTGTAACCACCATCCAAGAAAAGTCCATCAACCGCAAAAGCTACAACTGAACACAGTGCGGACTCAAGAAAGACAAAAACTTCTCCAAGAGATCATCTCCAACCTTGGTAACTAAGTTACTCGAGGGAAACCATTGCTAATCCCATACCACCAACAGTGGCACACTTTGACTATGCCCACGACCACAACCAAACTTTACCTCTCGACAACGATTATTCCCTTACAGGACCATCATATAATCGATAAATAAGCAATCATACTCAATTAGTATCAGCAATCATCAATATGATATAATAGAAACGTGAATGCAATGCTTTGCCCATTCCCATCCTCATGTACAAGGTGTCAATTTAAATTTTTTTCTTTTCTAGCTACCACGGACTGAAGCCCGCTCGATACCAATCTGTAACACCCTCACCAACTTTGAGCACGGAATGCTACCACCGTAACAAGTCTAAAAATGGAACTAAGACATTTCTTTCTAAATTTCGGCAGAGTCTTCTTTGTAAATCAAACTATCCGGACATTCGCGCAAATAACAACAATAATAAGCAAATATCCAAACGCGCGTACTAAACATGTTCATGAAAGAAACAACCATAAAACGCTATCAATCTCCAATAGTGGTTGTCCACGACTTAGAACGAAAGGAAGTAAACCTCACATAAAGCTATTCAAAGTCCAAGTTATCACTTAAATGTTTTATTCACTTTATTAGTGCCGATTATTACAACCGTGATAATTTCTACTCCCGCCCATGCATGCCGACCACAACCGATGTACCTAAAAAAACAACACGGCAAGGGTGAGTCCAAGACTCAGCAAGTGCAATGATACAAAACATAACAACATCATTCATTATCCAACAGTGTATCAACATCATGAATCAAATCAACATATGAATGAATGAATGAATGCACATGCGCTTCTCTTTTGCTCATACCGGTATAGCGAGTGAACACCCGTCGGTGTTCACTTATGCCCGCGTTCTACAACACGCGAGGATCCAAAGCCTGTTTGAGAACAAGTCAACTAGGGATCCACAATGCCCACTTTGGAATGGTGGGTCTTACAATCACCACCCACTCCCGTGGGTGTCGCAAGTCCACAACTTGCATTCATGAGTGCACATGATGAACAATAAAATGACAAGAATGTCAATTTTAATAATCTAGCCATCATGAATAAATACATATCACCATAAATCAGTACATCGAAACAAGCATATGTTACCATGATTCATCATATAGAACAATCACATAACAACCACATTATAGGTGCACTTGCCTGTTTCTTTCTTTCCCGCTACGGCACACAAGGAAGCAAAATTGGTGTCTCTACTCTGGAACTCCGCCTCCTACACAAGCATAGCGGTAACAATAAATACGATGAATGCTGGACTCCGTTTACACCCCTTAATCCAACTCCTCAAGACCTATGACTCAAAGAGAGGTTCTACCCAAATTTTCCGGCAGTCTAGCATAATGCTTCCCGGGACAGAAGTACGAGAAAAATCGTAATTAAATATCTGTAACTCCGAATGACTTGAAACTAGTGCTCAAATATTCTTAACGTAACAGGCTACAAAACTCTAGTAGGTGGGGTTCTTTGATTCGGCCAAACTAGTGGTCTAAACAACCGTTGAAAACCATTGACAGACATCTGTCCAGAATACAGCACAGCAGTAAACATCATGGCATAACTTTCACTCTACAGATCCAATTGAGATGATCTTTATCAATTTGGAACGATTATTAAACAGGCTACAATAACCTAGTTGGGTAAGACTCCTGATTCAGCCTTCTAATAATCCTAATGTTCTGATGAAGTTTGTTGTTCCCTCAGTCTGACAATCAGACAACAGCGACGGTAATAATTCAATAACTTTTGATTCACACCTCTAAAAAATATGTTCTTTATCAATACTGAAATATTACTTGAATGTCTACAACTTTCGTGTTGGGTGTCTCTTTAGATTCGGGCTCAAAAAAATACAATCTGACTAAACATGCAGACTGCCAAATATCGTCAGCCTTCCTGTATAGTCGCACAAAAACGAACATATCTCCTAAACCGTAACTCCAAATCAGATGATCTTAGTGCCAAAATAAATCTAAGATCAAGGGCTACAACTTTCTAAAAGGTGGATAGATCAGAAAATGTACGAAACTTACCCAAAGCTGACGAACCAATCAGGCGCAGGGGGAGGGTGGGGAGAGCCGGCACGCTAGGGGAGAAAGGGGAAAAGGGGAAAGGGTGGGGCACTAGGGTTTTGGGGGTGGGCATCCCCCCTCTTGGACAGCCACAAGGAGGCCTCTCTGGGCGCCTGCCCCTGTGTTGGCGAAAAATATCAGATGACCCCCTGTCGTTTCATGTTTTACTATTCCTCTTATTCCCTTTTCTCCTCTCTGCTAAATCTGTGATTTACCGATTCAATTTCCAGGGTATTACAGGTCTCCTGGCGAAGCGAAAGGGCGCACGAGGATCGCAGCGACGAGGCGATGCTGAGGGTGTGGTCGAGGTGGCCGGAGGAGGTTTGACGGCACCGGAATCGGAGAAGAACGAGGCTTCGGCTGGCTACGAGAAAACTCAAATTGCGGGCGCACGAGAGCGATTGGGGTGAGGAGTGTTGGGGCACTGTAGTGAGTGGAGAGAGGCGCTCCTGGTGCTCCCTTTTATAGGGCAAGGGGAGGTCGGAAGGCGGAGATCGTGCGCGGAGGTCACGGCGGCGTCGGTGAACGTTCGGCGTCAATGCACATGATCAAAGGATGAAACGGGCGGGGATGAGTGCGGAGGTTACTACTGAATTGTATGCGCATGATTGCGAGAAGAATCCGGGAAAGAAACAGAGAATTGATGAAGCTCTAATGCACGTTAATGGCGGTCGGGCGCGGGAGCTGGAGGAAGAACGGGTCGAAAATGATGACACTGCAGACAGGCCCACCTGTCGGCGGAAGAACTAGTTGGGCGGAGAGATGGTCCTCTGATTTAGATCGGATGGTCCACGCTGGGAGGAACTGGTCAGACGAAACAATTGCCGTCCGATTTAGATCGGATGGTCCACGCTGGGAGGAACTGGTCGGGCGGAGCGATGGCCGTCCGATTTAAATCAGATGGTCCACGTTGGGAGCGCTGCGAGGAGGAAGCGGTGAGCGCCGAGAACGATCTTTGTCTTTGGATGAATTCGGGCCACACACTATGCGGGGATTTCTAATTAAATTAATTCTAGAAATTAAATTAAGCTATAAACACTAGCAAATAAAATCAAAACATTATGAGAAAATTGTCAAAAATTCTCTAGGGCATTCTGGATTTAAATAAAATAATTTCAACTTATAATTGGTAATAGATTTTACAAATAAATTAATTTATTTTTAAAATAATTAAGGAAAAGTTTTTAAATTTTCAAAAAATCCACAAAATCAATGAAATTTTTATTTTCATTTGGAATTTGAAATTTTGGGCTGTTACAATAGCAAGGTACTAAACCAAGATTAACGCAAATTAAGCATCTAAGGTTATTCAATACCATCATGTCCTAGATATAAATCATCATAATATACTAAAAGTTTCTTATGTCCAATGAATCAACTAATTGGGTGTAGTGTATGATTCCAAGTGCGGTAGCCCTTCCCGAGTCAAACGTCATCAACGGTCACCTAAAAACAACAATACAACAAGAATGAGTCCAAGACTCAGCAAATACATAATAAAGCCATAAACAATAGTTTATAAACTATAATCAAAGTTATCATCATCATCCATCTATTTAATGTCATTCTCATACTCAATCAAACAAGCCATATTCCATATAGGTAAAGTTGCACAATTTAACAATTTACTCATATATGCGAATGCACCAACATGCTCATGCTCATACTCATATGCATCTCATCAGTTGATACCGGTATAGTGGAGTGTTCACCCGTCGATGACACACTCTATCCTTCACTCCCGTAAAGTTCCCACCGAAGTAGGATTTTATCTAGAGCACTCCGGACTAGTCTTGTATCTTCTCACCGACCTCACCGGAATAGTTACATGACTTTCTCACTGACATGGCTCTTGCAACTCCTACCATGATGAATGTAAATGATGCAACATCTTTAATTATTCATCAACATAATTCATCTCATTAACTTAATATCATAATCTCATTCACTCAAGGTCATCAATACCATGTATAAGAATAAGCTTAACAAAAGCATAATAAATAGCATGATAAGTACTATCAATGATTATGGCGAACAACCCATTGTTCGCCACTCTACCATTTACTTGCCTTAACCGAGAGACAGATGACGACGAAAAGGCTCTAAGCCCGGTGCTCACCACCACCTGGCAACCGTAAAGTATACTAAATATATCATTCAAAAGTACACAGCATGGTAATATAACAAAGTGAAACCAATCGCTCTTAATCGCAACCCGAGACTTAGCCGATACACTCACAAATCACAATCTGTCCAAACAGACAGCAATCAAAGGAAAATCCATAACTTTTGAGTAAAAACTACAAAAGTTATGAATCTAATTTTTTTTGAAATCTACAATAGCATATCTACAACTTCTCAGGTGACCAAAAGATCAAATAATCCCATCTATGCCTTTGTTTTTAATTCCGAAGACCGTTCTATTATCTTCGGTACTACTGACTTGTGAATTTCGTAACTTTTATTTGGTACATCCAAATTCAATGTTCTAAGACTCTATGGAAATATAAAAAAAATTATGTACAATAACTTAGTTGGCGAGATTCTCTAATTCTACCATTAACATGATCTAATTTACAGTTAAAAACTTGAAGTCAGAATCTGACAGTTTGAAGGAACAACAGTACAAGAAAAATCCATATCTTTCAAATGATTGAACCAAAATTCATGATATTTATCAATCTGGAAAGATAATAAAATTTTCTACGAAATTTGTATTGGGAGACCCCCCCCCCTAAATCGGCCATTAACTAAACTGTATCTATTAAACAAGACGACTGCAGTAAAGAAACTAACATATCTCCCAAACTGCAACTCCGAATTGGGTGATCTCAGACTCTATGGAAAGTTGAGAACAAATCCCACAAATCTATAGAAGACTCTAACCTCCAATTATGCCTTTAACTTCACAAAAAACTGACGTACAAACAGGAAACAGAATTCTGATTCCAATCACAACAGTTCAACAGTTCTCTAATCGATAGCAATTATGAATCTAACATGATCCAACTAGTGGGGAGATGATCGTTACCCTAGAAGACGCGTGCGCGCTGAGATCCCTGCGAGGTACTCCTCTCCTCTTCTTCTCCTCTCTCTCTTCTCTTCTACCATGGTCGGCAGCACATAGGGCTTCTTCCTCCATCCTTTGGCCGGCATCAATGGAGGGGAGACCAACGGATGGAGATGGATAGCATGGCCTGCAAGGGGAGGTGCGGGGCAGGGAGGAGGCGCAAGGGAGGAGAGTGGGTGGCGGCCAGATGGGGGAGAACGGGGTGGCGGCTTGCGGGCAAGGAGGGGTGGTGGCTTGGGGGAAAAGGCTCTATGGTTTCCCCTTGGCCAGCCCTCATGGGCCTCCTGGACGAAGGCCCAGGCCCAGGTTGGCGAACAACTGCGGAAATCCCCTCTTTCTTAATTCTATTTTCTTTTTTTGAACGATTTCTTCCTTAGAATTAAACAAACTATTAAACCCATCCATATCCTTGGCCAGCGTCGCCATGACCGGAGTCACCGGTGGGGTTTCGGTGAAGCCAGAGCTCCGTTGTCGGACGCCACAACCAACACTGTAGTTTTGTCATTAGGGCAAATCAGCGATTAATTAGTGCTAATGATTCTTTGAATAGTTAATGGTTATCTTAAGGTAGTTAATGACTCACTTGCATGTGGGACCGAGACACTTAAGTGCAGTGGTGAACTCGTGGATCGGACTCGTGAGACCCGTGGTCCATGCACATTGTGTGGACCGTGTCTATGGCCTCGACCCTACAACAGCATAGTAAAATAGAAAATGATACTATTCGGGGACCTCGCATGTCGTGAACGAGACTAGGCTAGCTCGGGTGGGAAAATTGAAAAATGCATTTATAAATTCCAAAATGAATTATTGTTGCACTGAAAAATCATTCAACTTCACAAATGTATAACTAATTCATTTGAACTCCAAATGAGATGAACCAATTTATTTTGGTCTTATAATTTTATTCTCTACCAATCCATATAATCCTTATCTTCACCACTATTATACAATTTTTTGCAAAAAAAAAGAAGATAAATTCGGATAAACAATACCCGAGAGGGATTTTTTTAGCATTTTTCTGAAACTTGATTTTCAAACCACCATAACTATCTCATGTCAAATCCAAAAGAAATAATTCTTTCACCTAAATTCATATAAAATCATCATCTAGATACTGTAGAAATTTCATGCATTTTTTAACAGTTTGAATTTTTTAGCTTTTCTCGATGTTTATTCGATGTCGTATTTATATAGATCCCGAAGTGATCGACGTAGATCCCTACGCTACTGAAAGTGAACAACTTTAATACCAGTAAGGAAAGCATCCTTTGAACTTTCTTTTTGCATCATGTTGATCCCAATTTTTTATAAGTAGTGTTTTGAAATGCAATGATAATTGATTGTATGCTATTTCGATATATCAATATTTTTGTGATGTGTAGTTAGTTATGTCCTACTCTTGATGTTATCCTTGTTAAATCCCAGCACATATATTCTTAAGGATAGATGGATGTGATGATATTTTATTTGCTTATTGAGTGCTTAGTCATGCAAGTCTAGAAGATACGTTAGTGCGGTTGACGGAATTAGCCCGTCTGTCATGGGAAACACCTCACACTTATCATTTATGATTTTTAGTCTAGATCATTGTATCTGGTTATTTGAGTCTAAACTTTGTTATTTCAAATGGTTTTTGGTCTGGACAAGAGGTTGTTAGTGAGGGTTCCTTCATGCACGAGATCGGGTATGTGGTAGACTTGTCCGGATCGTTAAGAACCGAGCCATGGGCTGTGATTCCATGTAACTATCATACTATCACATGCGGGTTGGGAGCCACTTGGTCATGTAAGGGGAGGGTTTTATTGGGTTAAGTCCCAGGTGGTGTGAGGACATTTGTGTTTGATCATTTGTTCTTAGGATCCGATGTAATTTTCTATAATGTGCATGAGAGCACTAATTTTTCTTTATTTACATTGTATCGGTATCTCCAACACAACTTGTGACCCTACTTAGCAAACGCTATCAGTCGTTTGTACTAAGCTTGGGGTTCATCTCGCAAGGGGGACTTATCTTAATAGGACTTTCTTGCTAAAAAGTACCAAATCTCGATTTCCCCGGCCGACACACCATAGGAAGTGTGTTAATTCCGATGGCTTACGGGCTAGTCGAGTCGTGTGAGTAATGTAGTACCCCCTGTAAGGATTAAACTATTCGAATAGCCGTGTCCACGGTTATGGAGGGAGACGTCATCGTTGGACTTTCAATTAAAATTGGCATGGTTACAACTTAGTATTCGGCATGAACGGGTGTTTGTGCATTTTAGTTTATCAAAGTGGGCTGCCACTTTGATGTCTGTTTGATTCATTTGTTTATCAATGTATAACTTTGTCACATGTTTTACTTCTACTTCAAATTTGATTTCTAAATGGTATTTGTAAAACTAGTATGTGTAGGATGAAAATTATTGCGTCTTTCGCAAAACTAAGCCATTACTACCATGCTTTGATTGTTCTATATGTATAACTAATTTTTCCTTTGTGCAAGACTTGCGAGTACATTTTGTACTTAACCCGGTTGATGCAAACTCAGGTGAAGATGATTCTATGCCCGACGAGTTCGTTAGCGTCGATTTTGGCAATGCTAACAAATAGTGCTATTCATTAACCCCCAGTTGGTTACCATGGGTTACGGGGCACACTATTGCTGAACTTTTGTTTATTTTGCTTACTTCTGCTGCTAGTTTATGATCTTATTTGAAGTTGGCCTGTCGGCCCTATTGTAATAGTTGTTGACTTGAACTATTATGTTGTATGTCTTTCATTATGACAATGTATGAATGTTGTATGACTGTGATTGGCGTTGATGAGGGTATGGATGTGTTGGTCGTTAATATTGGGAGCCAACATGGTCGCATACCCACTGTTTTTGAATTCCCTTTTGACTCATTAAGTGTGGACTTGAGCCGTTTGGAGAATCGGTCATCATGTAGTGCTTGTAGAGGAGCGATCGCGCAGGATCATCGTAATGTAGTTTGGTTGGTCTTCTTCGTTTAGATGGAGTTAAGATGAAATTAATTTACTTGAGGCCCAGAGTTATTTCCATAAGACCGGGAAGGCCTCGGTCTTACAGAAATAACCCGGGGGTCCTTACAGCGTTGGTATCAGAGCCATACTAACTGTAGGTTAGAAATAGCACTAACGTTAGTGTTAGCAAGTCTTTTGATCAAAATATTTTAAATTATCAAATTTAGTTTAGAAAGTTTCAGTTATGAGTATCTTTTTTTCCTTACCTGTCATAGTCTCTAATTCTTACCCCACTATTCATTGGACTTGTGCAAAATATATCTCCATTGCTCATCTCTCTGTTTCAAAAATGGACACGCTACTAGTCACCGGGAAGTGCAATGGCGAAGGGACTAGAAGAGGTTGTTGTACCACGATATTAGGATTAAGTTTGGGATTATTCTTAGATTACAACCACCCTAATTATATTCCTTACCTTGCAGAAGTTAGATTTTGTAGGTTGATCTTTCGCTCTCTTTCGTTCCAAATAGTTGCGCATCGCCTACAAGCAGTATGTATAGCAATAATACCGGAAAACTATCATTTACTTTAATGGATCTTGTACTGGCCCTAGTGCCTTTGTACACCCATTTGAGGTTAAGTTTTTGTGCATTTTAGGTCATTATGCATGTTAGATTAAGTAGTATGCGTTCGCTGTCCAGAAATTCATTCACGCTTGTTGAGCGTATCTTTCATCTGTGGTTAACCATCCTTGTGGCAACAGAATGGAAGGAGCTACCACGCATGCGAGAGCCCATCAAGGGGAGGGATCTCCACCCCCAAGACCCCATCCCTTTGCGGATCGTGAGCCCCATGCTCGGGGTGAGCATCTGGAGCACGCGGTCGCCGTTTCCAACAAGGCGGTCGTCAAGAGGAAGCACTTCCTCCTCCACCTACAATGGCAAAAGTCTTGGCTCAGATCGAAAGGAATAGGATGGATCAAACTAGGATCCTAGAAGTCATCACCTGCAACACCTCGCCGGCGCCCGGGCCATCGGGAGCACAAAGGGCACATGGGGGACTCACTGACTTCCAGCGAACGAATCCCCCAACCTTCTCAAGCACTGAAGATCCGATGGAGGCGGAGGATTGGCTCTTAACTATTGAGAAGAAGCTAGCTATTGCTCAGTGTGTGGATATCGTGAGGATATGTGCACGATCTCAGGATGATGAGTCAATTGGCAATGGCGTTGTTGGTTTGCAAAATCTCGCATTTTCGGGTTTGCTCCAGGGCTGTCAGACCACAGGCGGTCTGACCGGCGGTGTCGGGCGGTCAGACCGCCCGTGGAGGAGTCCGACCGGCCATGGTGGCCGGTCCGACCGCCAAAATGAAAATGGGTTTTTGGAGCTGAGCCAAAAATAGGTTGTGTAGGCAAGTGAGGGGAGTCTCCTGGATGTGGTCCCATCATTTTTGGAGCTCCCAGTCAAAAGTTCTATTCGTTTGAAAATTCCAGAAGGTTTCGGAATTTTGAGTTGAAATTTTGGCTAAGTCCTTTGGACCGGTCCGACCGCCGTTGTGGGAGCGGTCCGACCGGCATGAAATCGGTCGGACCGGCCCTGTGGGGCGGTCAGACCGGCAATGGCTTGAAGGTTAGCCAAGTGTTGCATTGTTGTGTATTGATTGTGTATATTGTATGAACTTCAATGCTTTATTGTTGTATATTGCATTGCGGGCGGCGTGGGTCAAGTTGTGAAGAACTTGTTCCGGAAGCGGTTTGTTTGTCTATTCTTTGTGCGGTGGCTTGCGTGTCAACGACGTCAGCGGTGAGTGGATCGGGACTACGCTTGGAGAGCCGAGGTCGAGCGATCGGGGATACCGGGTGGTCGTGTGACACAAGCATGGTGCGAAATGGGCAAGATGGATCGAGCAGGTGGTTCGATGCAATACCGGTTGGATCGGCGGTGCGGATATCGGTGCGAGTCTCAGGGAGGTTCCGATGGGATTCGGACAAGAGAGGCTTGGCTGCGATGAGAACCGCCGATCAACCTACGTGGTGAAGCGGCGATTGCTTCAAGAGTTATTTGTGTGTGGGTCCCATGTGTAAGTGACCCCAAAAAGGAAACCCTAGCTCTCTAGTATAAATAGGAAGGGGGGAGATGGAAAACCTCTAGCATTCATTTTAGCCCCTTCTTCCTTTTCTAGGGTTTGGAGGAGAGGAGAGGAGAACTAGGGTTTGGAGTGTGCTCCTTGTTGAGCTCTTGCCCTCCTTGTTGGAGAGGCTTTGTAAGCATCTTGTGTGACCGAACAATCTTGTGATGCTCAATTGAAAGATCGTTTGCTCCCTTTTGTGTTCTTTTCCCTTTTGGATGATTTTGGTGCTTCCTTGATTCAAAGGTTCATGCTTGGTCTCTTAGCCTACTTTATCTTGCTTTGATGTGTGGGATTACTCCTAGAGTCATCTAGATCATCAAACCCCCACAAGCAAGTCTTGAATCAAGATTTTCACATTTCTAGGGTTTGTGCACTTCTTTGTTAAAATCTCGAGAGATCGATTCTGCGAAGTGGATCTGACGGATCGTCGCTAGAAATAGGTCTCTAATATCCTTAGGGAGGTGTGCTCGAAATTTGGTCAAGTTTTATTGGTTGAATCAAAAGTTGGATCAAATTTCGTTTTGGATTTGGGTGGAGTTTTTCAGTACTGGACTCTACCGGTCCGACCGGTCTTTCAACGGCGGTCTGACCGCCCGTGTATTCGGACCGCTGGTTTGCCGGTCGAACCGGTTGCCCACCGGTCCGACCGCCTTGATTAGTTGTCGGTCGGATCATTGGTTGACCGTCGGTCCGACCGCCGTGGTAGTCGGTCGGACCGCCATCCCGAAGGAAACGGTGAGTTCTTTTCTCCGTTTGTGTCGTGTGGTTGAGGGGTTTATCAAATCCAACATAAGGCTCCCGTTGTGTGCTTACTGATCTTCTTAGCTTTCATAGCTAAAGGAGTAAAGTTCGTGTTGGTTGTTGATTTAGGCGAGAAAGTTTTGAAAGCGCCTATTCACCCCCTTAGTCGCCTTCCGGTCCTACAAGTGGTATCGAGGCGGTTAGCTCTTCTCATAGATCTTAACCGGTCTTTGGAGCCATGGCGATCGACAAGTACTCAACCAAGCCACACATTTTTGAGGGAGTTGACTTTGCATCTTTGGAAGGCTCGTATGCAAGCATATATCGAGGCTCAAGGGCACGCTATTTGGCTAAAGGTGAAAAATCCTTATGTCGTGCGGTAGATGACGATACGATCACTCGGATGTGGAGGCCAACAAAAGGCTCGGAATTATTTGATCCAAGGCCTTAGTCGATCCGAGTTTGAGCGTGTTGCTCACTTGCGGTCTGCTCACGAGATCTGGCGGACTCTTTGTGACTATCATGAAGGGTCCATCTGCGATCAAGGAAGTGAGACAGAACCGACTCAAGAAAGTATACTCAAAGATCGAGCAAAGGCCTGGTGAGTCTTTGGATGAGCTGTGGGAAGATTCTCTAAGATTCTTCATGATCTCCGCACTGTTGACTTGGTATTTCTGAGTCAAAATGCACGCCCGACTTACGGGTGCTCTTGATGTGAAGGTGCTGGGAATGAAGATCACTTCCATCAATGACAACATCTTGTCATGAGTGAGCTTACCATGGATAAGCTTTACTCGAGGTTGAAGACGCATGAGATTGATTTTATCTCGCGTCTCCCAAGACAGTCGATGGCATTAGTGGTCGACAAATCCAAGGGTTGTTCTTGAGTCTCTTGATTGTAGCTCATCGGTTTTTCATTATCGCTTTACATTCTTTAAGTGATGAGCAACTAGAGAAACGCTCGAGGATGACTTAGCCCTCCTTTCCACCAAATTCACAAGAGCGTATAACAAGGTGAGGAATAGGAGGAGAAGTGGACCTATCACGTGCTTCGAGTGTGGTGAGCCAAACCACATTCGCTCCAGTGCCCCAAGCTAAAGGGCAAGGAGGAGAAGGAGACACAAAGACATCCCTGGAGAGGATGCTAAACCCAAGAAGACAAACTATCGCAAGTTTGTCGGTAGGGTCCTTGCTCTAGAGAACGTCAATATGAGCGATGTGGACTCGGAAGCGGAGGACGACGAGAGTGACTCGTGGCAAGAAGAAGGCGCATGACTTCACCGCATGTGTTTCATGGCAAAGAACGACCACGACGGCGACTCCTCCAACAATGAGGATCCTTTTAGTGATCCCGATGAGGTATGCCCTTCTATTCTTGACATGAAAAGGGCGTTGGTGCTTCTTGAGCAAATTGCATAAGCAAGTAAAAATGATTAAGAAGCGGATATTATGATTGATAATTTGAACCTAGAAGTTGTTAGGCTTAAATCCATTAATCCTCGATGATATTTGTGAATCTGCACTAGCTTGCTTAATGACTTGACAAGCTTGAAATCTGCTCATTCCTCATCACTAATCAACTAAAAGATGCTCTCGATGAACTAGAATCTCTCAAGTCTAGTTCGCTTGCTTAAAGCCATTTCACTTGATGTGACGCCATGGAAGCTATCCCTTTAACTTGCTCAAATTGTGCTTTGCTTGAATTAAAACTGGATAGCTCCTTAAAAGAATTACAAAAATTTGATGCTAGTCACACATGCTCTCATTGTAAGAATAATAAGATTAAGATGCAAGAGATGAAAGAAATGCTAGTTTACTCTAGAGTTGCATCTTGTGAAAATTGTCCCAAGCTTACAATTGAGATTGAAGCCTTAAACAAGACCCTTGAAGAAAAGGCTAAAATTGAAAGATCCATGTCTTTTACTGCTTCTAAGAAAGTTATTGATTCTAACTCTTGTGCTTTAAATGCTGAAGTTGAAACCATGATTAATCAGATTCAAGAGGCATTTAGAGTCAAATTTAAGGAGCAGTTGAATAGGATTAGAGAATCCTATTGTGTGTCTTGTGAGGCCTTCAATGTGGAAGTGGCCCTTCTTAAGAGTAAGAGCAATGAGGTAATCAAGTCTAGCAAGTGCACTAGATGTGAGGGTTTAATGAAAGAGAATGATTACCTCAAGGTGACTCTTGAGAAGTTTTCAAGTGGGAAAAAGAAACTCAACATGATTCTTGATCAATCCAAGGTGAGCATGAAAAATAGTGGTCTAGGTTTCAATCCCCTAGAGCATTCCAAGAAAAACCCACCTAGGATTGCTAGAGTTGTGAAGAATGGTTTGTTTGAGCTAGAACCTCCTAAGCCATCCGGGGTTGTTTTCAAATCCGCTGGTTTTGCTCAAACTCTTTTTGGCAAGAAAGGTGCTTTCACTCATTCTGTACAGACCTCTCAAAAGGTCCAGTACCATTGCACCTTCTGCAAGAAAGAAGGCCATCTTGTTGAGTTACGCTTAGGAGAGCAAAACTTGAGAGAAAAGAGAGGATGAGTGTCCTAAGATCCATTAGAGGAGTCCCTTCTCCAGCTGTAGTCTCTAGAGCTAGGCAGCCTGTTTATCGCACCACACATAGGCCTAGATTTGTAGAGAACTTTGTAGACTCTTTTGGTGAGTCTAGGCAGCGTGTTGGATTAGGACATCGTGAGGAGAGACCACGGGTAGCACCTAGGCAGGGGAGTGTCGATCTTTTGGTAGATTGTTTGGAGAGGTCTAGGTGGTTCTCATGTGCATCCTTATGATTTTATTCCTGATCATGTTTCTGCTATCTCTACTGCTGCTCCTAGACATCGTGCCTCTCAGTACTGGATTCCTCGATCATTTATCACTAACCCCAGTACTGAGGCACGGATGTTTTCTGATTGTGCTTTTTAGGTCCGTCGTGCGAGGAAGGAGGACATATGGCTTGTTGACTCCGGGTGTTCTCGACATATGACCGGAGATTCTAGATGGTTCTCCTCCTCACACGTGCATCCGACAACGAATTGATCACATTTGGGGATGCTTCTCTGGGGCCGTGGATTGCAAAGGGCACCGTCTTGCGTCAACGACAAGTTCATGCTAAAAGACGTCGCTTTGGTAAGTAAGCTGAGGTATAATCTTCTATCTGTATCTCAGCTGCTTGATGAGGGTCTAGAAGTGAGGTTTAAGAGAGGTGAGTGTAGAGTTCTAGATTCCTCGGGTGAGCTTGTTTTTGAGATCTCAGTTTGAGAAGATCTTACGTGCAAATTTGATATTTCTTGATTTCAGTCCTAGGTGTCTTGTAGCCTCCGATTCTCATGACCTTGTTTTGTGGCATCATAGACTTGGGCATATAGGTTTTGATCATTTGTCTAGAGTCGGTTGCAAGGACTTGATTAGAGGTTTGCCTAGTGAAGGTCATTAGAGATCTTGTGTGCTCACCACAGAGACATGGTAAGATGGTGTCCGCTTCCCACCCACCTCTTACTTTGGTAATGACGATGGACTGGACAGACTTCTTCACTTAGATCTGATTGATCCTTCTAGAGTTCAACCACCGGTGGGAAATGGTATGTGCTGGTGGTTGTGGATGATTACTCCAGGTATTCATGGGTTTATTTTCTTGCTTCTAAGGACGAAGCATTTGGATTCTTTAGAGATTTGGTCCTTAGAATTGCTGTTGATATACCTGGAGCTTTGAGAGCCATTAGGAGTGACAATGGGACAGAGTTCAAGAATTCTTCTTTTTCTACCTTCTGCACTGATAAGGGAATTGAGCATCAGTTTTCTTCTCCTAGAGTTCCTCAGCAGAATGGTGTTGTAGAAAGGAAGAACAGAACCCTTGTAGAGATGGCTCGGACCATGCTAGATGAGCATTCTACTCCTAGGAGATTTTGGGCTGAGGCGATCTCTACTGCTTGTTATATCTCCAATAGGGTTTTCTTGAGATCTGTGGTTGGGAAGACCTCTTATGAGCTTAGATTTGGTCATTCTCCCAAAGTCTCTCATTTCAAGATTTTTGGTTGCAAGTGCTTCATTCTTAAACATGACAACCTTGATAAATTTGAGTCTAGATGTTTTGATGGCATATTTCTTGGATATCCTGCTCATTCTCGTGGCTATCGTGTTTTTAATATTGATACTAACAAAATTGTTGAGACTTGCGAAGTCACTTTTGATGAGGCTAGTCACAGTACTAGACCCGATGCTTGAGTACACAGTTTCCCGAAATTCAAGGAAGCATTTTAAATCGATGATGACTCGAGGATGAAGAACCAAATCATCCTCCACTACCTCTAAGAGGGTGGAGAGCACCTATTACTACGTCGCCAAATTTGACGAGCCTCCTCCTATCCCCACCGACGATCCGAGTGGCTCTGCTCCTACCTCCACAACTCATGAGGTAGAGGCCACGTCTGCACCAGAGCACCCTTCAGCATCTGTGACAACATCCACCGAGCGAGATGATTGGGGATCTTCAAGAGCGAGTCACTCGCTCGGTTTTATTTCTCCGATTCTCATGCACATTCTACTTTTGTCGCTTCTTTTGAACCCGAGATATCACTCATGCTTTATCGATGCCTCTTGGGTCAATGCCATGCATGAAGAGCTTGAAAATTTCAAGAGAAACAAAGTCCAGTTTTTAGTTGAGCGACCTTCCGATTCTCATGTTATTGGAACAAAATGGGTTTTTAAAAATAAGCAAAGTGAGGATGGATTGGTTGTTCGCAATAAGGCTAGACTTGTAGCTCAAGGTTATTCCTGTAGAGGCTTAGACTTTGAGGAGACCTTTGCTCCATAGCTAGATTGGAGGCCATTCGCATTCTTTTAGCATTTGCAACATCCAAGGGTTTCAAGCTTTTTCAAATGGATGTTAAAAGTGCTTTCTTGAATGGCTTCATAGAAGAAGAGGTCTTTGTCAAGCAACCTCCTGGTTTTGAAAATCAAAATTCCCAAATCATGTTTTTAAACTCTCCAAAACCCAGATGGATTGAAACAAGCTCCTAGAGCGTGGTATGACAGCTTAAGAGTTTCTTGCTTGAAAATGATTTCAAAATGGGAATGGTTGATAAAACCTTGTTCACTCTCGTGCATGGCGGTGATTTCTTGTTGGTTGATTTATGTGGATGATATTATTTTCGTGGTTCTTCTCATGCTTTGGTGTCTAGATTTTGATTCGATGAGCGGTGAGTTTGAGATGAGCATGATGGGAGAGTCGGCATTCTTCCTTGGCCTACAAATCAAGCAAGCAAAGAAGGCACCTTCGTTCACGAGTAAGTATACAAAGGACCTTCTTGGCGCTTCAATATGGGAAGCGATGGCCAATGTCTACTCCCATTGCTACAACCACCGTCTTTGGACCACGATGAGGATGGAGAGTCCGTGGACGGAAGGAGTACCGCAAAGATATGATTGGCTCCTCCTCTATCTTACTGACGTCGGCCGGACATACAATTCGCCGTATGTCCGTGCGCCGCTTCGAGCTTCCTCGTGCTTCTCATCGTCAAGCGATCGTCGCATATTCGGTATCTTCAAGATACGCTTGACTTTGGACTCGTATTCTTCTTCTTACGCTCTCTCAATTCGAGCATTTTCGATGATCTTGACTTTGCGGGTGTAGAGTGGATAGGAAGAGTACTTCGGCACTTGTCATTTCTTGGGCACATCTCTTGTTTCTTGGTCTTCTAGAAAATGTCTTACATTGCCTGATCTCGAGGCCGAGTATGTAGCCTGCCGCCATGGTCGCTCTCGTGTTCTCTGGATTTTATCCACGCCATGGGACTATGGGTTATCTTTGGAAAGTGTTCCTCTTTTCTGTGACAACACTTCTGCAATTAATATTGCCAAAAACCCAGTGCAACATTCCAGGACTAAACACATTGATATTCGATTTCAATTTCTGAGAGACCATGTTGAGAAAGGTGATGTTGTGCTTCACTTTGTAGAGTCTGAGCAACAGCTTGCAGATATTTTCACTAAAGCTCTTGACTCTTCTCGTTTCTTTGCTCGCTTATGGGAGAGTTAGGGGTTATTAGTCCTATTGGGCTGTTTTGAGGGGGAAGTTGCTCTTTTTACATTCATTGTATCATAATGCATGTTTCAATTCATTTGTTTTGCATTGTATAATAAAATTAGTGGAGCTTTGATTATTATCCTTGTATGACTTGATTCCATCTTCTATACCTTGTCATATCAAGTGAACTAAGTCTGCTAGACTTCTTTTATGGCCCTTCGTGTTTTGCTTAGCTTCTGCCTTGCTAGCTTTATATCTGTGAGCAAATTGAATCAAATCATGTCTTGTTGGATCTTGTGACTAGTTTTGCTCTAGTGACCCTCTTATGATTCTCGCCATGTCAAATAGGTGGAATTGAGTCTTGAACTTATTTTGAGATGAAAAATGAGCTTTTTATCTTATTAAGTCAAGCAAATGAAAAATGAGATTTTCTCGTGCGAAAAAGCCGATCTCACCAATCCTTTCTCATGAGGCCCTTGCCATTGCACTTGGCATGAACTCGGGGAGTTTTGGATGACCTAGATCATTCTTTTAAGCTTATCGCTTGAGATGGTCGCGGCAAGGCTTGAGATCTAGCACAGCAAAAAAAAGGAAAAGAAAATTTGCCCAAAAAGGGATAAATGCTTGAGCTTTGCTTCAAAAGAATTTTCTTAATGCTCAAAATGCCTCAATTCTTGTTTTGAGTCTCTTTTTACTTATAGACATGGCTTGACTCGTTTTTGGTTGCCTTGAGTGAATCTATGATATTGAGCAACTCTTCATGATTTTAATTACATTAATCTCGATTCTTTGCTATCTTGTTTTTAGCTTTGCGATACATGTTACGCCATGATTGAATATAGCGTCTACTCTTTATATGGCTTGGTATAATACTTGTACTGTCTTTATGTATAATAGTTATGGCTCCTTTTTACTAAGTTCAAAAATAAAGTCATTCCTTCATGCTCTTTCTTTTTCATGCATCTTGATGAATTCATTGTCAAAGGGGGAGAAAGATTGTGAAGAAAATGATGTTGGAGCTTTTGGTCTCATACTTAAGGTTTAATATATAAGAACTTCATAAAATAAAAAAATTGAACCTTTTGAAAATTTGTGATCATAGTGAGTTGAGTTTTATGGTTCTATTGCCTTTTCCTGATTTCATTTGCAATTGAAGAAGACTCACAATGATCAAAGGTCAAATAGAACAATTGTCTTTCTTTTGGACCTAAGTGAGATTTTTGGCTACTTTATGGAAATTGAATCCTTTTGTGCTTTCATTGCTTATCTCACTTGCTTATACTATTCTGAAGCCAGCTTGGTCGGTTCCTAGGCTTTTTCTTGCTTTTGGACCAAGTTGTGCATTTATGCGAAAACGGCGATTTTTTACTTTTCATTTCGAAAAACCACATTTTTTTGAAAATTGCCAATGTGTTCATCAAGGGGGAGATTGTGGATATCGTGAGGATATGTGCACGATCTCAGGATGATGAGTCAATTGGCAATGGCGTTGTTGGTTTGCAAAATCTCGCGTTGGTGGGTTTGCTCGAAATTTGTCGGACCACAAAGCGGTCGACGATCGGTGTCGGACGGTCGAGATCGCTTGTGGAGGAGTCCGACCGCCCATGGTGGCGGTCCGACCGCCAAAATGAAAATGGGTTTTTGAGTGAGCCAAAAATAGGTTGTGTAGGCAAGTGAGGGGAGTCTCCTGGATGTGGTCCCATCATTTTTGGAGCTCCCAGTCAAAAGTTCTATTCGTTTGAAAATTCGAATTTTGAGTTGAAATTTTGGCTAAGTCCTTTGGACCGGTCCGACCCCGCTGTGGGAGCGGTCCGATCCGGCATGAATCGGTCGGACCGCCCTATGGGGCGATCGGACCGAATGGCTAATGAAGGTTAGCCAAGTGTTGCATTGTTGTGTATTGATTGTGTATATTGTATGAACTTCAATGCTTTATTGTTGTATATTGCATTGTTTAATCGGCGTGGGTCAAGTTGTGAAGAACTTGTTCAGCGGTTTGTTTGTCTATTCTTTGTGCGGTGGCTTGCGTGTCAACGACGTCAGCGGTGAGTGGATCGGGACTACGCTTGGAGAGCCGAGGTCCGTAACGATCGGGGATCTGGTGTGGTCGTGTGACACAAGCATGGTGCGAGAATGGGCAAGATGGATCGAGCGGGTGGTTGATGCATACCGTTGGATCGGTGGTGCGGATATCGGTGCGAGTCTCGGGAGGTTCCGATGGGATTCGGACAAGAGAGGCTTGGCTCTGATGAGAACCGTGATCAACCTACACGTGGTGAAGCGGCGATTGCTTCAAGAGTTATTTGTGTGTGGGTCCCATGTGTAAGTGACCCCAAAAAGGAAACCCTAGCTCTCTAGTATAAATAGGAAGGGGGGAGATGGAAAACCTCTAGCATTCATTTTAGCCCTTTCTTCCTTTTCTAGGGTTTGGAGGAGAGGAGAGGAGAACTAGGGTTTGGAGTGTGCTCCTTGTTGAGCTCTTGCCCTCCTTGTTGGAGAGGCTTTGTAAGCATCTTGTGTGACCGAACAATCTTGTGATGCTCAATTGAAAGATCGTTTGCTCCCTTTTGTGTTCTTCTCCCTTTTGGATGATTTTGGTGCTTCCTTGATTCAAAGGTTCATGCTTGGTCTCTTGGCCTACTTTATCTTGCTTTGATGTGTGTGATTACTCCTAGAGTCATCTAGATCATCAAACCCCCACAAGCAAGTCTTGAATCAAGATTTTCACATTTCTAGGGTTTGTGCACTTCTTTGTTAAAATCTCGAGAGATCGATTCTGCGAAGTGGATCTAACGGATCGTCGCTAGAAATAGGTCTCTAATATACTTAGGGAGGTGTGCTCAAAATTTGGTCAAGTTTTATTGGTTGAATCAAAAGTTGGATCAAATTTCGTTTTGGATTTGGGTGGAGTTTTTCAAGATCTTGGACTCTACCGGTCCGATCGTCTTTCAACGGGGTCCGACCGCCGTGTATTCGGACCGGCCGGTTTGCCGGGTCGAACCGTTGCCCACCGGTCCGACCGCCGATTAGTTGTCGGTCGGACATTGGTTGACCGTCGGTCCGACCGCCGTGGTAGTCGGTCGACCGCCATCCCGATGAAGGAACAAAGTGAGTTCTTTTCTCCGTTTGTGTCGTGTGGTTGAGGGTTTATCAAATCCAACACAAGGCTTCCGTTGTGTGCTTATCGATCTTCTTAGCTTTCATAGCTAAAGGAGTAAAGTTCGTGTTGGTTGTTGATTTAGGCGAGAAAGTTTTGAAAGCGCCTATTCACCCCCTAGTCGCCTTTCCGGTCCTACACAGTGCAATGGCATTGAGAGGATCTTGTTCGCCAGCTATCAGCTGGAGGGAGTTTCTCAAATTTCAATAAGCGGCAGTTTCCCTTGACCGCACACCGAGCCACCCAAGCGTCCGATTTCAAGCATTTGGCGCCACCAAGGCCACCCACCTTCATTCCAAGAGGAGGCCAACTCCACCACTCAGATTCAGCGAGACCCTCACCACCCGAGGGAAGCGTCTACACCTCCCCAAGTTTTAGCATGTGGCCGAGTCAACTACATCACAGCTGAGGAGGCAAACGACGCACCAGACGTAATTCTGGTCACACTTCTCGTAAATTCAAGTCCAGCTTCTATTTTATTTGATTCGAGAGCATCGCATTAATTCATCAAAAAGGAATATGCTACACATCATCAATTTGAAATTCATACACTTCAGCCACCTTATCAAATTCAGTCCCCGGGATCGGTTTTCGAAAACGATCATGTTTGCCGGGACGTAAAAGTAGAGATTCACAGGGTTAATTTTTTGGCAAACCTAATAGTAATAAATTCAGTGGGAATTGATGTTATATTAGGGATGGATTGGCTGTCCAAAAACCAGGGGCAAATCGATTGTGCTCAACGGTCTATTTCATCCTGGCGAAGACGGCGATCAAGTCATTTTTGCACCAAAAGTGAGCAGTTCTCATCTCTATGTCCTGGAAGTTAGTACCACCCTTGATTTGGATAAAGTTCCAGTGGTATGTGAATATCTAGATGTATTCCCCAAAGAACTCCCAGGCATGCCCCCAGATCGCGAAGTTGAATTCGTGATCGAGCTTGCACCCGGTACTGCGCTAATTTCAAAATAGTCATAGCGGATGTCTCCCAATGAGTTGGTAGAACTAAAGAAGCAACTCAATGAGCTTCAAGCTAAGGGTTTTACTCGGACGAGCTCCTCGCCTTGGGGATGTCCGACTATTTTCGTCAAGAAGAAAGATAAGAGTTTACAGATGTGTGTTGACTACCATCCGTTAAACGAAGTCACTGTCAAGAACAAGTATTTGTTTCCGCGGATTGATGATTTGTTCGACCAGATGACCGGAGCTCAAGTATTCTCTAAGGTTGACTTGTGATTGGGCTACTATCAGATTAAGTTCAGAACTGAAGACATATTGAAGACAACTTTCTCTACTCAGTACAGTCTGTACAAGTACACTGTCATGTCCTTCGGGCTGACAAATGCTCCGGCCTACTTCATGAGCATCATGAATTCAGTTTTCAAGTACTTCATGAGCATCATGAATTCAGTTTTCATGTAGTACCTGGACCAGTTCATTATCGTGTTCGTCGATGATATCCTCATCTACTCTAAGTCCGATGAAGAACACGAGCAGCACTTGCGGCTTGTGTTGGAGAAACTTGTAAAATTCAGCAAGTGCGAGTTTTGGCTTCATGAAGTTAGCTTCTTGGGTCACATGCTATCTAAAGGTGGTGTCGCTATTGATCCTAGTAAAGTGCAAGATGTACTTGACTGGAGAAAACCCAAGAGTGTCACCGACATCCACAGTTTTCTCGGACTTGCGGGATACTACCGCAGGTTCATCAAGAACTTCTCTAAAATTGCAAGGCCGATGACCCAGCTATAAAAGGAGGAGAAACAGTTCAAATGGTTGGTGGAATGCGAGGAAAGCTTTCATATCTTGAAAGAACGCCTAACCAATGCTCCGGTACTCATCCTGCCGGACATTCACAAGAGCTTCGACATATACTGCGATGCTTCTCGCCATGGGCTCGATTGTGTGGTCATGCAAGAGGGACGAGTTGTGGCGTATGTATCGAGGAAATTGAGGCCTCAGAAGGCTAATTATGCCATGCACGACTTGGAGCTGGCAGCTGTAGTGCATGCCCTGAAGATTTGGCGATATTACCTCATCGGTAATCGTTCCGAGATCTACACTGATCATAAGAGTCTCAAATATATCTTCACCCAAGTCGACCTGAACCTGAGGCAAAGAAGGTGGCTTGAGTTGATCAAGTACTACGATATGGGACTCCATTATCACCTAGGGAAAACCAACGTAGTGACCGACGCATTGAGCAGAAAATCTCAATGCAACTGTTTGTAACCCCCACTTCGGCAGGCTTGTGCGCTACATTCCAGCGTCTGCACCTGAAAATAATTGAAGAAGGGTCTCTTGCTGCCCTAAATATGAAATCCACATTAGAGGACCATATTAGAGAGGTCCAGAAGACCGATTTGGAGGTGGCCCAAATTCAGAAGGAAATGAAGCAAGGTAAGGCCAAATGCTTCGCCGAGGATGCGCAAGGCACCCTATGGTTGGGGAATCGTTTGGTGGTTTCTTTCGATCGCAAATTGAGAGAGTTGATCCTCTAGGAAGCTCATAACTCTCAATTATCAATCTACTCAGGGAGTACCAAGATGTACCAAGATCTGAAGAAGTGGCTATGGTGGAGCTGAATGAAGCAACAAATCACGCGATACGTTGCCGAGTGCAATGTATGCCAAAGAGTCAAGGCTGAGCATTTGAAACCAGCAGGTACTCTCCAACCGTTGCCCATTCCCAAGTGGAGTTTGCTTTTTTATCTAACTATCTAGCTATCTGGCTTAATTTAATGTCACATTGATACATGATAATCATTGAATTACAACTTGTAGTTGCCGGAGCACAAGGATATGTATGATTTGGAGGAGGATAAACTAGTTATATGTTTTCGTTTATTTCTAGCATATAATTTAAGGGGTTTTCATGTTCCAAAAATATTCGTGACCGTATTCGTTTCGATTCGTATTCGCTCCGTATTCATATTCGATATTATTCGTATCTGTATTCGTATCCGGGGTATTTGTATCTGTATCTGGGGAAAAAAATATGACAGAACCATTATCCATCTGTATTTGATCCGTTTTCACCCGTAACCTTACAGAGACCTCTCCATAGAATTTATTTCCCCTAGAAATGCTAGCCTTGCTACATGCTATTTGTTTCTTTAACACGTCAACCTCTCGTGGCAAATCAAAACTACGATCAATACCAATGTAGCCATGCACTAGCGACTAGTGTAGTATTGTGTCAGTCTCCATTACTTTTCGCAAAAAAAAACATCAATTATGATTTATTTATTTTTAATGTTTAGTCTAATCCCATAAAGTGAAAAAAAAATGAAAAGAGAACACGAGAGGCCGGTATCCGGTCACATCGAGGACCTGAGCAGCAGCGCAGCGGGAGAAGCGGCTCTAAAACGGAGGCGTGGTTCCATATCACAATTCATATCTTTCTTTGCCTTTTGGCTAAGATCAAGTGTAATATCTGTTCTTATCAGTTTAATGTATGCTTTTATCAGTTTAATATATGATATGTAGGTTATATGTCCATTTCGATATTAAAATTTTTTTTGGTGAGGAATGGTCTACCACAATGGCTTGCCCTTGTGTATCATCTGGGCGTTGCACTACAGCTTAGGCCTCGCTAACCCTAACAAAATTAGGTACACTAATTTCAAGAAATGTCATCATAACTGGGCGGCGGTGCCATCGCTGCATCAACGTGTCCCACGGGCGTAGGGGAGTCGACGTTGGCGAGGAGTTTTGGTGCCTTATCTGGGTGCGTTTGCTCAATTTATTGTAATAGTTGGTTCGAAATATTGTATTGAGTATTTTTTTTGTTGTGATGTTATTGCGTCAAATGTTACGGTAAGTGGTATTTTGTTGTAATGTTGTTTTTGATTTGTTGCATACGAATTTTTTTGTTGCGGTATGGATGTACATTTGTTGCACTGAGAAATCCATGCTTGTTGCCTCAAGTGGGGAATTTGTTGAATTTTTTGTTGCACTGGATGGGAATTTTGTTGCACGCTTACTAAATATTATTGCATTGCACTGATTTTTGTTGTGTCCGATCGGATGGTTGACATCGATCATTTTAAGTCATAATCGACGGTAGAGAAAGGCGTCCGATGGTAAGTCACCTATCATACGTCCAAGTGCTAGTTTGTCCATTGCTACTTTCATCCAAATATACCTAAAATATGTGAACTCGTAGTAATCTGCTCCAGCTCATCGCCTTCACAAAGATCTGACCTAGTAGCCGGCCCAAAACGATCTTTAACTGGACTATTAGAGCATCTTTAATGTATTGAATCGATGTTAGTTCAAAGATATAACACGCAAGCATTTAGGGAACTGAGCAACTTTTCTCCAATGTACAGATCCTATTCCTAGTAATAACTGAGACCCGCGTTATATTAAAAATCCATAAAAAATAATGTAATCTCTCAACCTCTCTCTCTCTGATCCATTCGATGCCTACATCCCTCTCGCCTTTGGGTTGTCTGACTCACCGACGCCCCATTCTGGCGCCCATTACAGTGCCGCTAGCTCCCATCGTGCCTCGAGCCCTCGACCCACGTCCCTATCGCTTTCCCTAGCCCCCACCAACGTCATCGCCCATAGCCTCCGCCCAACACCCGCCACCGCCTCTCGCCTTCATCCATCCCCCGCCACTCCAGCACCCCTCTCTCTAGCCCCCACCAACGTCGTCGCCCATAGCCTCCGCCCAACACCCGCCACCGCCGCTCACCTTCGCCCATCCCCCGCCGCTCTAGCACCCCTCTCTCTAGCCCCTCCCACCGGATCCTGTGGCGGCGACCGGAGAGAGCAGCGACGGCAAGCGGCCATGGCGATGACGAGGGGCGGTAGATGTGGAGGGTGGCGGTGGTGAGAAGCGACGGCAAGGGGAGAACGACTAGCGACCATGGCAATGACAATGGCAATGGACAACAACGTTGGCGTCGGCGAGCGTGCTGACAAGTGGGCTTATATGAGTTGTTTAATGATTTGAATCGACTCATATGTAGAGTCTGATTCCAGATTTTTTTTATTAAAATCGACCTCTCTAATGTATTAAATTGATTCGATATGTCCATACTCATTATTTGAACCGGCCAAAGCAACACATTTATGATGACCTTAGATGGCTCATCAGTGGGCCCAGTCCGAACACAGCGGTTGGCCCTTTCTTGCAGCCTACCATCAGTATCTTTAAAACCCGACTCCTCAGATTCCCCGTCTCTTCGCCTACGCTGACAGACCAAGGTACTGTCATGTGATGGATGCGGCGATGCAACTTCGAGAATCACATCACATACATCTTTGTTCAACGATCCACGTATGCCCCATGGAACACGAGGATGAGTTTGCCGTAAGACCATCCTACGTATTAACAGCCCTCTTCAATTCCAGTCTCCCACACATTTTCCAATGGACCCATTTGCATAGTGCAGGGATAACAGGGCATTTGCGAACCACACGCAACCTCCTCAACCTCCTGAGTGCTTTGTGTGGTATGATTATAAGTGCCCAATCGTTCCTACGCAGCTTTCGACATCGCTTGAGAAGCCAAGTTTTGTCTCGTTCAACTCCAGATCGACGGAGCAGTCAACGCAAAGCACAGATTATTACGACTATTGAAACGGAGGGAATATACAGATTCAAGAGGAGCAAATTATACAGTAACTGGTGACTTAGCACAAAGGCATACTATATCAACAGTTGACAACTTTGAGATTAATAGATTAAGCACCACATCCATGGCTAGGCTATGCCCAACCAAACAAATAGAATTACATATATCTATCTACCATCTATCTGCTCAACATTCTTCCACATTCACGCTAGTGCTCCACGGGCTTGTTTGCATTATGTTATGAGGATACTTAGTATCTAACTCTACAGATGACGACAACGACTACATACAGTACAGACACGGTTTGCGTTGTGTGCATGTCAATCGTCGCTGATTGTCATCTAGCTCCAGACAGCTCTATTGCTTCCTGGTTGTACATGGAGTTCTCACCCCAGTCAAACCGCCGCTGCACCCGTTCGTACTCCTGCCTCCTCGTCACCTCCACCTGCTGCCACTCCTCCCACCGCTCTGCCAGCCCCTCGCCTTCCAGCATCCGAACCACTTCTGACATGGACGGCCGGTCCTCAGGTGATGCCTGCGTGCACAGCAATGCTATCTGTATGATCATCTCAACCTCCACGTCATCACAATTCTGATTCAGGTTGCGGTCCACAATGGAGCCTAGCTGCCCTTCTCTCTGTAGCTTCTTTACCTACATTTAGTTGCATGCCCATCATAACACGTAAAGAAATTAAATTGCATCATGGATGGAAGCAGTTTATAACATTTCCTAAGGAATGCAGCGGCTTGATTGAATTTTAGAAGCAATCAAGGCTTACATGATCGAGCAATAGCACCTCGTCTTCTTCCTCCAAGCGTGAGAAATCGATAGCTCGCTGGCCAGTCACAAGCTCAAGAAGCATGATCCCGTAACCAAAAACGTCAGTCCTCTCAGACGACTTCCCTGTGGACAGATACTCTGGTGCTATGTGGCCCATAGTTCCACGGACTTGGGTTGTCACGGATGTCTTCTGCACATCCACAAGCTTCGCTAGGCCAAAATCACCAACAAAAGGTTCAAAGTCCTCGTCAAGCAAGACATTCGCTGCTTTGACGTCACGATGCATGATCTTGGGGTTGCAGTGTTCATGCAGATACTCCAGTCCACGCGCTGTACCTAGAGCCACCCGCTTTCTTGCTGGCCAGTCTAAGATGGGTTCTCCAGGCTTAAAATCTGCTCATTTTCAGCACAATGGACATATATAACATGAGACTGGCATAAAATACTGAACAACGAACAAGGCTAAACTAGTTAAAAAAATTCCATTTGTTGGAAAATTCATTTGTCAGCAGTCGGCACTGCAGTCTACAGTGTAACAAATCAACCCCATTAACCAAGGCTTAACTAAAATGTTAAACTGAGAAGTTAAATGTCCACCATCTGCCAATTAAGCAAATGATGAAATTCTACTAGTACAGAAACACAAATAATAATAGTGCAACATCTGAGCAAACTTAATAGAGCAGTAGGATATTAGGGGATGGACAAGTGTGATATTGATACCTCGTAAGCGGTAGGCAACACTCAAATTCTTCATAAATGGATAGATTAGGAGGCGTTCTGTTTGTGTCGTGCAGAAGCCAATCAACCTTAGGAGATTCCGGTGAACTGCTACGCTGATGAGCTCCACCTCACGCAAGAAGGCAGCCTCCCCACCAGGACTCTCATAATCAGTCAATCGTTTTACAGCAATCTTAGTGCCATCTGGAAGAACTCCTTTGTAGACTTTTCCAAAACCTCCCTGTCCGAGAACATTTCTTTCACTGAAATTATCAGTCGCAATTTGTAGTTCTCGCCATGCAAATCTTTTGAGCTGGCCAAATGCGATTCGTCGATCATCCTCGCCTGGGGATTATAAATTGTTACATTACTTAGTTCAATACATACATGTCCCATGCAAACTTGAAACTCTTATGATTAACCCAATGCAAAAATGAGGAAGACAATTTCATGTGTTCTAATTAGAAAATCACTAAAGTGTCAATAGCTGAAACACATGCGTTGGTATGTGTTAATAATCAACCGGAGTCCAGGAATTGGTGTACTTGCTTGTTTTTGGTAGGTTTGCAATTTTATAATTTATGGAAGCGCATATAACATTTGTGTTATCAGATGTCACAACAAGACAATTAACTAACTACAAGAGCACGGAAGCATCACCTGGTACATCCACAAAAACTTCCCGTAGATGCCCTTTTCTTCTTCTGTTACAGAATAGAAACAAAGCCACTACAATGAGAAGCCCTATTACTCCAACTGTTCCAAGTACAATGCCAATTTTTGAGCTATGGGATCCACCTGTAATGAGATAATTCTATAATAATTAGATACCCGCAAATATATATGACGAACATCGGTTCTAGCATACAAGCTCCTCTGCATCAGTACATCTATAAATAGATCAATGAGGATACAACTTACTCGGATAGGACATGTTGGATGCACAAGGGTAGGGGAAGTTGGTTCCACAATTTAAGTGATTACCAGAAAAGCTGTTCATGAAAAAAGAAACCTTAATCAGTCACTCAGGTTGAAAAATCTTGGAGTAAAAGAACTTTTAAAATGATTTTGAGATACTTGTAACGTGCTACTTGAAACAGCGGACCAGGTATCTGACCGGACAGATTATTGTATGCCAGCCAACTGCCATCACAAGAAAGTTGTATGTCAACACATGACAAGCACATATAGATGAATTCATGTTAGCTGAGCCACAAATTTGAAAATAAATCATACTTAGCAAAGGTGGATACTCTTACATGTCAGTCAAGCTTGAGATTTTTGCTAGGCTATCAGGAATTGGCCCATTAAAATTATTTTGACTCAGTATCCTGGTTAAGAGACAGAAAGAACAAAACATGAAAAGGTCAAATCATTTTAATTTTATTCCTAACAAGAAGGGAAAAATGATTTAAATACACTTACAACAGCTGGAGTTTAGAAAGCTGGCCAAGAGAAGCCGGTATTTCTCCAACCAAAAGGTTTTCTTCTAAATTTAAGCTTGTCAAACTAGAAAGATTACCAAATTGCTCTGGTATGCTTCCGGTAATCCTGTTACCAGCTAATGACCTGCAAGATCATACACTACAGGGTTTCATAATAGTTGGTGAGAATTATTAGGAGAATCACATTGCCTAACATGAGCATCAATTCATGTAGGACACAGACACAGTTGATAGTCAGCTACTCAGCTTTCTACCAGTAACTCCAAAATCTAAAATGTAGTAGTTGTAAAATTGCTACAATATGTTCATTCCACTTTACTCACGTAGATGACTATCCCAATTTGATCTTGTTTTCACTAGCAAAATCAGTTTAACTAAAGACATGTGGCAAAACTGCTAGAACTCTCTATCTACATAGAAGACAACTCCAAACAACAGGACTCCAGAGAAGATTTGATTGTTAGATTAGTCGGACTTTCTGAAGTTAGTGTGATCTTGTTGGATGTCCTCATGCAATAAACTTCTGATTTTCAACTTGTAGTAATACTCTGACAAAATAATTTCTATTCTCTGTTAATTTAATAAAAGGCAGTGGCCTCCCTACAAAGTTCGTAAAAATAATTTTGTCTACTGAACATTCATTATCCATATGAAATTCCCAAGTACTATTAATCTACAGAATAAGAGATTATACTCACAGGACAATCAAATACTTGAGTTCTCCAATTCTTGGAGACAAAACTCCAGTGAATCCCCGTGCAGCCAAAGTTCTGTGGGAGAACATCAGCATAAAACCAAAACAAAACAGGACAAGAAAGCGAAGGTAAACATCAGCCCTTAAACAACATCAGCATAAAACCAAAGAAAATAAGACAAGAAGGTCCAAGGGCTCCAACTTACACTTGAACAACATTGTTGTTACTGTCACAAGTCACAGAATTCCATGTGCAAGGATTAACTTGATTTTGGTTCCAATCGGAAAGCTGATTGCCAGTAACATTCAGTTTTTGTTTCATATCATATAAGGCGTCTCCTGGTGAAACAAAGTTAATTACATACTTTTGAGCAAAAGGTATTTGAGAACCAAAGGAAACTTGAAGAAAAGATGACTTGAAATTAAGTTCTTCCATGATCATCAACTAACTTAAATGCCTAAATTATCCCCAACAGGTTAAACCAATGCCTAGCCATTGAGGAATACAGTTTCTGGTTATAATAAAAGGTGGTAGAGAGAGAGAGAGAGAGAGAGAGAGCTACAAAAAAAGGGAGGAGAGACAAAGGTATGTTGCATGTTCTATATAAAGAATGGGGATTCAGGGTGTTATCTGGACGTGTGCATCCACACTTGATGCTTCTCACAGACATAGATCCGAAAATAGTGTGTTCAACACGTCATATATGCAATATACTCATTTGTATGTTGCAGTAAAACTATTAATCTAAACAAAGACTCTAGTTGTAAGATAAGAAATTGACATTTCTAAAGATTTAATTAAAAAATATGCTTACTTTCTATATTTTCCATAATATCTCAAAATGTGTGAAAATTTCCAAATCCGCTCTTTTATTGTTCTACACAACTAGGTTGACAGTGGTGCGCCAACACCCACATTGATCCAGGTAACAGTAATGAGTTTGTTGGCGCTTCTTTGTAACCAACACTATATTTATATTTGCGGTAAGTTTCGTGTTGAGGCGGTTACTGCAAGGAACTCATGATTTAACACTACTTATATCTAACGCTCTTTGCCACGTGTCACAATTTAAAAGAGGTCCAAGCAAGGGTCCAAAACTGAGGGGTTCTCACAGGATTTATTTCCGTGACTGCACGGTGCAGAAAGATGTGTATTATCAAGTAAGTAAGGGTAAGCTAAGCTAAGCTACGTAATGTTTACATCAATACAACAGTACAACACAGCCACAGATTATTTCTTTACCATCATGACAACATGTAGAATACTAGTATTGGTTAAGCTGACATAGTGACATGTATATATAATGCGTACTTACCGACTTATATAAGCTTGGAAGTAACCGGTAGTTAAGAGAGAGTGACCTTGCATGAAGGGGAGGGGAGGGGAGGGGCAGCTGTACCTTGAGGGTCGGAAGCAGAGAAGCAAGGCAAAAATATCGCTATAATCAGGATAACGATGCGCAGCTCCCTCATCTTGCTTCAGTGGAAGGAAGCGACCTGGAGGCGGGTTCGGCGGCGCCTCGCCCCCGGCGAAGAGAGGGTTCGGCGGCGTGGCCAGGCGAAGTGGGTGCCGGCTGCCGGAGAGGTGCCCGGAGGCCGGAATCGCACAAGTCAGTGGTAGATTTAAGGGTTTTGACAGGTGAATTTGGGATGAGAATTGAGAAGCCAGGGGAAAGAGGACGGGAACTGTGGGAGAAAACCTCTCGAGTTTTTTTCCCCCTTTCTTCTTTTTGCGATGGGGATTATTCGGATCTCGAGTGCAAACCTGGCCAAACGACGACCCGCACGGCCACTGTTATCTAGTTACGGCCGTTCTGGCCTGAGTATTAGAGGGACAGTGCTGACTCGACCCACGTGCAGGAAAGACAATTTAGTCATGTTTGTTGGAGTTTTGTAATCTAGGCATGATTGTTGGAGTTTTGTGCCGTGTCGGATCGGATTGGTATGGATCCGTTTAGCCTGTTTTAATAAAAAGTCTTAAAAAATTTAAAATAATTATAAAAATATGTATAATTCAAAAATAAATATAAAAATTATAAAAAATAAGATGAACATATTAAAAATATAATAGAATTTTATTAATGTTTAAATAGCTGACTCGTTAAAATATTTGTTACTTAGCTCATAAGATATGAAAAATTGAAAAATATGTAAAACAATTCTAGAAAAAATATATATTAAAAAAACCAAAATAAATTTATATATACTTATAAAATAAACTATATAAAATTTAAAAGCTACAAAATAAAACCATATAAGTATTTAAAAATAGAAAGAAAATCATATAAATAAAAATAAAATCATATATGTATATTAAAACAGTATCATGCCTAACTAGTCGTACCGTGCCTGGGTCGGCCCAACACTATTCGTGCCGTGCCGTACTGGCCCGTCATGCCGAGGTGGCGGCCTAGGCACGGCCCGAGCTATCGTGTTGTGCCGGCCTGGTCCGTGAATAGTTCGGGTTGTGCCGTGCCTAGGCCAGGCTAGTAGTATCGTGCCTCAAGCCGGCCCGATACGCATAGCCTGTTTGGCCAGCTCTACTCGAGTCTATTTGGTGGCCGAAGGGGAAGAACCTACGTGTAGCTTCTCAAGGAGCTGTCGAAGCTGAAGTCCACTTTTAGATTGGGATGTCAGAGGCTAGAATCCAGCAGCTTAAGCAGCCCTCAAACTTTCAATACCAAATTACCAGACCCCCAACCCAATACTACCTGGTTTTTTCCTAGCTAGCCTCCACACTAGCGTGTACCCGAGTGGCCCAAGCTTGACCCATACTTGCACGCATCTCCTCTCTGCTCTGCCTTGTGGCTAGTGTCTGTTAAGCTCACTGCCACAGCCTCGGCGAACGTACAAGACCACGATGTCCCCATCGGTGTCTTGAGTGACCAATGTGTCTCCATCGGGCTGCCCTTCTTCCATCGCGCCACCTCCATCATGCTCAACTTCTTGCGGCTGCTGTCACTTCCCACCTAGATCCTCTTCACAGTGCCGCCGTTTGACAAGTTCCCCACGTTCGAGAGGTTGTCCCTCTCCAGCTGCAGCGTCAACCCCCGCCACCCTACTCCCCCACTGCCCGTGCCTGTCTGTGCTCGAGGTCGCCTACAGTTGACAATGCGCTTGGCGTTGCTCGAGAAGATCATCAGGAGAACAGCGCCTCCCACCTTCCTCGTGATGTCACGCCGACCCATCTTGCCTGTCGCCCGAGACGTCCGCGCCATCGCCGCCGAGTGCCGTGCGCCGCCCCCTCTGTTTTTCCCTCTCCTTAGCCCTCACATGTGCCTCTCCAGACAGCCGCCACCACCATTCGCCTCCACCTTGTGCGCAACCACCGCGGCGCCGCCTCCCACCTTCCCCGCGATGTCGCACTGACCTATCTTGCTCGTCGCCCGAGCTATCCGGGGCACTGCTCGCCATTGCTGCCCCGTCTAGTGCCATGCGTCGCCTTCTCTGTTTTGTGTCTGTATCTATGCTAAGTGGACCCCACTGTTAGCCTTTTCCCAGCGATCCGGCTAGGCAAAAAACCAGGTGGTATTGGGTTGGGGGTCGGGTGATCTGGTATTTAAAGTTTGAGGGTGCAAATCAAACAGTATTGGAGCTAATGAGGTTTTTTGGATTCTCGGAATAGTTCAAAGGTGTAATATGGACTTGTGTTGCTATGTTGCTCCCCGTTGGATAAGGAAGGTGATGAGGGCAAAATTGTAAAATTGGATTTTTCAGAAGCAGCCGCAAAACAACCTCTAATTTTTGGGACTCCTCTAAAAAACCTAGCTTGGCTTACATCCTTTTTTTTATAAAAAAAAACCTAGCTTCGCTTAAACCCAGCTTGTAAAGCCCAACCTCAAGCTCGGCTAATCTTCATTGCTCTGATACCAATTGTTACCTACCCGATGGATGAACACTGATGGACACCCGGGACAAGAACAAATGATCCAATACCAAAACAATACATCAGTACTTGGGGATACAAATTGGGAAAATAGAATAAAGATGGAGAGGAGCAATCAAGGCTAAGAAGAAGAAGCGGGGGATTGGGAATAAGAGAAACAGAGGTCGGGGGAAGGCAGCACCGGAGGAAGAAGAGAGCCATGGCTAAGCTGGTAAAATAATCTTCGATCCTTTGTGCATTGCTGCTCTTTGCTTTTGTACTCCACCGACAGCAAAGCCCCTGGCACACCTAGGCCCATGGCCCATGATGCGGGCCCAACCCAAGGCATATGACGGTTCATGACATTCTCCCCTCCTTGAGATTCGGCTTTCCCCCAAGCCGCTGTAATAAAAGACATGCAGATGAACTCGACTTGCACCAAATGGTAATGCCCATGGCAGTGCTGTACCCACTGGTCTCCAGACCCTGCACACTAAGCACATCATGATGGTTTTTGTGGTGAGCACATTTCGGTGCATTCACAGGAAGCATCAAATTGCTCAGGCCAGGGCGGTGCATTTGGGTATCAGCATGGGAGAACATTCTCGTCTGGAGCAGCTTATCATCAGAGTAGTGGATTCCAGGGACAGTTATTGCTGGGCAGAAAGCAAGTTATTCATTTCTTGCGAAGAAGTTATCCTCTGTCCAGGTCTTGGTGACATCAAGTGGGACAAAGTCAAATCTATCCCATGATCAGGATGAATGGTCTGAATGTAAAGTTTCCATTCTGGGTAATTCCCAGCTGCAATGGAATCAGTCAAGTCATTCGTGGCAGGGCTGGGGCAGGTGCCTCCAACAGTCACAGCTTCATCATCCAACAGGGATTTGACACCACATGTAGGCTTCCAAAGAAATTTGACAAGGTGAGGCCTTCCATCCTTGTTGATTAAGGTGTAGGTGTTGACACCAAAACCCTCCATGTGCAATGTTGTCTTTCCAACACCAGTGATCCCCATCAGAGCTGTTAGCACCCCTGGCCTGATGGCGCCACTGACATCTTGTAACAGCTGAAGCTTTTGATCTGTTACCCCATACTTTGCCATCTCCTTAGGCATGTCGACAAAATAATTGATATGATCAAATACAAAGGAGAGAGGCCAAAATGGGAGGATGACTTGATCAGTTGATGTGCTTGACATCTGCTTTCCTACTGTACTCACAGCTTCTGGTGATGAGCAGTTTGAAGAATCACCTTCAATCCTGAAAGGAAGTTGGGGACATCCTCGCAAATCAGTGCCCTGTCCACAGTTGCTACATTTGATTAAGTATGATGGCATCTCTTCCGGTGATTTCTGTTTTGAGGCATGGTGCCATGGATCTTGAGAGCCCTTTGTGAACACAATTTGAGAAGCAGCAATTCTTGTGCCTCCATAATATAAGTTCGTCATGAAAACATCAGGATAAAAACCTTCCCCAAAAAAATTTCTGCATAGGTCCAAATGGTACCTTGTGTTGATCTTTGCCGCACGGATACTATCATTTTTGGGTGCCACTTGAAAATAGGCAACCTCACTGCAAACTTGGAACCACCAGAGTCTAGAACTAGAATCATTGGGGGTTGTTTTCTTCAAATATTCCTGATCATACGAAGATACGGTTGTCTCAAGTCTTCTAATGTAATAGTCTTTCACATATTGAGCATATGTTTCCACCAAAATTTTCCCATTCGTCATTGCATTGATTAGATGGGAGCATACAGTAGCAGGATTCCCATATTGGAATGTTGTGCCTGCTGCATCTGCCAGTAAATAAAGGAACTCATCATCATTGTTCAACGTCTGTGCTCCAAATAAAGCCTTCACCAAGTGTCTGTCAGACCGAAGCTGTTCATCAGCAAGATTAGTTGTTTTCTGAAGTGCAGCTTTGCACCCAGGGCCAGCCGACTCTCCAATCTGCTTGTCAAAGTCAGTGAATTTGTACACAGCAAGAACCATGTTACCATTCCAACTGTGGCATGCTGCCTCATGAATGAACTGATTAGGCTGATTACCTTGAGGACGCTTGATCCCATTATCTTTGAGGGGCAATGACCAGGGCGGTAGCCTCATTCTACTGCTGCTGTTCCTAGAAACTGGTACTGTCCGATCAACCACTTTTGTATTGTCATCAACGTACAACAAACTGCCCCTAGAGAAAAGCATTGTACAGCTAACCACTTCCTCCTTGCTATCAGTATAGAATGCTCTATTACCAAGGAGCTCACCACGCTTCAGCTGCACTACCATTTTGTTCATAGAGAGAAGCATTGCCCAGTCAACCCTTTCCCCATTGCCATCACTACCACATTGTAAGCATTTCCAAGGTTTCTCATTACCAGGCAGAACAATATAAAAGCAGGGCTTTGACTTCACAATAGGAGCAAAATAGTGTAGCACTTTTGTTTCTGTTGTAGCAAGAGTTGATTTCCTTGACTTGACTCGCATCCATCCAACCCACAGCCGAGGCTCAACAATACTTCCATGGGAAGATGGCCAGGAGGTCAGCACCTTTGGAGAGAGCACAACTTGATTTATAAGAGGCCCAAGTGGCTGCCATGGCTGCTTGTGTTGCACTCCGGCTCGATAGTAGATGAGAGATGGCCATGGTGTCAGCCATAGCTGAGCTCCTACACCCACGATCTCCACTAGCACAGGCGGCCGCCACGGTTGCCTAAACTCCATAGCCCCACACGAGTTCCCCAAGCGTGCAAGGATCAGTACGCGATGGGCTCGTTCTCTTCTACTGGCTACTCTATCCACCACAGCAATGCCTGCAGTGGATGACTTGTCGGGGCAGCAGGTGGTGAGGACGAGGCCGATGGTGGAGAAGCCATAGGAGATGCCATCAGTGTCCCGCGTTCTGTCGAACACCTTACGTGCACCCAACTGACAGCCGGATAGATTAAGGGCGTTCTCGTCGCCGAGGCTGATGAAGTGGACGGTGACGCCGCTCGGTGTGGAGGCGAGGACACTGGTACCGTCACGAAACAGAAGGGTGGCGGCAATCGGCTCGGGGCTGGTGATGGCGACGTCGAGCAGGGCAGCGGTCGAGGGAGTACCCGGGGCCACGTCCCCGGCATGAATGCGGACGTCTGCGAGGCAGTGTCGTCGCCGACATGAATCATCGAACACTTGCTGGGCATCAGGGCGTCAAATTTGATGGTGGAGAACGGCTTCGACGAGGGGGCTGACGAGTGCTCCCCGGGCACTGGGGCGACTGTGGGCACTCCCGTCTCAGGGTTGGACGCGGCCACGACCTGAAGGTCGCTGGCGTTGGGGTCGAGGCCCGACCTCGAACACCTGATGTGTGCCTGGTCGGTGAGGGTGGCATCCCCGCTTGGAGCAGCGTTTGCCACGGCAGGGACCTCGTTGGTGGCGGTGGAGATGGGAGTCGAGTCGGCGGCGCCGCTGACCAGTAGAGGGGTGGACGTGGCTAGGGATGAGACCATCTCATTCATGACCTTCCCCAACTTATCCAGCATGACTGCCCTCCTGTCAATGGCGTCCTTCAACTTGACCAATAGCTCCTTGCACCGCTCCTCCTCAGCGGCGCTCATGATCATCTCAGTACAGGAAACAATTGGTATCAGACTATTTGGCTCTCTGACTTGCACACCAAGTCGATCTACACAATGCATGGGTGCTCTCATGCACTAGGCCCAATGCCGCGCCTTCCTTTGAACTCGTACTTGTTTGTTAATCTGTACAATCCCGTGTGTGTCAGTCATGGATGGAGACGATGCTCTGACAGAGGACGGTGTGCAAGTAAACTCTAGGTCCGTGGACTGCGGTGCCCGGAAAGAACAATCGCTAATCGTAGGTTGGCCGATCCATATACTACCGTATGACAAACCTAGAATACTCTTTTAAGGTTTTGTAACGACGGGATGAGTTCCTCTTTTCTCTTGCCTACTCCATGCAAGTGGATGCACTCGCACAACAAATACTTGTGTTACTATAATTTGTCAAATGAATGGTTGCATTGGGACCAATTTCCCCATAAATCTTCAGCTGTGTATACTGCGGGAACTTCGTAGAAGAAAGTACAAATGCAAACCAGCTTCCATCTACTGAATTTTCTTCAAGTACACTAGAAGAGAAATGAACTATGATAAGCAATAACTAATTAACATATTTTTCTTTAACAATAATTGATTTACAGCGCAGGAGTAGGTAGAGAACATTACTCCTCACCCCTGGCTAGGATCCTAGCTAGCACTCTATTCAGCCAAGACTGGCTGCATCCAACTGCTATAAAAATAGACTATATGCATCTTGACATCTCTTATTTGGAGGCAAAGATTTAAAAAAAAAAGAGAAGATAAGTTGCTAAAGGAGAGGATCAACGTAGCATAGCTAGTAATCACATGAACAAGAAAGAAAAAACTTCAGAGGGGATCAACGGAGGGAATGGTAGGGATCGGGATGCCAAACCACTCTTCTTGGAAGCGCTGTTGCTCGTTGCGCCTCATCCTGAGAAAAACCATGGCAACAAACAGGACTTCTTTACCTGGATAGATTAGTTGACTCAAAGTGGAGCCATCGATCAAGGGAAGCTCCCGTAATACAAATGGTGACAGAGTTAATTTTGTTTTTTTGGCAGTTTTGTTTTCCTGGTTTGGTACGTTTAGTAGTTGTTCGGTTCGGACGTTGAGTCCGAGTTCGAGTTCAAGTCCATGAACTCAGCCTTTAAAAGGCCAGGCAATCATGTAACAATACGAAGTGAGTAGAGGAGAAAAAAAAAAAAAAAGAGGAGCAGCATGCTCCTGAAACCAAAATACTACGTTCTGTGTTTGTGTTCTGTCCTCGGCGATTTCGCTGTTGCGCTGCATCGAGCGAAGACCAGGGTACAGCTTTTGCCGAAAGCACAGAGGTGTGGGATGTTGTTTTGTTTCCAGGAAGAAAAGACATCACCTGAAGACTCGTAACAGAGGGGCACTACTGTGTGCTTGTTTCTAGCATACAAGAAGCTTGGAGAGCACCAGCGGGAAGTGTTGTTAGTGATGTGCCTAAGAGGCAATCATAAATAATACGATTTTATAGGCTAAGTGGGATATTGATCCATATAGGACTAGGGTTCTATTGGACCTACAACGTGGAAACCCATTAGCATGCTCTATAAATATATGGAGGCGGGGCTGCAGGTATAAGACGATGAACCCTGACCGCCACCTCCCCTTGGTCGTATCCCGAAACCCTAGCCGGGTGCGCGGTGCTAGCACACCAGCGCACGGCGTTCCATCTCGAACGTGTGGACTCTGTGGAGGCGCCGTTGCTGTTGCTGCTGTGCTAATTGGCGAAAAGCGCAAGGCTATTGCGTAGGACTCGAGGAGGAGACATTCAGTTCGTGAAACGATCGACTGTTTCTTCTTCATCAACGCGTATCTACGTTGGACCGGGCTGCTCCAACTCTTCTTCCGCTACGCATCGCATCTAGTGGTAACTATCCATAACTCCCTTACACGTATGTTTTCTGGTTCAACACGGTAGAAAATCAATTGTTGTAGCTAGCGTAGCCAACCTGTTCACCTTTCAGTGGTATCAGAGCAAAACTGCGTAGTATGTGGTCTAGATCATGCGCTTGTAGATGATATGTTGTTTGTAGTAGATGCGATCTATTACTGTTCTTATGCTAGTTTCATGTGATGGATCTTTTGAGAGACCATGTGAGTAGGGTCCCCGTATGAGTGATTAGTATTTGACGCTGTGATGAGAAGTTTGTGATTGAAATCATTGCGTTTGCGTTTCTGCTGATCTGTTTCTGTAAGTGCGGAACTTCCGGTTCTGGAAAACGGAACTTCCGATAATCGGAACTTCCGCTGTGGTAAAACGGAACTTCCGATTATCCTGACGTTTGTGTTCTGGTTGAGATAATCGGAACTTCCGCACCTGGGAACGCGGTTTGTCCGATAATACTGACGTGGGTTTTCTGCTGTGACGACAATCGGATCTTCAAATCTGGGGGTGCGGATGGTCCGATAATCGGAACTTCCGCAATGGGAAGTCACGGAACTTCCGATGTCGGAACTTCCGAAATGGTAAAGCGGAACTTCCGATTATCGCGCGAAGCGTGCGAAAGGCATAGTTTGTGTTTTTGAGTTTGTATGAGTTTGAGTCTTGTACAAATATTGATGCTATGATATTGGGCAATACTATGTGATGTGTGTTTGTCTGTGTTGACTGCAGGACATCGAGACGAAGTCGTGGCGAGACACGAGGTGATCGGACTAGGCGCAGGCGGCGTTGCGGTCAGAACGGTCGGGATGTGTCGAAGACGGCGTGAATCTTGAGGTGGTTGCGAGTCAAGGACAGCAAGGTGTACGGAGGCTTCGGAAAGGTGCGCAAGGGGCGAAACGGTCTTTTATAGCGGCACAAGTGGAGGCGGTTCCGTTGGGTGTAGCGGGCTTAATGTGTTGGAGACCCGTTAGCCAAGGGCTATAAATAGAGGTGAACCCACAGTGTTAGGGTTGAACTTTTGAGAGAGAAAATTAGGGTTAGCTTTAGCTAAAGAGCCTTTGGAGAGGTTGTTTTGCTTTTGAGAGTTTGTTGAGTTGGAGAGGATGAACTGAAATTGTATAATCATTCCTCTGTGTTTTCCTCTGTAATCTTTTGATTCCTATCAATGAAACTCGAGGTTTTGGTTCTTTGTTTATGCCTCTTTTCATTCCTCTCTGCTCATGTTGAATATCTAGGGTTTTGGTGTAACTTTTGATTCCTCTTATGAGATGGCATGAAACTTGATATCTGGAGTCGTTTGATATTGCTAATATATCCTCAAAGTTTCATGAGCTAAGAATCGAGAATCTTGTCTATTGTGGTTTTGGTCTTTCTTGCCTAATACTCAAGAAATCCGTTTTGCTTTGATTATTGGATCTTTGTCTGCGATTCTTCTCCATGAGGTCAAGATGTTGTTTAGGATGATGTCCTGTGAAACTTGACCTGAGAAGAGCATTCAAGATTTAGTATTTAGGATTTTTGGGCAAAACCCGAGCGCCTTGTTCTTGATCGGAAAATCGAACTTCCGATTGTCTCACTGGCTGAACTACTGCAGGCGGAACTTCCGTGACTGGACCGGAACTACCGCGATCTTGGAACTACACGCTAGGTAGAATCAGACTTCCGATATCTGACAGAACAACCCTTTTTGTTTAACTCTTTGGATTTGATTCACATCACACCTTTTGTTTAACAGTAAGTTTTTGAATTGATGTGTGGAAACTTGAGAGGGGAAGATCTTAATTTTTAAGGCCCCATTCACCCCCCCCCTCTGTTGCCATTTCGGTCCTTCAATTGGTATCAGAGCCGGTTAGCTCTTCCTTATAGATCTTAACCGGTCTGTTGAGCCATAACAGCGGACAAGTATTCCACCAAGCCTCCGTCTTTGATGGCACAGATTACCCTTCGGAAGAGCCGAATGGAAACATACATCTAGACTCAGGGGTATGCCATCTGGCGGAAGGTGAAGGTCAGATTCGTCGTTCCTGCCGATGAAAACATCAATGTGGGAAACATGCCCGATGTTGAGGCCAATGCTAAGGCAAGGAACATTATCATTCAGGGTTTGAGCAGAAGTGAGTTCGATCGCATTTCTCATTTGTCTTACGCTACGACATCCGGGTGACCCTCGATGCATACCATGAGGCACCACCCGATTAAGACGGTTCGACAAGACCAGTTCAGCGAGAATACAACAAATTTGAGATGCTTCTTTGGTGAATCTCTTGACGAGTGCTTTTCGCGTTTCCATAAGATTTTGAGCAACCTCCGAGCGGTCGGTCTTACATACCCCGACTCAGATAACGCTCAACAGATGCTTTCTGCACTCGATCTTCGTGTTTGGGAAATGAAAGTGACTACCATCAAGGATAGCACGGACCTCTCGACCACGACTCTTGGCGCGCTTTACTCGCGCCTCAAGACTCACGAGATTGACATTGTCTCTCGAAGGTCGAAGTCACGATCGATGGCTTTAGTCAGCGATCCCACCTCTGGATCTTCTTGAGTCGATACACGGGTTCTCCTTGCTTTGCTCTCGTGACATAGCGATGATCGATTAGAAGCGACTTGAGGATGAACAGATTAGCCCTCCTAGCTCGGAAGTTTTCCCATGCTTACAAGAGGAGGAGGATGGAAAAGAGGAGGTCATGTGATTTGCTTGAGTGTGGTGGCCCCAACCACATCCGAGCAAGCCGCCCTAAGGCGGGAAGGGCAAAGGTGACTATGGCGGTCGAGGCAAGAACGACTACATCGACAAGAACCGCAACACAAAGCCCTCAGCACCTGACCAAGGCAAGAAGAAGTTCCGCAACTTTGGGAAGGCAAAGAAGCTGTTCCATCGCGTCCTCACCGCCCTCGACGAACTTGACACCAGCGAGGTGGAGGGGTGGAGTGACGATGATGGAAAGGACGATCATGATCCCAAGGACGACGGCAACTTCTCCGGCATGTGCTTCATGGCCCTCGGGGGCGATCTAAGCGACAGCGAGCTGTACTCCGACTCCGATGAGGTTAGTCCCACTTACGACCAGCTTAATGATGCTTTTCTTAAGCTAGGTAGATTTCATGCTAAGTCTAGGGCTAAGTGTACTGAGTTGGAGAAGGAAGTAGCTAGACTATCACGGGAGCTTACCTTACTTACATCTGCTCCCTCCCGTGATGATTGTGACACAAGCTGTGCTCTGCTTGATGGCATGGAAAAACTCAGGACCTTGCATGATAGTGTGTCCTCTGAATTAGACATGATTAAAGTGGAGAACATTAGCCTTCTTACTGAACTAGAGATGAGTAGGGTAGCACCTCCTTCATCTACTACTGTAGAGGCTACTGCTTGCACCTCCTGTGAGTTTAAGGACAACTCATTTAGAGGTCTGTATACTATGTTGCTCGATCTGCCCGAGACTTGTGAAAATTGTAATAATGTCAAGATGAACCTAAAACAGGCAGATCACAAAATTGTTGAATTCCAAGCTGCTTTATTAGAGCCCATTGTTTCTTGTTTAAACGGTCCTAAGTTAACTGTTGAACTAGAATCTGTATCCAAACAGTTTCAAGAAATGATTGATCACAATGACAAACTGGCTCAGTATGCTTCTAAGGACCTTGTTAGCTCACCATGCAATCAGTGTAATAAACTAAAATGTAATTTGGTTGCCTTGGATGAAAAATGTGTGAAGCTAACTAAGGACCTTCTAGAGACACAATCATCCGCTTGTATTGTGTGTCTTTGGGAAGAAGTCTAAGGGTTTGGGAGAGCGCCTAGCAACGTGAACCAATCTGCTAGCGATAGGGTCGTCCCCCAAAGTTGGTGTGCATGCACAAGCCAATCTTTCCTTTCTTTATTGGTTCTTCTTCTCGCTCCCTTACCTTCTGCATTCCTTCTTCCCCTGCTCTTCTTGCACCTCTCTCTTTCGTGAGCGTCAGTATCTTATGAACACTCTCGAGAGGTTTGTAGGAGGTAAGAAGAAGCTTAATCTCATTCTAGACCAATCTAAGATTTGCAGATTTAATCAGGGTCTAGGATATGATTTTCATGAGGATATGAGGAAGCATCCACCTGTCGTGCTCAGAACTGTGGATTTCATGGGGATATGCTCCAGATCTTAGGATGATGTGACAATTGGCAATGGCGTTTACGGTTTGTCGTTTCACGCGTTTTCGACAAAGTTCTGAGCTTCTTGCTCAGGGCGGTCCGACCGGTCCTTGCACGGCGGTCCGACCGGTCCCATATCGGTCGGACCGGCCATCTGGGGCGGTCGGACCGGGGATGACCAAAAGTGTTCAAATCGAGCTGGGCCAAAAATAGGTGTTGTAGACAAGTAAGGGGATCCCTTTGCACTTGGTCTCATGATTTTTGGAGTCTCCAGTGAAAAGTTCTATTGGTTTAAAGTTTCGGAAGGTTTGAATTTGGGAGCTTGAATTTGGCTAAGTCCTAAGGCGGTCCGACCGGCTCACGAGGAGCGGTCCGACCGCCATGGCGGTCCGACCGCTCACTGGGCGGTCGGGCCGTAACTACTTGAACGTCGACCAACTTTGTGGCGATGTTGTTTTGTTAGGTCAAAGTCATTGGTTTCATGGCATATGATTTGCATGATGCATGTTTTGACTAACATGGGTCAAGTTGTGAAGAACTTGTTCCCGAATCGTGTTTTCTTATGCGTGGTTGTGCGGGTAGCTTGGTGGTCAACGACGGTCAGCGGCGAGGAGAATCGGGACTAGACTTGAAGAGTTGAGGTCGAGCGATCGACAATGCGGGTGAGGTCAACGACTCAAGCGTGACACAAGATGGACAAGGGTGACCTATTGGCGAATCCATGGCGCATGGTGAAGCGGTTTAGGTCAAAAGGTTAAAGACGGCGCTGCGGCGTGCGTGTGTGACCCGTTTGTTAGTGGGCCTTAACGGAGCCCAATTAAGTCAAACCCTAAGAGTTTTAGGCCTCCACTATAAATAGGAGGAGATGGTGGTGCACCTCTCTCTCTCGCCTTTTATGTTTCAAAACCCTAATTGTCTTTAGGGAGTTGAGGTGGAGGCTAGGGCTCTTGATGGTTTGTGGTGAATTTCGTGATCCTTGATTGTCCACGATCCATGATGGTGTGGATGTAATCCGGCAACAATCACGAAATCAATCTATGCAAGGTTTGCTTGAGATAAGTCTCTTTTCGTTCTTGCTTTCAATTTCGTGTTTTTAGGGCTTTCTTTGATCCGCGAGTTTGTGATTGATTCTTTCACGTAAATTAGCTTGCTGTGATATGTGTGAATCTATCTAGCATCATCTTGATCATCAATCTCTCACGAACAAGCTTTAGGATCAAGTTTTCGTTCTTTCCGGTTTTAGACCTTCATTAATCAATTGGCAATTGCTCAAGATCGTTCCAAGAATTATCATAATATTCGATTGGAATAGGTCCTCAATAGCATAGAGAAGGTGTGTGCAAAGTTTCGTGAAGTTTGGAGTTGAGAATCAAAAGTTAGACCTAATTGCAACTTCGTCATCGGTGATTTTATCGCTTTGGATCGGTTACGTAGATCGCCGGTCCGATCGCCCGTCACCACCGGTCCGACCGATTTTGGAGCGGTCCGACCGCCAAAGACATAACAGCCGTCCGACCGCCCGACAATCGGTCCGACCGGTTCACTACATGATCGGACCGCAAGATTTGTATTGCTTTGATTCTTCTTGATTATTGTCGCATTGCTTAGGGTTTTATTGGATTCAATACTAGTCTTCCATTTGTCTTGGTATATTGATCTTCATAGCTTTCTAATAGCTCTTGGAGTGAAATTGTATTGAGTTCATAATTTGTGAAAAAGTGGCGTGCTCCTATTCACCCCCTCTAGTCGCCTTTACGGTCCAACAAGTGGTATCGAGCAGGTTAGTTCAATCTTGATCTTAACCGGTCCTTTGAACTTTGGCGATGGATAAGTTTTCTACTAAACCGCATATCTTCGATGGGCACGACTATGCCTATTGGAAGAATCGTATGCGCGTCTTTCTTGAGAGCGAGGACAAGCTATTTGGGATGTTGTTAGAGCCCATTGGTTATTCTGAAATTGCTACACACGCTTACGCAATTCTTTTGGCTAACAACAATAAGGCTAAGAATCTTTTATATGGTGCACTTGGTAGACAAGAATATGATAGAATTTGCAATCTTTCAATCTGCGCATGAAATTTGGAACACTCTCGAAACATATCATGAGGTTCGTCCCAAATCAAAAGGTGCGCCAAGCTGTTTACAAGCGTGAGTACAATAAATTCGAGATGCGTCTGGAGAGAGCATCGATGACATTTTCATCGCTTTAATAAAGTAATTAATCAAATGAAAGTGTTGATATTGAATATTCTCAATCTGAAAATGCCACCCATCTCTTGGTGCAATCAACACCAAGGAGTGGGAGATGAAAGCTCTTGCTATAGAAGAAAATGTTGATCTTTCAAGTCTTACTTTAGAATTGCTTTATAGTAAACTCAAGACTCATGAAATTAAAAGAGTTGATCATCCTAAGAAAGATAATTTAGCTTTGGTAGCAGATCCTCTCAAAAAGGTTTTTGATGACTCTTGTGAATCTTCTTCTGGATTTTCATTTGCTTGTTTATCTGCTATTCATGAAGAGGAGCTTGAAAGTATTCCTGAAACAGAGTTAGCTCTTCTAGCTAAGAAATTCACACGGGCCTACAATAATGTGAGAAACAAAAAGAGAGGTGGTCCGGTAACATGCTATGAATGTGGTGAGCTCAATCATATCCGGGCAAATTGCCCCAAGCTGAAAGGTAAGAGCAATCATAAAGAAGGAAAGCCAGCTTGGAAGAAGCCTCCTTTCAACAAATCAAGGTATGAGGCAAATAAGCTTGTGAAGGCTGCTCACCGGGTCCTTGCCGCTTTTGAGGATCAATCCTTGAGCGATGTCGATACCGGGAGTGAGGAGGACAAGGAGGAGGAGATCCCTCAAGGTAAAAAGAAAGGGAAGGCCAAAGACTTCACTGGCATGTGCTTCATGGCTGACACGGAGGACATTGATGATAATGAGGTATCTTTTACTTATGATGAGCTTTCTGCTAAATATGATTCTATAGTTGAGCAATTGCTTAGTCAAGATGAAGCGCTTGAATTTGTTATGACAAAAAATAAGAAATTAGAGTCAAAATTAGCAAACTGAAAGTAGAGCTTAAAAGCTGCTAAGACTCTTGAACTCGATGAATGTTTATCTTGTCATGCTATGCATTCTGAAATTACCAAGTTACAATCTGCTCATAATATTTGTGTACAACAACTTGAGAATGCTAAATCTGAATTAAATGAAATTAAAAGTGCTCCTTGTGAAAAATGTTTAGAATCTAGTAAATTGATTGCTTTTGATGTTTTTGATTCTAGCCCTTGCACTTCATGCTTAGAAAAAGAACGTGAAATCAAAGATATCTTAGAAGTCGCTAGAGTCAAATATGCTAAGCTTAAGGACAATATTGAAAATACTACTTGTGCTTCATGTTCCACTCTTAAGCTTGAAATTGCTTTGTATAAGGAAAAATCTATGGATAAAACTTGTGATTCTTGTGTCAACTTGAGAAAAGAAAATGCTTACCTTCATGATACATTAGAGAAATTTTCTAAAGGTAAGAAACAATTAAACATGATTCTTGACAAGTCTAAAACTCCTTATAAGAAGCAAGGTTTAGGATTCAATTCTTTTCAAGACAATTCAAACCCAAAAGTCATTCAAGTCTTGGAAAAGGTTTAATTGAATTCAAAACCCAACTGCAAAAACATCTTTTAAATCTGCAGTTTTGCCCAACCTTGTATTAATTCAAATGGTGCTTCTTCTAGTGGTACCAAGTACCATTGCACTTATTGCAAAAAGGTGGACATTTGATTGAATCTTTGTTGGCGTAGGTTGAAAAATGATAGGAAAAATTTTGATAGAATTTCATTCATGCAACCTAGAGCTTCTATGAGACATGGTAACACCGAAAAGAATAAACTGGATTAGGATTTTTATCTCATGCAAATCATTATGTTTCTAGACATCCTAATTCTAATGTGTATCAGATCAAGGTCGACCACCGGTGCTCACCGGTCGACCGTTTTGGTCACCGGTCGACCGCCCGACCAAAGCAAAGTCGGACCGCCCATGGACGATTCAAGTCTCATTTTAATTTGAACATTGCTCATAACCAAATGTTAAATGAAATCAAGGATAGTACTTCGGTTTGTATACTCCTTGCGACGCGTGTGTCTCGATCTTTGGATTCCTAAATCTTGTTTATCTAATCCCGATGTTGAGACACATCGTTCTTTGCTCCTTGATTTTTAGGATTACCGCGGAAAGGGAAGAACACGTGGTTCGTTGACTCGGATGTTCACGCCACATGACCGGAACTCAAAATGGTTCACCTCTTTCACGCGAGCAACGGTGATGACTTCATCACCTTTGGAGATGATACACAAGGCGAATTGAAGGAACAGGATCAATTAGGGTAAACAACAAATTCATTCTAAAGGATGTCGCTCTTGTGGACAAGCTTAGGTATAATCTCCTTTACATTTCTCGACTTCTTGATGATGGGTATGAGACTGCTTTTAAGAAAAATGCTTGTCGTGTGCTTGATTCTCTTGGTGAGCTTGTGTTTGGAATCTCTAGAGTTGGTAGAATATTTGGGTGACTTTTCAGAATCTCTTGCTGGATCTCTTAAATGTTTGCTTACATCTTCTTCTGATTTTTGGCTTTGGCATCGACGTTTGGGGCACATTGGTTTTGATCATTTGACGCGAGTTAGCAACCTTGATCTCATGAGAGGTTTGCCTAAGCTCAAAGTCACAAAGATCTTGTATGTGCGCTTTGTAGGCATGGCAAACAAGTTCTTGCCTCACACCCTTCGTGACTATGGTTATGGTAGCGGACGGACTGACGGTTGCTTCATATGGATCTTGTTGGTCTGCTAGAGTCCGGTCAGTTGGTGGAAAATGGTATATTCTAGTCATAGTCGATGATCTTTCAAGATATACTTGGGTGTTCTTTCTTACTTCAAAGGATGAAGCTTTTGGTTATTTTCATGATCTTGTTCTTCGTTTGGCTTCGAGCTTCTGGTGCTTTGAGAGCGATTCGCAGTGATAATGGCACGGAGTTCAAAAATGCTTCTTTGCTTCTTTTTGTCTTTGGCGTGGTATTGAGCATCGCTTCTCCTCTCCACACGTCCCTCAACAAAATGGCGTGGTGGAAAGGAAGAATAGGACCTTAGTCGAAATGGCTAGGACGATGCTAGATGAGTATAGCACACCTAGGAGATTTTGGGCGAAGCTATTGCTCTTGCTTGCCATATTGCCAATCGTGTCTTTTTGAGACCTTCTTTAGGCAAGACTCCTTATGAGCTTCGTTTTGGTAGAAAACCCTCTGCTTCGCATTTTGAGTTTTGGATCAAAATGTTTTATTCTTAAGACAGGCAATTTAGATAAATTTGAATCAAGAACTTTTGATGGGGTATTTTTGGGTTATCCCGCTCATTCAAGGGGTTTTCGAGTTTTAATCTTGAGACTAACATTATTCAGAGACTTGTAATGTTACTTTTGATGAGACTAGCCACAGGCTAGATCAATTGCTCTGATGATGATTCTGGTGACAGAGTATTTTTGTGGAGGAAGATGAGGACGGCTAATGTCATTCCCTCATCTGCTGCTGCTTGAGCGCCCATATTGATACAAGAACACCTCGCTCGTCTACTTCACCTTGATTGAGGCTCTGTTGCATCATCATCATCAGTGATACTGCGGAGGTCGAAGAAACGACATCTCACCCGGCGCTCCACCGCATTCGAGAGACAACATCCTCCCGAGCGGATAATAGGTAACCTACATGAGCGAGTCACTCGCTCCGGTATAATGATCCAAATCTCTACTCTCATTCGGCTTTTGTTGCTTCTTTTGAACCCCGCGATATATCACATGCTTTATCGATTCTAGCCGGGTAAATGCCATGCATGAGGAGTTAGAGAATTTTGAAAGAAACAAAGTTTGGAACCTAGTAGAACCTCCTAGTGGTCATAATGTTATAGGAACCCGTTGGGTGTTTAAGAATAAACAAGGTGAGGATGGTTACGTGGTTAGAAATAAGGCAGATTGGTAGCTCGGGGTTTCAACCAAGTTGAGGGGTTAGATTTTGATGAGACATTTGCTCTGTTGCTAGACTAGAAGCCATTCGCATTCCTTGCATTTGCTGCATCAAAAGGTTTTAAATTATATCGGATGGATGTTAAAAGTGCCTTTTAAATGGTTTCATAGATGAGGAAGTGTATGTTAAGCAACCCCGGTTTTGAGGATCCTAAATATCCAAATCGTGTTTTCAAGCTATCTAAAGCATTGTATGGTCTTAAACAAGCCCCTAGAGCACAGTATGATAGACTTAAGACTTTCTTGCTTAAAAATAATTTTGAGATGGGTAAAGTGGATAAAACCCTATTCATTCTTAGGCGTGACAATGACTTCTGCTTGCTCAAATTTATGTGGATGATATTATCTTTGGTGGTTCCTCTAATGCTCTTGTTTCCACTTTTACGACACTATGTCTAGGGAATTTGAGATGAGTATGATGGGAGAGCTTAATTACTTTTTGGGACTTCAAATCAAGCAATGCAAGGAAGGAACTTTCATCCATCGACGAAGTACACTAAAGATCTTCTCAAACGCTTCAACATGGGTGATCGCAAGCCAATTTCCACTCCCATGGCAACTTCAACTGCTTTGGATCCGGATGAGGAAGGAGAAGTCGTGGATCAACGCGAGTACCGCAAAGACATGATCGGCTCCTTCACATATTTGACGGCCTCGAGACCGGACATTCACTTCACGGTATGCCTTTGTGCAAGATTTGAGCGTCTCCGAGAACTTCCCATCGCCAAGCCGTTAAGCGCATATTCGGTATTTACACTCTACCCTCTTATATGGCATTTGGTATTCTGCTCTTGACTTTGTCCATTAGAGGTTTTTCGATTCGATTTTGCGGTGTCGGTTAGATAGGAAGAGTACCTCGAGCACTGTCACTTTCTAGGCACGTCTCTTGTATCTTGGTCTTCTAAGCGGTCTTACATTGCTCAATCCACTTCTTTGAAGCGAGTATGTTCTTCTTTGCTAGTTCTTTGAGCTGATTTTGTGGATGACGTCCACTTTGAAAGATTATGGGTTAAACTTTGCTAGTGTTCCTCTTTTACGTGATAACACTTCGCTATTAATATTGCTAAAACCCAAAGATTGCAACATTCTAGGACTAAGCACATAGACATTCGCTTTCACTTCCTTAAAGATCATGTTGAAAAAGGTGATATTGTGATGCACTTTGTAGAGTCCAAGCTCAATTGGCGATATTCTTACCAAGCCTTTAGATCAAACCAGATTTTCCTCCTTAAGAAGTGAGTTAGGGGTAATTTATCCTTATGGGTTGGTTTGAGGGGGAGTTTGATCTTTTTCTTATCTTTCCTTGTTCTTTTTGATCTTTTATTTTTCTTTTTCTGAACTTAGTGATCTTTTTGAATTTTTAGGTTTTTAGGCTTTTTATTGCATCTCATTGTATCATTTTGCATTCATATGAAAAATACAATAAGTGGTTACAACAAGTGGTATGATAAATTCAAAAAAAAAAATGCATTGTAATATAAGATTTTCTGCTTATCTTTTAAAATTGATGAAGCTTTGCCTATTACCCTTTAGAGCTTTTGTATTTCAATTCTTGCTCAATGTCATGTCTAGTTCTTTGACTTGCTAGAATTATCATGCTTTTACATGTGTAGCTAAGTCTTTGCTATATGAGCTAGAACCTTTTAAACAACTCAAACTAAGAAATTGCAATTTGTGGATGTTTTAGCGAGTTGCGTAATTAGTGCTCCTCCTGTGACATTGGCCCTGTCAGAATTGCTTTGTTAGCTCTTTGATCTAAAATTGACCATTACTTGAGCCTTTGTGTTCTTGAGATTCTAAAAACTGCTCTTGTGAAAAATGAAAAACAAGATTGTCTTATGCTTAAATTGTGCCAAACTATTCTTACGAGATCGCTTGTCAAATGACATGAACTTGGAGATAGTTTGATGAACGAACGATCTCATGGGGATCGCTTGTCGAAATGACATGAACCTCAAGATTTGTCGCCCCGGTAGAAGCTTAGAAAGAGTTTGTGGATGGCTCCTAGTCCAGGATCTTGTCACTAAGTTAGATCATTAGTCAACTTCAATATTCAATGCAAATGAGAAAAATGTTGACAAATGGGCGTTTACAAAATATTGAGCAAAATGATTCAATACGGGACTTGATTGACTCTTACTGTGGTCTTTGTTAGATTTTTGATCTCACTTTGACAGTTTGACATGGCCAATTTCACTTTAGGATCCCTGTTGATGAACTTGCTGAATTTGAAGCGTTGCTTAAATTGATAAAATCTAATGCTTTACTTTTGAGCCTTTGTGCTTAGCTTTGCTATATATGTCTTACCATGATCTTGCTAGCGTTGTCAGGCTTGATATGCTGTTTGTGCAATATTAGAGAAACTACATTGTTCTTTTGGGTAATCTCCAAAGCTTCTTATCAAAAATTGAAAAATACAAAAATTGAAGCCACTCCATTGCACTTCATGCATATTCCTCTTTATGCTTCTTTTGTTTCTGCTTCCTTCTTTATTCTCTATTTGTTATTCCTGGATGAGAGGAAGGCGTGATTCCTTGATGAATCCATTGTCAAAGGGGGAGAAGATGTGTTAAATGAAAAGATATTTCTTTGGGAGATATTTCTTTGGGAGAAGATGTGTAATATTTCTTTGCTACTCTTATTTGGAGAAGATGTGTTAATGAGAAGATTGGGGGAGAAGTTTATACAAAGGGAGAAACTGAAAATTTGAATTTTGATGATCATAGTGAGGGGGAGTTCTTGAGTTGCATTCTTATTGTCTTATTGAATATTCTGAACTTGAATTGCATTCTTTTATACTCACAATGATCATAGGTCAATTGAACAATTGTTCTTTCAAATGGACCTCATGTGAGAATTTTGACCCTTTTCTGGAAATCAAAGTTTTTATGCTTTCTTTTGCCTTGTCTCACATGCCTATACTATTCTGATGCCAGCTTGGTCATGTTCATTGCTTTTTCTTGCTTATGGACCAAGTTGTGCCTTTGTGCGAAAAGCGAGTAAACTCGTTTTCAAACCTCTTACTTACATTTTTCGGATAATTGCCAATGTGTTCATCAAGGGGAGATTGTGGATTTCATGGGGATATGCTCCAGATCTTAGGATGATGTGACAATTGGCAATGGCGTTTACGGTTTGTCGTTTCACGCGTTTTCGACAAAGTTCTGAGCTTCTTTGCTCGAGGCGGTCCGACCGGTCCTTGCACGGCGGTCCGACCGGTCCCATATCGGTCGGACCGGCCATCTGGGGCGGTCGGACCGGGATGACCAAAAGTGTTCAAATCGAGCTGGGCCAAAAATAGGTGTTGTAGACAAGTAAGGATCCCTTTGCACTTGGTCTCATGATTTTGGAGTCTCCAAAGAAAAGTTCTATTGGTTTAAAGTTTCGAAAGGTTTGAATTTGGGAGCTTGAATTTCGCTAAGTCCTAAGGCGGTCCGACCGCTCACGAGGAGCGGTCCGACCGCCATGGCGGTCCGACCGCTCACCCGAGCGGTCAGACCGGTAACTACTTGAACGTCAGCCAACTTTGTGGCGATGTTGTTTTGTTAGGTCAAAGTCATTGGTTTCATGGCATATGATTTGCATGATGCATGTTTTGACTAACATGGGTCAAGTTGTGAAGAACTTGTTCCCGAATTCGTGTTTTCTTATCCGTGGTTGTGCGGTAGCTTGGTGGTCAACGACGGTCAACGGCGAGGAGAATCGGGACTAGACTTGAAGAGTTGAGGTCGAGCGATCGACAATGCGGGTGAGGTCAACGACTCAAGCGTGACACAAGATGGACAAGGGTGACCTATTGGCGAATCCATGACGCATGGTGAAGCGGTTTAGGTCAAAAGGTTAAAGACGGCGCTTTGCGAAGCGTGCGTGTGTGACCCGTTTGTTAGTGGGCCTTAACGGGAGCCCAATTAAGTCAAACCCTAAGAGTTTTAGGCCTCCACTATAAATAGGAGGAGATGGTGGCTGCACCTCTCTCTCTCGCCTTTTATGTTTCAAAACCCTAATTGTCTTTAGGGAGTTGAGGTGGAGGCTAGGGCTCTTGATGGTTTGTGGTGAATTTCGTGATCCTTGATTGTCCATCGATCCATGATGGTGTGGATGTAATCCAAAGAACAATCACGAAATCAATCTATGCAAGGTTTGCTTGAGATAAGTCTCTTTTCGTTCTTGCTTTCAATTTCGTGTTTTTAGGGCTTTCTTTGATCCGCGAGTTTGTGATTGATTCTTTCACGTAAATTAGCTTGCTGTGATATGTGTGAATCTATCTAGCATCATCTTGATCATCAATCTCTCACGAACAAGCTTTAGGATCAAGTTTTCGTTCTTTCCTGTTTTAGACCTTCGTTTAATCAATTGGCAATTGCTCAAGATCGTTCCAAGAATTATCATAATATTCGATTGGAATAGGTCCTCAATAGCATAGAGAAGGTGTGTGCAAAGTTTCGTGAAGTTTGGAGTTAAGAATCAAAGTTAGACCTAATTGCAACCGTCATCGGTGATTTTTTGCTTGGATCGGTTACGTATCGCCGGTCCGATCCGCCCGTCACCACCGGTCCGACCGATTTTGAGCGGTCCGACCGCCAAGATAATAATGGTCCGACCGCCCGACAATCGGTCCGACTGGTTCACTACAATGGTCGACCGCCAAGATTTGTATTGCTTTGATTCTTGTTGATTATTGTCGCATTGCTTAGGGGTTTTATTGGATTCAATACTAGTCTTCCATTGTCAGATGGTATATTGATCTTCATAGCTTTCTAATAGCTACCGGAGTGAAATTGTATTGAGTTCATAATTTGTGAAAAAGTGAGCGTGCTCCTATTCACCCCCCCTCTAGTCGCCTTTACGGTCCAACAAGAACCATAGCACCAGGTGTGATCAAAACTAAGCCCAGGACTGAGAAAGTCAATTTTAAATCAGCGGATTTTGTTCAAAGGATCTCTGAAAGCAAGGTGATTCCACCTGCAGCTTCGCCTTCGTATATGGTATCATTGCACCTTCCGCCGTAAGGATGGACATTTGGTTGATCATTGCTTCAGGCGCGCCAAGATCGCGCGTAGAGATCATGTTGGGTCCTTTAGGCGCATTCAGGGTCAGTCCCAGACCATGAGTGCACCTAAGACTAACATGAGGTCTAGGTTTGCTACAGCTGATGATTTAGGGCAGCATCGAGGACTTGGTTTTTTTTGAGTTTTCTGATTTTCGTCCTCATGCTCCCTTTGGTCGTGACTTCCGTCGCTTTGAGGGTAGATCTCGGTTTCCCTTTCGAGATGGCTACCATGGCGTGATCGACATGTTGCCAAAATTCACTCGCTCTTCCATAGCGATCGGATTCAAGAACGACCAGTGTCCGCATACGCACCTTCCGCTTGTTGAGTGACAGAGAGCGTAGGGTAGATAGAGGTCAGTCTTGCTTGACTACTTCATCTGTTCGACGTGTTACTTAGTATTGGGTGCCAAAATCACTGTTGATTTATCCCAGTACTGAGACTTTACTCTCTGTCTGACTCAGGTTCGCCGGGCTGGGAAGGGAAAGGTCTGGATTGTAGACTCCGGGTGTTCTCGTCATATGACCGAGACTCTCGTTGGTTTTCTTCCCTAGCCCGTGCTCGAGGTGATGAGACGATCACCTTCGGAGATGCTTCTTTTGGGCGCGTCATCGCTAAAGGTACTTGTGAGCATTAATGATTCTTTTATTTTGAAAGATGTTGCCTTAGTAAGTAAGCTGCGAGATAATCGCTTTCAGTCTCTCGACCACCGATGACGATTCTGAGGTGAGCTTTAAGAAAAATAATTGTAAAATTCTTGATTCTTGGGTAGCCTAGTTTATGGATTTCTCGTTATGGGAGGATTTTTCGTGCTGATTTTTCCGAGTGTTCGGTGATCCTCTCGTGTGCTTAGTTGCTTCGAATCCCGTGATTTGACTTTACGGCATAGGAGACTTGGTCATATAGGATTTGATCATCGACCCGAGTTAGCGGCCACGATCTCATTCGTGGTTTGCGAAACTCAAAATGGTCAAGGATCTTGTTTGTGCTCCTTGCCGCACGCGGCAAAATGGTTGCCGCTTCACATCCTCCGATTCTGATGATTATGACAGATGCACTGTGTCAATCGCTCCATATGGACACATGGGACCAACTAGAGTGCAATCGAGGGAGGAAGTGGTACGCGTGCTTGTCGTGGTCGATGACTTCTCGAGGTATTCTTGGGTGTTTTTCTTAGCCTCGAAGGATGAGACGTTTTCACTTTTTTGAGGTCTTTTAGTAGGCTTTCTGTTGAGCTCCCAGGTGCATTACGAGCAATTCGCAGTGATAATGGCACCGAGTTCAAGAATTCCTACTTTGAGAGTTTCTGTGGTGAGACAGGTGTAGAGCACCAGTTCTCGTCTCCATACGTCCCCCAACAGAATGGCATTGTGGAGAGGAAGAACCGTACCTTGGTCGAGATGGCCAGGACGATGCTTGATGAGTACTCTACACCTAGGAAGTTTTGGGCTGAGGCTATTGCCACTGCTTGTCATGTTTCTAACAGAGTCTTTCTTCGGGCACTCTTGCATCGCACTTCTTATGAGTTGAGATATGGGCGAAAACCCAGCGTCTCGCATTTTCGTGTGTTTGGTTGCAAGTGTTTTATTTTGAAGTCTGGGAACCTAGATAAGTTCGAATCACGATCTTGTGATGGGATCTTTCTGGGTTACTCGACTTCTTCTCGTGCCTATAGAGTCTGGAACTGCGAGTCTAGTAAGTTGGTAGAAACCTGTGAGGTAACCTTCGATGAGGCCAGTCCGGGGACTAGACCTGATATCTCAGGTTCTCTAGAGCAGTCTGAGTCCATCTTTGTGGACGATGAGGAAGACGGAGATGAGGGTTGTCTACCCGATCCAGTTCCTCCTCCTCCTCTTGAGGTGCCTTCTTCCACTGCACCTCGAGGAGATCACCCTTACCTTCGCTTCTTCTGAAGCTAGTGGCTCTGTCCCTATCTCATCTGCTCATGAGATAGAGGCCACTTCTTCATCTCACCCTGGACCTCCTAGACACATTCAAAAGGACCATCCTTCAGAGCAGATCATTGGAGACCTCTTTGAGCGTGTCACATGTTCCAAAGCTGGTTTGTTTCTCTTTTGTCTCCATTCTGCTTTCGTCGCCTCATTTGAGCCCAAAGACGTTTGTCATGCTCTATCTGACGAGTCTTAGATAAACGCCATGCATGAGGAGTTAGAAAACTTTGAAAGAAACAAGGTCCGGTCCCTTGTTGAGCCCCTCAAGGTCACAATATCATTGGGACCAAATGGGTGTTCAAGAACAAGCAAAGTGAAGATGGGTTAGTCATTGAAACAAGGCTAGGTGGTAGCTCGTGGGTACTCCCAAGTTGAGGTCTAGATTTGAAGAGACCTTTGCCCTCAGCTAGACTTGAAGCCATTAGAATCTCGCTTGCCTTTGCGGCTTCTAAGGGTTTCAAGCTTTACAGATGGATGTCAAGAGTGCTTTCCTCAATGGCCTTATTGAGGAAGAAGTCTATGTCGACTGACCTCCGTGTTTCGAGAACCCCAAATACCCTAACCATGTCTACAGGCTTTCCAAAGCTTTGTATGGACTCAAGGAGGCTCCTAGAGCTTGGTATGAAAGGCTTAAGTCCTATCTCACGAGTCATGGTTTTGAAATGGGTAAAATAGACAAGACCTTGTTCATCCGCCGTCTTGGCACGATCTTTTGCTCGTCCCAGATCTGTGTGGGCGACATCATCTTTAGCGGCTCCTCACATACTCGCTTTCCCGCTTTTCGATGTTATGAGCTCGAATTTGAGATGAGCATGATGGGCGAGTTGAGCTTCTTCCTTGGCTTCCAAATCAAACAGACTCGGGAAGGTACTTTTCTTCATCAAGGCAAGTACACTCGAGACCTCCTAAAGCACTTCGACATGAATGATGGAAAGCCAGTATCAACTCCGATGGCATCTACAACTGCTCTTGATCCGATGAAGACGGCGAACTGTTGACCAAAAGGAGTTCAGAGCATGATTGGCTCTCTCTTGTACCTCACGGCCTCGAGACCGGACATACATTTCTCCGTATGTCTTTGTGCTCGATTTGAGCTTCTCCTCGCGTATCTCACCGTCAAAGCGGTGAAGCGCATCTTCGGTACCTTGAGCTACCATTGACTATGGTATCGGTACTCTTCCTCTTCTTGTCTATCTCTTAGAGCCTTCTCCGTGCGATTTATTTGGTCAGAGGATAGATAGGAAGAGCACCTCGGCACTTGCCAATTCATTGGCACTTCTCTTGTCTCCTGGTCTTCAAGGAAGCAGTCCGGTGTTGCACAGTCCACTGCAGAGGCCGAGCACGTTCTTTGTAGCGATTCTTTCGTAGCCAAGTGCTTTGGATGGTCTCGACCTTGCAGGACTTTGGGTTAGCAATCGACCGTGTTCCACTCTTTTGTGATAACACGTCTGCGATTTGCATTGCCAAGATATCAGATATCACTTTCTTCGAGACCATGTAGAGAAGGGTGACATTGTGCTCCAGTTTGTGGAGAGTGAGCACCAGTTGGCTGACATCTTCACCAAGCCTCTGGACAGCTCTCGGTTTTCAGCTCTGCGGGGAGAGCTTGGGGTGGTTTGTCCTTATGGACTGTTGTGAGGGGGAACTTATGTGCTACTACTGTATTATATTTTATTTATGCTATTTCTCCTTTCTGGCTACATTTCATTTAAATAATTTGGGTCTAAGTCCTTCCAGCATAGGTTAGAGTGGTTCTCGTGCCAAGTTGCTTTGACTGCTAATTCTTATCTTGTGCTTCTAGGATGCTGCTTATTAGCTGTCTCTTCTCTCTCTAAGTAGAGCTTACTCACTTCTTATAGGTTCTAGCAAGGGTCGGGCCACCCTTGGGTAGACAGGGACAGTGTTTGCTCCTTAGTGTGTGAGTTGATCAGCTGATAGTCCTGGAATCATATGGGGTAGATAAGAACCTGTCTGAGCGATAGTATTCCCTATATCTTTTCTATGCTCTAAGGACTGCCTTTTCTGTTTCTCTTATCAGATTCTCGTTCTTGTTCCTTTGATTCAGGGGGAGTTCATCTTGTTTCTTCATGTTAGTAAATTTGTCATAACTCAACCTGAATTAAAAAGTGCATCTTATTCTGAAGGGAATCTGGTTTTTCGTGCATTTCATCCTGCATTGTAATATAATCATATGGAGCCTTGTTTATTATCCCTTATGATCTGTTTTCACTGTTTTACATCTTGCCATGATTTATGCTAAACTGCTAGCTTTATCATGACTTTTTATGTGTAGTTTAGTCTTTGCCATGATAAGGTGACTAAAATTGCTCAACTTGAACTAAAATCTTGTCATGATAGCTCTTGAGACTAGTCTGTTGAAGTTATCCTTTTATGATTCTCGCGATGTCAAGTAGGCTGAGTTGAGTCTTGAATCTCTTTTGAACTTTTGAGTAAGCTATGTCAGTTCATTCAGAACTTGACTTATCTTTAATCGTTGGTCTAAAAACTTCAAAAGCAAAAATGATCTCTTTTGTGCGAAAAAACTGATCTCACGAAATCTTTCTCATGAGACTGCTTGCCATTGCACTAGGCATGAACTCAGGGGGAGCCTTGGATGACCTAAGATCACTTCCTTAAGTCTGTTGCTTGGAGTGGTCGCATAAGGCTTGGGATCTAGCACATGGTTAAGATTTGAAAAATTGGTTGAAGCTTAGGAGGCAGTTGTGGATGGCACCTAGTCCAGGACTTGCTTCACTAAGATAAAGCCATAATTATGTTTCCAGAAAAAGAAACTTGTGCTAAAATTGCTTATCATTAAAAAGACCAAGTACTGGATAAAATTGAGTCAATCTTTTGACTGGTAGCACTCTAAACTGATCAATATGAGTCTTCTTGGTTCAACTTAGATTATTTGACATGGCTTGTATCATCCTTGGATACCTTTAGCTAGACTACAATCTTGGTTTATTTGACTTGCTAAAGAATTGGATCATTAATCAGATTATGGATTTTCTGTTTTAGCTATTCTATACATCAATTGTCATGATCTTGATAGCATTCTTATGTGTTATGGCTTGGTGTAATACTCTAATAGTCATTTTGGATAATCTACATGGCTCCTAATGTTTAAAATGAATATCATCTAGTCATTTCCTCTCTTTAACACTTCTTGATGTGTTTATTGCCAAAAGGGGGAGAAGTTAGTTTGGAGAGAAAAAGTCTTCTGGAGCTTTGCTGAAAAATTTGCTCTTTCATTTCAAGCTTCAATCTTTCTTCTTTGACAAACATGGTTTTGAGCCTTCTTGATTTCTAGATTAGACCATGTTTGGCTTCTATCACAAACTCTTCTATATGCTTTTTCGTGTTTGTCAATATACTCATCAAGGGGGAGATTGAGAGACCATGTGAGTAGGGTCCCTGTATGAGTGATGAGTATTTGACGCTGTGATGAGAAGTTTGTGATTGAAATCATTGCGTTTGCGTTTCTGCTGATCTGTTTCTGTAAGTGCGGAACTTCTGGTTCTGGAAAACGGAACTTCCGATAATCGGAACTTCCACTATGGTAAAACGGAACTTCCGATTATCCTGACGTTTGTGTTCTGGTTGAGATAATCGGAACTTCCGCACCTGGGAACGCGGTTTGTCCGATAATACTGACGTGGGTTTTCTGCTGTGACGACAATCGGATCTTCAAATCTGGGGGTGCGGATGGTCCGATAATCGGAACTTCCGCAATGGGAAGTGCGGAACTTCCGATAATCGGAACTTCCGAAATGGTAAAGGCGGAACTTCCGATTATCGGCAGAACTGTGCAGAAAGGCATAGTTTGTGTTTTTGAGTTTGTATGAGTTTGAGTCTTGTACAAATATTGATGCTATGATATTGGGCAATACTATGTGATGTGTGTTTGTCTGTGTTGACTGCAGGACATCGAGACGAAGTCGTGGCGAGACACGTGGTGATCGGACTAGGCGCAGGCGGCGTTGAGGTCAGAACGGTCGGGATGTGTCGAAGACGGCGTGAATCTTGAGGTGGTTGCGAGTCAAGGACAACAATGTGTACGGGAGGCTTCCAGAAGGTGCGCAAGGGGCGAAACGGTCTTTTCGCAAAGCGGCACATGTGGAGGCGGTTCCGTTCGGGTGTAGCGAGCTTAATGGGTTGGAGACCCGTTAGCCAAGGGCTATAAATAGAGGTGAACCCCTGGTGTTAGGGTTGAACTTTTTGAGAGAGAAAATTAGGGTTAGCTTTAGCTAAAGAGCCTTTGGAGAGGTTGTTTTGCTTTTTGAGAGTTTGTTGAGTTGGAGAGGATGAACTGAAATTGTATAATCATTCCTCTGTGTTTTCCTCTATAATCTTTTGATTCCTATCAATGAAACTCTGAGGTTTTGGTTCTTTGTTTATGCCTCTTTTCATTCCCTCTCTGTTCATGTTGAATATCTAGGGTTTTGGTGTAACTTTTGATTCCTCTTATGAGATGGTATGAAACTTGATATCTGGAGTCGTTTTGATATTGCTAATATATCCTCAAAGTTTCATGAGCTAAGAATATGAGAATCTTGTCTATTGTGGTTTTTGGTCTTTCTTGCCTAATACTCAAGAAATCCGTTTTTGCTTTGATTATTGGATCTTTGTCTGTGATTCTTCTCCATGAGGTCAAGATGTTGTTTAGGATGATGTCCTGTGAAACTTGACCTGAGAAGAGCATTCAAGATTTAGTATTTAGGATTTTTGGGCAAAACCCGAGCGCACTGTTCTTTGGTGAGGAAAATCGGAACTTCCGATTGTCCACGGCGGAACTACCGCGGGCGGAACTTCCGCACTGGATCCCGGAACTACATGATGCGTAACTACCGCTAGGTAGAATCGAGCTCCGATATCCGATGAAATGACCCTTTTGTTTAACTCTTTGGATTTGATTCACATCACACCTTTTGTTTAACAGTAAGTTTTTGAATTGATGTGTGGACACTTGAGAGGGGAAGATCTTAATTTTTAAGGCACCATTCACCCCCCCCTCTGTTGCCATTTCGGTCCTTCATCTTTCGGTGCACGGGTTGATTAGATCAATCGGTCATAAGGGGTTGAAATATATATGAGTTGATAGCATCATATGGCCAAAAAGATTAGTTCGTGCTCCTTCTTTTGATGTACGCGTGACTTGCCCCTACCGGCTGGTATCACCATAGGGTTTTGTTGATCCGAAAAATGCTGGGAGAATATGCAAGCTTCAGAAGTCCATTTATGGATTGAAGCAAGCATCTCGGAGTTGGAATCTTCATTTTGATGAAGCAGTCAAAGGGTTTGGTTTCATCAAGGTATTGAAAACGGTTCAATATGTAAGATTCCAAGAAAGGTTTCTTGCCTATGTCACGTGGCATTAGTCTTAGCAAGACTCAGTGTGCTTCAACACTTGATGAGCAAAAGAAGATGAGTGCAATTCCATATGCCTCAGCCATCGAATCCATCATGTATGCTATCTTTGTACGCGCCCAGATGTTTCATATGCTCTAAGTGTTACGTGTAGGTATCAATCTAGCCTTGGTCTAGCTTACTGGGTGGCTGTAAAGAATATTCTTAAGTACTTTAGAAGGACTAAGGATATGTTCCTTATTTTTGGAGGTTAAGAAGAGCTCGTTCTAAAAGGTTACACCGATGCTAATTTCCAAACTGATAAAGATGATAGCAGATCGCAGTCTGGTTTTGTGTTCTACCTCAATGGAGGGGCAGTGAGCTGGAAAAGTTCTAAGCAAGAGACAGTAGCTGATTCGACAACTGAGGCCGAGTATATTACAGCTTCTGAAGCCGCAAAGGAAGCTGTTTGGATTAGAAAATTTGTTTTTGAGTTGGGTGTGATCCCTAGTGTGTCTAGTCCAGTGGATCTCTATTGTGATAATAGTGGAGCCATTGCGCAAGCAAAGGAGCCTAGGTCATACCAAAAGTCCAAACATATACTTCGGCGCTATCACCTTATCCGTGAGATCATTGATAGGGGTGAAGTGAAGATTTGCAAGGTGCACATGGATTTGAATGTTGCTGATCCGTTAACAAAGCCTCTCCCACAACCAAAGCATGAGACACACACGAGTGCAATGGGTATTAGATACTTACATGATTGACTCTAGTGTGAGTGGGAGATAATTGTATGAAGTCTATGTTTATGAAATTTTGAATAAGGTGTTATTTGGTTCCTTGAATAATGATTGTATGCATTGATTGACAAGTATGTGACTTGTTCGTGAAACTCTTTGTTTTATTTAATGTTATTCTAAAGATCCCTAGTCTTATGTCATTACGTGGGACAACAATGATTTATGGATTACCACATGTATTGATTGATGATCATGTTTCATGGACCATGGATATAGGAATATCGAATCAATAATGTGGACACATGTTAGAGAACATGGTGTTGGATTGACCCACTCCGAGACGTTGCTGGGATTGTTATGTTAATATGTGTCATCAAGCGATCTCGAGTGGTATACCTACTGGATCCTTCGACCTGAAATCGCCATTGTTTCTCACTGTGTGTAGTGGTGTGCTTTGGGACTGCCAAACACTACTCCGTAACTGGGTAGCTATAAAAGTGGTCTTCAGGTGTATCATGAAACATGGAATGGGATGTGAGCGGATTAAGATGGAATTTGCCCCTCCTACATAACAGGAGAGATATCTCTGGGCCCCTCGATGTGGTTGGATTAGGGAAGTGCATGGCCATGCCAAGGTGATTAAAGAGTTAATCACAATGTGACTAAAGGGTTAGTCATGAGTTGTAATCCACCACAAGATCGAGTAAATGGTTGAGCTATCACAAGGGTGGCACGAATCTCGCCTTAAGTTCGACTGGTATCGTGTGTCAAAGGGATCCAAGTATATGTATATCAAGGTTTAGCTGATATGATCTTTATGTGTATTCGGGAGTCAATATGCCCTGCTAGGTGCCACTACTGACTTATGGCTTGAAAAGGGTTTTCGGGTCATGACTGTCTACACATGAACCAAACGGGTCACACACTTAAGGGGCTGGAATTGGAGAGCTTGCCTATATGATTGTCTCTAGTGCAAGTGGGAGATTGTTAGTGATGTGCCCAAGAGGCAATCATAAAGAATACTATTTTATAGGCTAAGAGGGATATTGATCTATATGGGACTAGGGTTCTATTGGGCCTACAATGTGGAAGCCCATTAGTATGCTCTATAAATATATGGAGGCGGGGCTGCAGGTATAAGACGATGAACCCTGGCCGCCACCTCCCCTTGGTCGTATCCCGAAACCCTATCCGGGCACGCGGTGCTAGCACACCAGCGCACGATGTTCCATCCAGAACGTGTGGACTCCGTGGAGGCGCCGCTGCTGTTGCTGCTGTGCTAATTGGCGAAAAGCGCAAGGCTATTGCGTAGGACTTGAGGAGGAGACATTCAGTTCGTGAAACGATTGGCTGTTTCTTCTTCATCAACGCGTATCTACGTTGGACCGGGCTGCTCCAACTCTTCTTCCGCTGCGCAGCGCATCTAGTGGTAACTATCCATGACTCCCTTACACGTATGTTTTCTGGTTGAACACGGTAGAAAATCAATTGTTGTAGCTAGCGTAGCCTACCTGTTCACCTTTCAAGTGCTGCACTGCTGCTTCACGTCGAGTCACGTAGCACATCCACAGCCGAAGACGAGCGATTATCTCGGGAATGAGTGCAGAGACAGCAAAGGTCAAAGGAAATTTCCAACAAATGGGACATTCCTCAATTCGAAGATTTCAATAGTTTCGACGGTAGCTATCCGAACAAGGAATTTTTGGCTGTATTGGTGTATTTTTGTTCTGTATTTACAAGAGTGTTCATCTTCGATTTTTTTTTAAATGACCCCTGGCATGCCCTCCCAGCCCGCCACGTGCCCTCCTGCCGCACGTCCCCGTGCGGTCGGCGGCCCGTCGCCGCCACGCGCCCTCCCCTCCTCCTCTCGCACGCATGGCCCTCCTCTTCCCTCCCGCCACACACCCATCCGGTTTTGTGGAGAAACAAAAAACCGTGTGGTGGCCACCTTTCGCACCGCCCGTCCTCCCTCCTTCGCACATCTGTCGCCTCGTCCAGAATTCCCGGCTCGAACGCTTCCAGAATTCCCGGCGCCAACGCCGCGGCTCCTCCTTCGCTCGGCTTTAAATACCGAACTCTTGTAGTTGCTCTTCGCTCATCTCAATTACGTTTCGATTCTCGTTCTGGCGCTTGTCGCTGAGAACTGATAGAACATAACATTAATTAATAGTCAGGTCCATAGACTAGGGTGGTCGGAATACACTGGTCGATGTTATAGACCAGTGGTCAAAGCTGTAGACCAGTGTGTAATCGAGATCAATAAATACTGCTTAAATACTATTAATTGGTTTTGAATTAGCAGTTATCAGTGGTTTAATTTATAGTTACGAGAGAGTAATTTCCCCGGCTTTAAAAAGATCAAAAGACGTTCAGATCAAATCGATAAAAACACTTCCACATTCCTCCTTCCTCTACGCTCTCTTGTGTTGGAGTGTTGTGCTGTTCGAACCATTCCATCCCTTCTTCTCGGCGTGCACTGACAAGGAGGGTGAGCGGGTATGTCCGGACCATTGTCACAGAGTTCACCTGCATGGGGCCACAATAAGTTTTCTGGACAGCGCATCTGCGCGATCGCTCGCTGCGTTGCATCATCTACATTCTGAACTGTTTCGACCACTACTTCAAGTATGTGCTGCTTCCTGTTCTTCATCACGCCTGACTGTAAGTTGGTCATACGACCAGTCTATTTTGTTGTAAATATTTTATTATGTATATTTAGAAATGCAATGAGTAGTCTGCTGTTATTATCGATTGATACATCACTAGTTTTGTAGGATCTTTGTCTCATAATAAAATATGGAATTAAATTAATGTCCACATTTCCAACACAGCCTAGGCTAGCTTGAACAATTATGCAAAATGGTTCATCGCAACAAAGTACATGATGTTATTTTCCAAGCAAGAACAAGATGGCCCAGACAGGGTGTCTTTTCATTTGGATAGTAGTAGATTCAGTAAAATGCAGATGGCAGATGGAAAACTTCATTGCCCATCAGCCCCGTACGTTTGAAATCTTTCTCCTGTCTCCAATGAACACTGGCTGCATACAACACATATAAAATGGCTTATACATGTCTCTCTTATCTGCAAGAATAGATGGAGCAATAAGAAGTGCTAATAGGGAAGTGGAGGGAGCTACAGTTGACACATTCAGTTACATGGCTAAAGTTTCAAGATAATGCCAGTATGGAAATGGTAGGCATTGGGAATCTGCAGACAGTATGGTTGCTGATGTCTAGGCTTTGCTAAGGAATATTTATGCCTTTCTTCCTACGAAGTTTCGTGCCCTATAATGGTTTCGATCTTCCGATAAAAAAAGTACAGAACTAGGAAGTGAAAAATTCAGGCTAAATAAAAGGTGCGAACTGCAGTGCGCAAGGGCCTCAACTTATACTGTAATGCAGATTAATTGGATTATAGGTCTTGTGTATACTGTAATGCAGATTAGTTGGATTATGGGTCTTGTGTTGTTAAATGAACTGCATTAGTTTTGTGTTATCTGATGCATTATCAGAGCATAGCTACTTATTGATAGCTAAAAAGGACATTTATACTTCATATATGGCTATATATCGATCCGCAAGGAGCACTTCGGAGTAGCTTAAACTTCTTAGAAGCTTAATTAAATTCTTACCTTCACCAGTTTACAATGTAGTAAGTAGAGAGATTTATTCATTGCCTGATTTACATCTACTGGCCATAAAATGACCTACGCACCTTAACTACTTTGCAAGCCAAAGATGGCGAACTAATGGAAAGAACATGTAGCTAGCTCGAGATGGAAACAACGAAGAGTGGATATAATTTGCATTATTCTTGTTGGACCCCTTTAGCGACTAGAGGGGGTGAATAGTATATCACTTTTTCTTTTACTAGAATTCGACTCTCTTTTCACTCCAATTACTCCGAAAATCACAGCGGAAGAATGGAGCTGAAACCAAGAAAATCAAGCAACAACCCCCTTTGACCGGTCTGACCACCAAGCACTGGGCCGGTCTGACCGTACCCTTAGGCTAATAGCAAAATTAGCATGATTTTAGTTCCACAAACTGACCCAACTTTTGATATAGATATCCAAATCACTTGAGATATCAGACATAGCTCAACAAGAAGGTTAAGAACCTATTACAATCAAAGATCGAGACAATCATAGCCAATGTTTCATGAGTTTCTTGATGCAAGAGGGCTCAAAACCGGGTGCAAGTCTAAACTTGATCTAAAGGTTTGCTCGTGGATGAAAGATGATAAAGATGACCTTAGATCAATTTCAACATGTCCTAGTGAGCTAGATCACAGCAAAATACCAGAACAAATAACCTAAAACACAAGAACCCAAAATGACAAGAAAGAGGTCAAGAACAAGAGAGAACTCATCTTTATACGAATTGATTGCATTGATATCGAGGAATTGAAGGTCTATAACCACTCCACCATGGAGGATAAAAGCTCACTCATGAGAACCCAACCTCATAATTTTCCCCTCAATACATCATTCATAAGTGGGAATATTAACTTAGGCTAGTGTTAAGGAATAAACATTTGCTGCAGCTCATGCAACTATTAGGAATAATTACCTCTAACGAGAAAAAAGTTTTCAAATAGAACATGCATACATACAATTTGCAAACAAGATACTTTGTATTGAAAGTAATAGGATCAAATATGATCAAAGAGGGGGGAAGGGGTTGCTTGTATATGCTTGCTGGTACTCTGGATATTCTCACGGTCATCTCTGTTGCACCCTCGAATCATCTTCATCTAACGATAAGTACTGATAAAGCGAAAGCACCGAATAAACACCAAAATTCCAAAAATCTCCAAAAAATTATCAAATTAATACAGAAGGTAGATTATGATTTAATACAAATTTATAAATAAAAATTATTTTATTTGGAGTTTATATGAGAAGGTTATGCCCTAATCAAAATCTACTGGGAAGAAAAGCTGAAAAATCAACTTTGGTTACTGTTCACCGAGTTCAAACTTTTAGCACAATTTACTGGAGTTGTGGTGGAGATGAATTTTATATGGCATGGAATATATTAAAATATTATGATCAATAAAAATTGGATCATCCCATTTGGAGTTCAAATGAATTACATATGAATTTTTGAAGTTAATTCAATTTCTAGTGTAAAAATAATTCATTCTAGAAATCAATTCTAATTTTGAATTTTTTGGGAAATTAACATGTTTCTCAAACCTATTCCAAGTTAAAGTACATTAAAAATAAATACCAACAAAATTGGCTTCACTCAATGTGATGTTGATTTGAATTAGTTATGAATTTTTGAAGTCGAAACTATGGTATAAGGTCTACTGTGATTTAACTAACCAATAATTCAATTCTTGGCTCATAATTAATTTTACTCTATTAGATTAGGTGTTAATGGCTAATAATTATATTTTCTGATCCATTTGTTTTGGCATTAGGAATGACTCTATCTCATTGACCTATTAATATCACTAAGAACAAGACATAAAGCTATTGTTATTTTCACTATTCTTATATCATCTTTTTTGTTCATATATTTTATCCAAAGTTGTTGTATTGAGGTGCTATTAAATACTTTTTTTCTCACTCAATTTAATTATCCATTTGTACACTTAAACATGCATAAAAAAAATAAAATGTCATGTTTAATATGATGATGCAATATGCACAAGTAGTATCAGAATGCGGTAACGCGATTTAATCACTAAAGATTTTGCCGTCGTGCACGCTAGGCGTGTGACTACCACTGACAACGTCTTCTCGGCTCCATGTCCGCTTCCTCCGTAGTCGTTGCTGATCCCGCGTCTGCTCGGCCCCTTGTCCGTGTCCACGTCCGCGTCCCGCTGCGCATCGGCACCGCCACGTCATGCGTAACACGCCATGCTGGCTCCGCCTCGGCGTCGTCACTCTTGGTCGGCTCCTCCACACCGCCGTCTTCGCACCGCTGCTCCGCCTCCCATGCCTCCTCGCCTCGGCTGCCCCGGGCTCAGCCACCTCCGCCTCGGCATTGCGTAACTACACGTCGTGCCGCACGAGTCACTGGCAACCATCGCCGCGCGCCGATCTTTGTCGCTGGCCGCACCACGCCGCTTGGCCGCCACTCTGACGCCTCAATGAGCGTCGTCGGTCTTCCGCCTGCTTGTAACATCCAAAAAATGCCAAAAATAGAAAAATGTGTGATTTTTTTAAAAAAAATTGTATGTTATCTATTGTCATTCCTTTTGCCTACATTTTTTTAGAGTTATTTGAGTGCCTTTTCTCTTTTGATAGCACGAGTAATAAGGAATGAAAGTCTTAAAGTACAAAAAAACTCTAATGGTATAAAATTATAAAACAGAAACCCTAACTATGGAAACCCTATAAACATAAATGGTCTGAGCAAAATAAACTTAAAAGCATTGCTCTTAAAAAAATCTACATGTAGTATAAACCCTAAGATCACAGATATAGAATTCTAAAACCTAATTCTCTGAATATTCAAAAAGTCTAATTAGAAGTGTCTGCCAAATATCAAACTATGTCTACCATTGCATAGGAAAATCCTAAAGAAAACATCAGAGTTTTAGAACCTAAGATTCTATTACAATCCTTTTCTCAATTTTTTCCCTTACCTATTCTTTTTCCCTGTCTACTATTTCTTTGGCCAAACCAAACCATGTTGCAACCTCACTTCTTCGGTCAATTTGGTAGTGCATGGTTTTCTTCTCCCTCATACATTATTCCTTAGCCAAGCCAGCACCTGGTTTTCCTTTTTGCTCAGTCGAACTAACACAGTCACCATCTCTCTCTCCTGGCTTCACCAACTCTGGCATCCACGCCACGTCGTTCAACCATCACCAAAGCACGTCCATGCTACTGTCCATCAACCACTCCTCAGTACCGAGCCCGCGCCGAATGCATCGCAGGCTCTCAGGCAATCTCCACCCTAGTGGCTATAAATAGCACCATGCCTCCCCGGTGATCTTCCTTCGCCACACCAGACCATAATACACCTTCTCCCATCATCAATTGAGTCCGAAGCACATGGTAAGACCAAGCTCTGATTTTCGGCCGTGGCACCACCCCATCGTTGCCGGCGCTCTAGAGATCCACATGATCCTCCACCCTCATCACATTATGTTCCTGTCTACCATAAGTAAAACCCCTAAACTAATTCGACATTTTATTAACAGGATTAGCCGCTGACCTCGTTCTTCCTCCCCTCCGGCCACAATAGCCCAAACATTCGAATTGACTTCACCGGCGATCACCGCCGCTTGGAGCTTCTCTCGCTGTCGTTGTCCACCGTCGCCAGACCATCTCCGGTTAGCTCGTCCCCTCCGCGTCATATCGGTACGTTCCTAGTGGCCACTAGATGCTCATGCTCACTCTAGTTGCGTGGAAGCATTGCCGGATCAACGAATGTGTTGTAGACCCGAATTGTAGTCGAACTTCCTTTCGACCACGTAGTCGAACCTCCTTCCGACCAGGTAGTTTAAACTCCTTCCTACCAGGTAGTCGAACCTCCTTCCGCCTGCAATGTAGTCGACCCTCCTTCTGATCAGGTAGTTAAAACTCTTTTTGACTAGGTAGTCGAAGCTAATTCCACCTAGAATGTAGTTGAACCTCCTTTCGACTAGGTAGTTGAAACTCCTTTCGACTAGGTAGTTGAAACTCCTTTCGACTAGGTAGTTGAAACTCCTTTCGACTATGTAGTCGAAATCCTTTTTGACCAGTGTATTTCGACCACTGGTTTACAGTCTCGCCCACTGAGTTTTGACTGAGTTTCGACCACTCAGTTTCGACTACTGAGTTTCGACCACTCAGTTTCGACCATACTAGTCTATGCCTTCGACCAACCTGGTCTAAGACCCTTGGTCTGAGACTTCGTCCACCCTGGTCTAAGACTTCGACCACACTGGTCTAAGACTTTGCATGCTTTGGAATTTTAGGAATGAATGAGCCTTTGCACATATGTGCCCAATTCCAACATCAAGTACTTGGAGGATTCATAGTTAGCATGACTTTAGCATAAGGATTTAAAAGAAGTTAACTAACTATCCTTGTATAGGCAGGAGTATTAGTTAGTGTGGATATCGTGAGGATATGTGCACGATCTCAGAATGATGAGTCAATTGGCAATGGCTTTGTTGGTTTGCAAAATCTCGCGTTTTCGGTTTTGTTACTCGCTGCACCACAAAGGTCCGGCCGGTGGCGTGGCGGTCGACCGCCGTGGAAGAGGTCCGACCGGCCGTGTTGGCCGGTCCGACCAGTAGTGCTTAAAAGTGGATTTTGGAGCTGAGCCAAAAATAGGATGTGTAGGCAGGTGAGGGGAGTCTCCTGGATGTGGTCACATTATTTTTGGAGCTCCTAGTCAAAAGTTCTATTGAGTTGAAAATTCCAGAAGGTTTCGGATTTTCAAGCTGAAAATTTGGCTAAGTCTTTTCGGGCGGTCCGACCGCCGTTATGGAATCGGTCCGACCGGCCGGAAATCGGTCAGACCGGCTGTGTGGGGCGGTCAGACCACCGATCACTTGAAGCTTGGCCTTGTTGGCATTGATGTGTTTTGTTTGTGGTTATTGTATGGATGTCAATGCTTTATTGTTGCATATTGCATTGTGGAACTAATATGGGTCAAGTTGTGAAGAATTTGTTCCCGGAGACGATTTGTTTGTCTATTGCTGTGCAGGTCAACGACGTCAACGGTAAGGTGGATCGGGACTACGCTTGGAGAGCTGAGGTCCAAAACGATCATGGATACCGGGTGAGGTCGTGTGACTCAAGCATGGTGCAGAATAGGCAAGATGGATCGAACGGGTAGTTCGGTACAGCTGGTTGGATCAGGCGGTGCGGAAGTCGGTGCAAGTCTCTGGGAGTTTCCGATGGGATTCGAACGGGAGAGTCTTGCCGACAGGATGAGAGCCGCTGGTCAAACTACACGTGGTGAAGCAGGCGATTGCTTCAACAGATTTGAGTGAGTGGGTCCCATGTGTGTGTGGGTCCCATGTGTGAAATCCTAGCTCTCCTATAAATAGAAAAGGGGGAGATGTAAAACCCCTTGAAGCATTCATTTGGAGCCCTCCACCTTTTTCTAGGGTTTGGAGAGGACAGGAGAGGAGGAGCTAGGGTTTGGAGAGATTGTGTGTAATCCTTGTGTGAGCTCTTGTCCTCCTTGTTGGAGTGGCTTTGTAAGCATCTTGTGAGATCAATCAATCTTGTGATGCTTACTTGAGAGATCAATTGTCTCCTTTGTGTTCTTCTCTCTTTTGATGAATTTGGAGCTTCCTTGATTCAAGTGTTTAAGCTTGGTCTCTTGACCTATTTTATCTTGCTTTGATGTGTGGGAATACTCCTAGAATCATCTAGATCATCAACTCCCACAAGCAAGTCTTGAATCAAAGATTTTCGTATTTCTAGGGTTTGTGCACTTCTTTGGTAAAACCTTGAGAGATCGATTCTCTGAAGTGGATCCAAGGATCGTCGCTAGAAATAGGTCTCTAATATCCTTAGGGAGGTGTGCTCCAAATTTGATCAAGTTTCATTGGTTGAATCAAAAGTTGGACCAAATTTTGTTTTGGATTTGGGCTTGGTATTTCGGTTCTGGACTAAATCGGTCGAACCGATTTTTATCTGGCGGTCGATCGCCAAAGATTCGAACCGCTTGTTGACGGCGGTCGAACCGATTCAAATCGGTCGACCGCCTTTGATTGCCGGTCGGACGCCCGTGTCCGTAATGTCGGTGAGTTTAATTATCCACATTTGTGTCTTATGGTTAAGGGGGTTATCGAATTCAGCACAAGGCTTCCTCTGTGCGCTTACTGATCTTCTTAGCTTTCATAGCTAAAGGAGTAAAGTTCGTGTTGAATTTGATTAAGGCGAGAAATTTGAGAAAGCGCCTATTCACCCCCCCTAGTCGCCTTTACCGGTCCTACAGTTAGTTAGTTTTGTCATGACAATATCAACTAAGTGACAGATCAAGTTGCATTTATATATATTTTTAAGCTAATTAGTGATTAAATAATTAGCCTAAGAATGTTAAGAGGTTAGTTAAGTGTGGACATTCAACTAGCAGTCAGTGAGTAGGATCCAATAGCTCTCAGTGTATGTATGTGTGCTAAGTTGAATGTTCGTGGACCCCCTTACAAATGAAGTGGTTGGTTAGTAGTTAATCAATAAAGTGATTTACAACATGTTCCACTGAAACTTGAAGATCATTAGAAAGCAATTCTGTAGGTTTGTTAGTTATAGAAGCTAGCACTTGGCAATGTCAGATGGTGTTGATACAAAATGATAAGCCTATATAGTGTTGGATATGCCAGTTGACTATATAACATTATTAATCAGTAAGTAATCAGAGAATAAACAGATGATTGCATGAACATATTAAGTAAACATAGGATTGTATGCCATGACCGAACAACTTCATGTCTAGAGTCAATCTTAAGTGTAGATCACCTTGTAGATGAATCCAAACCTGTAGACGCCCCTAATAAAGTTGTAGGGCTAATGTCTAGCCAATGCTTGGAAATTCCAGTTAAGGCTCATGGAATTTCCTTGATAAATATAAATCAATAAGATAAACTATTGAATGAGCTAGGTCCCATGCGCCGGTGAGACGTATGTCTACCCAGAGCGAACCTCGCACTTGTGCATAAGTCTCACCTGACTCACATGGAACTTCGTCTGTAAATAGGAAGTAAAGTCTAAAAGAATAATTAGAGCAGCAGTGGTATGTTCCCTAGTGGACAATATAAGTTCATCCACCAAGCATCGCCTAGGCTCTAGCTTTCGCCCATTGTCAATCGTCCCCAGTAAGCATAACACTTTGTGATCCGAAAGCAGATCAGAGAGTCATACCTAACCGGGTAATCTCTCATCCAAGTAACCATTTAAGAATGTTCCTTCGGATATTCTCTCCCTCTCCGTTGGATTCATCAACTTCCTTAGTTATACTTTGGTCTAAAATATTTCCTTCATTAACTTCCTTCGATTATATTTCGTTTGCAGTATTTCTTTCATTAACTCCATTAGGTATGATTAGTTTCGCCGGGAGTACTTCCTCCTTCCAAATTGTCGTTAGATATGTTTACTTTCATTCGAAATATTTCCTTTTGTTTGTATGTAGTTTGTATGTATTTGGACTTATTGGATTCCATTTGGTTGCTTTCAGTTGTTGTTGGATTAAATCGTATTCTGCGTAGTTAGAATATGAAGATATGATAGAACAGCAACCCCAACGAGGATGAGGTCTAGATCAAGATTGTCAGAACATTGAATAGGCTGATTATCAGCACGTTGAGCGAGATTATTATTAGAGTATCGAGAAAGGTGAATTTCAAAATATTGAGCTTTATCAGAACATTGAGCAAGGCAAGTCAATACTTTGATCATATTGCACCTAATTTTTGCAATTATATTGCTTTAAATTATGAAATTGCATTGCTTTGTATTATACAACTATATTGGTCTAGCTCATAGTTAATGCATTAAAAATAATTGTGTATAAACTTACAACCCTTGAACTTGGACATTATCCTTATCACCGTAGAATTAATGGTTAACATACTAGTTAATAAGTCAGTATCTAAGTGTCATACTTAGCCTTGCTTAGATACATTGTCATTCGGGCAGTAATTTGCCCGACATCATTAAAATTCTTTAAAAATGATATTGGGTAGTCGAGGTTGGGAGCCTGGCTGGTATGTTAGACTAAAGGTTATGTTTAAAAACAAATGAAAACCTGAAAAACCGATTTCGACTTGGGCGGCTGGAAAGAGTGGCTGGTGTTGAGTGCATGACGGTGGGGTATGTGGATGTACCGCCCAAGTCAATTAAGGACCGAATCTGGTAATGACCTTTCATGTAAAACAGTACAACCGCAAGTCGGTAACAGCTACGACCTGGCTAACTAATGTGTTCGCCTCAGCATGGCTTCGCCTTTGGTGGATGCGGGTGGATAGACGGGGGAGAACGAAGCCATGTGAACTGCACGGTGCAAATGGGAGACCTCCCGTCGGCGAGTGGAGGCCCCAAGGAGGTGATACCTAGAGGTGCGAAGTTGCAATGAGGTGGGGCATTGCAAAGGCCTTGTGATAATCAACTTAGCCGCACACCTACGGAAGTGTGTTGGGGGCATCATAAGTTGAAATACCTCTTGTGGGTAAAGTGTACAAACTGTGCAGAGTAAGAAAACTATGTAAATAGCCGTGCTCACGGTCAGGAGCGGTACTGAGAATTTGTTTGATATTGCTTTCATTTTTATAAAATCATTTGTGTGTGTGGAATGAAAAGGGTGAGTTGGAGCCCAGCAGTTGGAATGTTGGGTCGGAGCTCTGAGAGTTGAGAAAGCATGGTTAGGGACTCGTGGTAAATACGAGATAGCCTGAGCATTGGGTGAAAGAACTCACTCAATGATATAGGAGATAGAATCTCCACTAGTACTTTACAACAAAAACTCAGTTTATAAAACTTGTGTAAGTAAAATAATGCTAAGTCTCTGGTTTTGCTACTACTTAATAATAAATGGCTTTGTTCACACCGTACATCCAGTTTCGATCCATCTACACTACGCATGTAACAAATTAGTGTCAAATTGATTAGCGATTAATTTATAGCAAACGAAAATGTGCAATATAAACTCATTCTCCAACATTTGCATCTAAGGTTATTGAAAGAAAACTCTTCACTAGTTATGTACCACACGCGGTGGCATAGCGTAGCCATGCCTACGGCCACAACCATGATCCCTACCTCTCGACACCGATATCTATCTCAATTGAACAATCATGCAACCCAAATATAGGCATCATCTCATACAAAACTTATTAACCTAAAATACCGGAACCGTAAATGCAATATTGTTGACCCAAACCCCACCGCATCGTGTGAACCGTGTGTAAATTTTATTTTTAAGCCAATTAATTATCCTAACTCAAATTTTAGTGATTATTAGACCTAATTCAATTTTATTAAGTTACCACTCCTAAGCCAAATTTTAGTTCATTAGTTATAAGGGAAACCATTATTCAAAACTAAGATTTGTAGGGCTAATATTATTTATTCCAACATTGACGGTGTAAGATCGATCATGTGCTAAATCTTTGTGTCATCCTCAAAGATCACCTAGAAATAGCAACAAAAAAAACAAGGGTGCATAAGTCCAAGACTCAGCAAGTATGTAATAAATCAATACAATACAAAGTTAGCATCTACACTATCTTTTCTCCCTTCTTTTAGTCAATGCATTAACACACAATACAATACAAAGTCCACAAGCATCTCCAAGCTCATACCAGTATTAGAGGAGGAGCCGCAGGTTGGAGGAGCTAGGGCAGGGAAGTGGCGCCTGGAGCGGTAGACATAGCGCAGTGAGGAGCTAGGGCAGGGAAGTGGCGCCTGGAGCGGTAGACACAGCGCAGTGAGGAGCTAGAGCAGGGAAGTGGCGCCTGGAGCGGTAGACACAGCGCAGTGCGGCTGAGGGATGTCTCGGCTCAATTTATATGAAGCACAGGAAATCACAGACGGTTCTATTTTCAAACCGCCTGTGATATCACAGACGGTTCTTAAATAGAACCGTCATGTAACATCCTGCAGCAGTTCTATTTCGAACTGCTCGTGATAATTGATTATCACGACGGTTACGAAATAGGACCCGTCTGTGATAGGCTCGCTGCGCCAAAACAAAGCCCAGACAGACCGAACACAGACGGTTCCTTTGGAACCGTCTGTGATGGGCCGTCTGCTATAGCCTCTTTTGTAGTAGTGTACGGAAGTGTGTTGGGGGCATCATAAGTTGAAATACCTCTTGTGGGTAAAGTGTACAAACTGTGCAGAGTAAGAAAACTATGTAAATAGCTGTGCTCACGGTCAGGAGCGGTACTGAGAATTTGTTTGATATTGCTTTCATTTTTATAAAATCATTTGTGTGTGTGGAATGAAAAGGGTGAGTTGGAGCCCAGCAGTTGGAATGTTGGGTTGGAGCTCTGAGAGTTGAGAAAGCATGGTCAGGGACTCGTGGTAAATACGAGATAGCCTGAGCATTGGGTGAAAGAACTCACTCAATGATATAGGAGATAGAATCTCCACTAGTACTTTACAACAAAAACTCAGTTTATAAAACTTGTGTAAGTAAAATAATGCTAAGTCTCTGGTTTTGCTACTACTTAATAATAAATGGCTTTGTTCAAAATAAAAAGACCATGAGCCTCCCCTTTGATTAGCCTTGTATGTATAATAATTGCATTGTGTGTTGGCTCGCGAGTACGGTCGTGTACTCATGCTCGTTATTTACATTCTTTTAGCCAGTAAGTATAAAAGAATGCTACAGAGGCAATTATGAGTATTGATCAAAACTGAAGATCAAGAAGTCCAAGAACTAGGTCACGAGCCCACAGTCGATTGCTGGTAGGTATATCGTGAGAGTTCTATATATTATACTTTGATTTTTCTTCCGCTGCTAATCTCTGAAAGTATTTGGCCTATCCAGCCATTCTGCAAGCCAAAAGTTGTAAGGTATATTTACACTTTGTTTAATATTATGTAATAACTCTGCATTTTCGTGATACGTATTTGAACCAATAATATAACTGTATGTGCTATTTACTGATTTAGGGAATGACACAAATTAACATAGTGGATCCCAAGTTACAAATTTAAGATCTCAAACTGCTCCACTGCTACCCCCTCGTGGAGCTGCCGGCCTTCTCAAGGGGTCGCCTCCCTTTCCTGCCACTGCATGCATGCAATGCACCGGCCGCACACCATCAAGCCGCCAATGGCTGCTCCTTCCAACGAGTGCAGCACAGTGTCTCTCTCCTTCCTCCCTTCCTGCAAAATGCTCAAAAGGCTTGCATGTGAAAAATATTTACAAGAATGGGATGCTCAAGCAATGAAGAATGCGATGGCGTGATATGCATGAGCAGATTTGTGGTTTTTGGTGGTGTTTAGAAAGAGAGAAGAAATGAAATGAACATGTACAAAAGAGGAGCTTGGGAAGACTAGAAGTGCTGCTCTGTTGGAGGAGAATAAGGCAGTGAGGAGGGAATGGCGTCAGAGGAAATGGGATTCGGCTAGGCAATTGAGAAATGGGTAGGTGGTTGATTCGGTTGGGAATTAAAGAAATGGGAATGGAGCAATGGACGGATGGGTTGTTCGGCTGGGGCAAAAAGAATGAGAAATGGCTTGGTGATGCCAATGGTGAATGATTCGTCTGGGGAGAAAGAATGGCTGTGAGTGGCTCTATTGGAAAATAAAATGGCATGAATAAATAGCGGTGCATTTATTTCTTCATTTTCCCGACTCGCTCAAACGATCTCGTATGTGCGAACTAGTCGCTAAAATAGAACGCTCTCGAGACGACGATCGCAACGGTAGAACATGCGTTGCACGATTTTTGGTTTTTAGTGGTGATTGCGAGGAGAGAAGTTGGGAAAAAGAATGGACACACAAGTGTTTTATCTGCTACTTCTTTTCTCCTTTCATGAAATCGCTCAAACTGTCATGCATGCGAAAACGAATTACAGAATTGGGTTGGTCGTGCGATGACGATCGCGTTGGTACGATATGCATAGCTTAGTTTTGAGTTTTTGGATGAGATTTGAAGGAGAAAAGCGAAAGGAGTTAGCAGGGAAGGAAAATGGAGATGACAGGAAAAGAAGGGACATGCAGGATTTTTGCCCGCGGTCGGTCGAATCGGAAAAGAAAAACGATGAAAATAATGCACGCATAATGACATGATTTTTGTGATGCATGCGAATCAATAAATCAAAATAATTCAATTTAAATATAGTCTTTCAAACCGTTCGATTTAATATTGATTATTATTACTTGAAGAGAGAAGAATTGCAAAACATGCTTTAATTATTTATCAATTTATATTTAGTAATTATGATGAGTTTAGATTTTTAATTCTCAATTTTTAATTCCTTTTTTATTTATCTATTAAGTTTGCGTTTTAAATTCAATTTCAAAAATAAACATGCAAATTCAATAGGGAAACAAATAACCTTCAAAAATTCCAGAAAAAATTCCAAGCAAACATATGAGAGAAGATAGAATTCAACTAAAATATTCCACACTTGAAACCTTCTTAGTTTTGCCCCAAATTCAAATTGAGCTTTTGAATTGGAGAAGGAATATTGATTGCTAGGTTTTAAATTCTAGTCTTCAAATATCACGGGATTTCAACATATGGTTTACACAAAAACTTTTAAAAAGTTCAAAATTTCACAAATATACATTAGATGCTTAGCTAATCCAACTTAGGGATTTAGGACTGTTACAATCCTTCTGGACCTTGATTTCACCAAACCAAATACCGACCATCCTCGCCGTTGACCGTAGTTGAGTCCAAGCAACCCTGCGTAACAATAGACCCAAAAAATTGATTTTGGGCTCAAGTTCTTCGCATCAATTCCCAAACTTAAGCACCTCTCATCAGGTCTTTGAAACCGCCATGGCTGGTCATACCGCCAACCTTTGCCGGTTTGACTGCTCTGGCTAGTCTAACCGTGCTCATCCGGAACATGGGAGATAGGTTAGGACCAAACAACATAGTTTCTACAATCTCCTCCTTGATTACCATATTGCCAATCTACAAAAAATGCAATTTGGAGGTAGTTTTGAAAATACCCGCTCGGTTTTGCAAAAAAAGCTCAACTTGGTCTATAAGAAAGAGAAATATATGAAAATGACCAAGTTGGCTTGAGGAATGCAGAAGCAAACTACTAGTTGCATTAAAATGCATAAAAACTTCAAATCTAGAAGAGGGTTTCAAAAACTCACTCGAGGTTCGTATGAAAGAAGAATGTTCAATCTGACCTTAGATCATAGTGAGATGTCAATTTTGATGGATTTTAGAATTTAAACCAATATATGATAAATACAACACAAGAATGGATATGAATTGGTCTCCCTCACTAAGATCTACCATTTTTTAATTTTCTCCCCGATTACAAGATTGGCCCTTTTCAACATTTTTATGGCCCTCCTTGACAATGGAATCATCAAGGAATCACGCCTTCTTCTCTTCCATTTTCTAACTTTAGAGATGCAGGGAAGAAGCATAAGAAAGAGCATGTATGAAATGCAATAGAGTGGCTTCAATTTTTTTATTTTTAGTTTTTAAGGACATGAAGCTTTGAAGATTGCCCAATATGAAGAAGCTAGCATCTACTAATGAGCAATACATATCAAGTATGAAAGCTAGGAAATCATGAGTGGAAAGCTACAGATTGACATCAAGACATCTATCCAAGAACCATAGTCTAGTGAGTAAAATAAAATCACTTGATGATAATCTGAATTGAGTGCAAAAGTATAAAGCAAGCCACAACAAGCATGTAATACAAGATAATGGAACAAGCATTGACTACTAGAAGGATTACAAAGCCTACAACTTGAATCAACTTGCACAGTTTCATTTGAATTTTAATTTTAGCAAGAAAAAGCTCTAGTGGGATATAACATACCACTGTTGAGCTAAATGTGCTCTAGGCGTGTAACAAACCATTTTCGAGCAATGATATCACATTTGAATTCATTTTTAGTATAAAAGATCATTGACACAAGGTATAGTAATGATTGCTCTAGGTGTGTAACAAACTATTATCGAGCAGTGAACTATTTTCAAGATACCACTTGTTGTTTTTATGATAACAAGATATTTTTAGTTAGACCACTAAAATTGAGCAAAAGTCATGAACTGTCCAAGATTTACTTCTAAGTTCAAGACGGATTTAAGATAAGCCAAATAATTCTTGTTAGCACTCAATAGTCATATACAAGATCTCAAATGACATAAAAGTTTGGCTCGACTCATACCACATATTGAATTTAGATATCACTTAGTGATTTTAGATTAAGCCAAGACCTTCAAGCTCTAGGACACATGCCAAGACATCACGAAGTAGCTAAGCAAATTAATAATGTTGAGATAAGCATACAAGCTATATCATGACATCAATAAAAAAACTAGTAACATCAACAGGGGTAATAAGCAAAACTTCATGAAACTACAAGTTGAAGTAATAAAGCTATATTACAGTGCATCATTTTTTTATTTTTCATATGAATGCAATATGATACAATGCATAAGATGCAAAAGTAAAAGCAATTAAAGCCAAAGAAACTACTTGTTGAAGAAAGATAAAAAAGGATCAACTCTCCCCTAATCAAACCCATAAGGTTAAACTACTCCCAACTCACTCAAATAGACAAACCTAGTAGGATCTAAGAGCTTAGTGAGGATATCCGCTAATTGAGCCTCAGACTCCACAAACTCTAGCACAATGTTTCCTAGAGCATTGCACTGTTTTTTTTGGGCAATGTTAATGACAAAAGAGACACACTATCCAAATCTAATTGATAGTCCTTAAGGGTAGAGGTTATCTACAGAATTTGGCTTCAACAGCGAGCAGCAGGTACATACTCAGCCTCAGCGGTAGACTATGCAATAGAAGATTGTTTTCTAGATGACTAAGAGACAAGGGAAGTGTATAATAAATGATAAGTTCCTAAAGTGCTCTTCCTATCAAGTCTACAAGCAGCAAAACTAGAATATGAAAACCCTCTAATGGACATGATGATGAACAGGAATACCAAAGACCATATCAAAGGGTTAACTGAAGATACATGAAGATACACTTGACTGCTTGACGATGAAAAGTCCTTAGAGAGGCTTGAAATCTTGCACATAGGCACATTGAGAAGTGGATGTCTGGTCTCGAAGCTGTCATATATAGGATGGAGTCAATCATGTTGCGGATCCAAGGTAGCTGATGTAGCTATTGGACTAGCAATTGGCTTGCAATCACCCATCTCGAATCTTCTCAACAAATCCTTGGTGTACTTCGTCTAGTGGATGAAGGTGTTTCCTTGCATTGCTTGATTTGGAGCCCAAAAAAATAATTTAGCTCAACCATCATGCTCATCTGGAATTCACTGGACATAGTCTCAAAAAAGATAGACACATGAGTATTAGAGGAGTCATCGAAGATAATATCATTCACATAAATTTTCACTAGAAGGAAATCATTGCATGCTTGAGAATGAATATATTTTTATCTACTTTGCCCATTTCAAAACCATTCATAAGCAAGAAAGTGTTAAGCCCATATCAAGCTCTAGCTGTTTGCTTAAGACCACACAAGGCTTTTGACAATTTGAACACATGATCAGAAAATTTAGGGTGTTCAAAGCCATAACATCAGTGTTGCCCTAAGCGCCCGCCTAGCCCGTCTAGGCGCCACCTAGACACTAGGTAGGCGTAGTCCTCTCGCCTAGCCTGTCTAGCCGATTTAACCCGCCTAGGTCACCGCCTAGCACCGTCTAGGCGACGATTAGGCGCTAGGCGCTGGTATGCCACCCGACTAGCGCCTAGCTTCTGGGGAACATTGCATAACATATACTTCCTACTCTATGAACCTATTAAGAAAAACACTCTTAACATCCATTTGATGCAATCTAAAACCTTTAGAAGCAACAAATGCAAGTAAGATGTGAATGGCCTCTAATCGAGCTACAAGAGCAAATGTTACATCAAAGTCTAAGCCCTCTACCTCAGAGTAACAATGAGCTACCAACTTAGCCTTGCTCCTAATCACAAAGCCATCCTCACTTTGCTTATTTTTGTAAATCCATTTTGTTCTAATTACATTATGACCATTAGGAGGCTCTACAAGATTCTGCACCTTATTTCTTTCAAAATTATCTAACTCCTCATGCATGGCATTGACCCAACTAGCATCAGATAAAGCATGTGACACATCTCGGGGCTCAAAAGATGCAACAAATGCAGAGTGAGAGTAGAAATTAGGATCATGAGACCTAGAGCGAGTGACTCGTTAATGAAGATTGCCAATCGTCTGATCCGGTGGATATCTTCGCTGAATGTGAAAAAGAGTACCAAGTGGAGACAACACATCTTCGAGACGATCATAGCCAAGGTTCTATGAGTTTCTTGATTGAGTGCAGCAGGGCTCAAAACTGGGTGAAAACCTAAACTTGATCTAAAGACTTGCTTGTGGATGAAAGATGGTCAAGATGACCTTAGATCAATTTCTACACATCCTAGTGAGTTAGATCATAGAAAAACACCAAGGCAAAACCCCTAAAACACACAAACCAAAAATCACGAGAAAGAGAGCATAAGAGAGAACTCATCTTTACACAAATTGATTGTATTGATATTGAGGAATTGAAGGTTTACTGCCACTCCGCCATGGAGGACAAAATCTGACTCATGAGCACCCAATCCCACAATTTTTCTCTTAATACATCACTCAAACCCTAGTCTCTTTACTTTTCCCAAATATCAAATTAGGGTTTCTAGGATTAGTTGGGTTGACGTGCAAATCCTGCACCACCCCTTTTATAGTGGAGGTTAGGTCAAGAGAGAAACCTTATCGAACATCTGTTAAGCCCACACACAAATGGGTCTCATACTCACGCACACTTTTCAAAGGAGGTGATAATTCGGCACTCATGAATCCGTCTCTTCATGACCTAAACCGCTTCTCCTTTGCACCGTCATGCGTCACAGTTTCTACAAGGTCACCAATCTGGTATTTTGGTAAAGATACCAAAATACCCCTTCTTGATCCTTCCATCCTTGACCGAGTCCAATCTCGTGAAGCAATCTCATGCTTCGCCACGCGTAGCTCATCAATGGCTTTCCTCATGCCGGCAAGTCTCTCCTATCCGGCCTCTACCAAACCGCCTCAACACTTGCACCGGCTCAAGCCACTTGACGCACTACGTTGCATTAAACTTCCTGTTCTTGTCCATCTTGCGCTTGCTTGAGACCAACCACTTCACCCGGCATCCTCTATCATTTTGGACCTTGATTTCACCAAACCAAGTCCTGGTCATTCTCATCCTTGATCGTTGACTCTAAGCGTCACTGCACAACAATACACCAAGAAATCGATTCCGGTACAAGTTCTTCGCAATTTGACCCACGTTAGCCAAAACATTTCAAATGCAGCAACACATATGCACTAATCCCATGACTTTGGTCAATTCCCAAACTGAAGCACATCTCACTGTGCTAAAACCGCTATGGCCAGTCAGATCACCGCCACCAAGCCGGTCTGACCAATAGCCCTTGGCCTGTCAGGCCGCCAACCTTTGGCTAGTCTAATCGCCCTGGCTGTTATGTTTAATCTTGCTACAAAACAATATTCATGTATTGTCGTTTTAGTCTGTATGTTTTTCCTGTTATGTTTGTACACACTTGCTTAGTCAAGCGTTGTGGCTTGAGCTTAGGATCACGGCGTGAGTTTAGGATCTGGATGTGGAGTCCGGAGTCGTGGTGATGTGAGCCTTCCTTTATGTGTATCCTCTTCAGTATGATTAATAACAGAAAACCAGAAAATGTGCTTGGGCGTTGCGGCACAAAAACTGTAGTGTTCATCGTCTTCTATGTGAGAGTGTGTTTCCAGATAGCGCGCGTGTGTGTGTTATCTCTATTTCCAACCCTAACATTTGGTATCAGATCCGGAGTTCTTCGTCCTTGCATGTCCAAGATCATGCCGCGGTCGCCGGGTAGCGAAGTTACCGGTGACGACGAGGTCTCGTCGAAGGCACCCACGAGAGAAGGCACCATGAGCCTTCAGTACCCAATGCTCTCCAAGAGCAACTATGCGGCATGGGCAGTGAAGATGAAGGTCTTCATGTGTGCCCAGGGCGTGTGGGACGCGATCGTGGAGAAGGACGTCGAGGAGAAGAAAGACCGGATGGTGCTCGCGGCGATTTTCCAAGCTGTGCCAAAAGATTTGCTGCTGCTCTTGGAGGAGAAGCAGACTGCCAAGGATGCCTGGAACATGCTGAAGACATTGCATGTAGGAGTTGATCGTGTCAAGGAGGTGCGCATCCAAACTCTCGAAAGTGAGTTCGAGAACTTGTGCATTAGAGAGACCGATTCGGTCGACGATTATGCCATGAAGATGACAACGCTCATCAACCAGATTCGAGGCTTAGGAGACAAATGGAGGAAAGCTATGTTGTGAAGAAATTCCTCCGAGTAGTCCCTGAGAAGTTCTTGCCAATTCTATGTACAATTGAGCAATTCGGAGATCTCAATGCGATGTTGTTAGAAGAAGCCTTTGGTCGCCTGAAGGCTTTCAAAGAGCGAGTTCTTGTGTACAAAGGCAATGATGACGAGATCATTTGAACCGTTCGATCTCGATTACTCACAGCACAGATCTGCACAGCACAGACGATTGTGAGGATTCTTGTATGCGTCTTAGCTGTGTAATATTTGACTGCGATACACAGATATGAACGGCATCATATTATTATATTTACAAGACATATTATTATATTTACAACGTCGAGAAGTAGATGAAGAAACGAGTTTAGTTGCTGAACGTTCTTTTGGATGTTCTGATTAGGAGTAAAATTTGTTAGTGTGGTTTGGGGGTTGTGTTTCCTTTTGTTTTAGTGTGTAGGGCTGATATCCCCAGGAGTTTCCTGTATCAAGGGCAATTTCATATATTTTATTTACTACGTATCATATATTTAGGTTCAATGGGTAACTTATATTTGATTATGTAATCATTGCGTACGTAACTTATATAGATGGCAGAGGCACCGTCTTCGCCGTCGTCAGCGACATCGCCAAATGCGTCTGGATCTCCGATCAAGGTGGTACGCAGGCGAGATGACAGAGGAATCTCCAAATTACCCTCGGGCCGCATGACGATCACGGAGGTCAGTGACGTCGGGATCCTTCTTCCCAAGAAAGCAGCTGCGAGATTCTGGACCGTCTGCGGGGTACTTGCAAGGGAACGGGTCCCCATCACCACCCCAACCTGTAAGTCTCTGACGGATGTACAGAGAGACCAGCCAGGATCGAACTTTCGCCTCGCTCACTTTCCCCGGCGGTCGGACACGTGTGTGATGGCACGCGCTGCTGGCGATGTCCCACGCGTGGAGGAGCTTCAAGAGCCTGCTTGTCACGTAGTACGTGAACACGGGTCGGACGCCCTTCACGACGTATCAATTTTTGTCGCGGGATACATGGGACGCCTTCATGCAGATGAAGACGACGGCCGAATTTCAGGAGCAAAGTGCGGCGCATAGAGCTATCCAGGCACAAAACATTCACCCCACGCACTCGCACCGGCTGGTATGCGTGTAAAGCCACGCGATGGCGGCGGAGGACGAGACTATCGCACGACCGCTTGTTGAGATCTCGACGACGCGCCGAGCTCAGTTAAGAGCGAGGACATCAGCCACGTCTTCGGGCAGCATCTCTTTCACAAACCCGACAGACGAGGCAGTGTCTCAACGCCTGGTAAATTTCTCGAACCACTTAATTGTTAATAAGTCCATAACTTCATGGTGTCTACAATAACATGATGTCCTCTTGCAGAAAGCATTGACTTCCGCATCTTCCTAAGGTTCATTCGAAGTAGACAGGGAGAAGGATGTACTGTCTACGGCCCTGGAAAACAAGGAGCACCCGGGTCGCACGCGAGGTGTTGGGGTTTACGTACCTTGGAGGGATGGATTCCCACACAACTCGAACACGTATAGGAGTAGGAAGAGATCCAAGGACCAGTACGATGCTCGGTTGGAACGTATGATTGTTGGAAAATTTCAAGAACAAATAACAAACTTGCAGAACCAAGTAAATCAACTCATGCAGGCGCAAGCCGCCCCTGTTAATTTGGGAGCAAGTCCTCCTCGACATCGGAGTAGCGTCGCGTCCACACATAATTATGGACATGACGACGTGCAATTACCGATCGACGACATTGAGGTAATGTACATCTCTAGAGTGCTCTAAAGATAGACCTATAGGATGCCTTAGCTAATTGTGTACCGTTTTGTAGGAACCGACGCCCTGCAAGCTCCAAGTGAGGATGGTTGGGTCGATTCCTATTGAGGCTGGGCGGGGTATGGTTTATCCATACCAGAAGGGGCGATGCGACGGTGCCACCGGTGGCGCAGGTTACGCCGGTGCAGTGGACATGGTACATGGCAATTTCATGGCCATCCCGCTGGAGATTCCCCCGAACGAAGAAATCAGAACACTAAGGAATGCCACGCACACTTTTATCCAGTGGCCCGAGAAGGACATCGCACTGGACCCTTCAATGACGCGATATCGACAGGACTCTGCCTCTCCAATAGGACCCTCAATGAGTCCGCCTCAACCAAAGCTTCAGAAGACCGCCACATCGCTTCCCGTCAAGAAGACGACGAAGGGACAAGACAAGCGTGTCACCATATCGGTCCCTGAGGCGTCTCACGGGAAGACGCCCTCACCGCCTCGTTATGAGAAATCAAATCGAAGAACATTAAGGCACCGCCAAACCCGTGAAATACCCCTCGGTCCGCTGGTCTCCGCAGTAAATAAAGAGCTCAGGAGTAGCTTGTCAAGCTTTGCATGATTGGTACTTTCGCAAGACCCGAGAGAAGGGGGGTCATACTGGAATCACCGTCAGATACGGGAGGGAGTATTTTCTCCACGAGCCTGGCCACTTCGTCGTGGGCTTCGAAGACTTATTTGACCTATACAACCTAATTGCCCTCGACGCCTCACTTCTACGATGCTGGACACTGTAAGTGTGTACAATCAATTTCTACACTCACGTGATACCAATAAATATCATAACTCAATGCTTATGTACAGATACATTATGAAATGTGCCCGTCGAATCAAAGAACCGGTGAGTTTCCTCGACCCACACGTGGTCTCTGAGCAAACAATCAACCAAGACGCATCCTACGTCGAGAATTACATAAAAATAGGATTGCTTGCTCTGGACAACAAGGACTACATAATGGTGCTCTACAACCAGAAGTAAGTGTTTCAATATTTGCTATACAAATTACGTTTCAACATAGGTTTATGACTATAGCGACATACACGAGTAGGTTCCATTTGATTCTTCTGATTCTGATGCCAAAGAGGAACATGATATTGTACCTTGATTCTCTACTCAACAAAAATCATGATTTCACCATTCTTAAAGGAATACTCGACAGGTATGTTCATTTCCTTCGCACATAACTCTATTGTAGTCTTCCTTCGTTTGAAATGGACGAGGATAACTTTTTTGAATCATGTAGGGCGTTCATCGGCTATGTTGCCGATGGAGGTTTATACAAGGGAACGAGCGCCACACTGACTCACAAGATGCGATTTCCGGTACGCGCTACAACACAATAATCATATACCACACTCCGTAATATTGCGCCTCGAACTAACTGTACATATATATGTAATTATATTTTTGCAGTGCCGCCAGCAAAAACGAGATCACCTATGCGCATTCTACGTATGCCATCATATGCAGCTATTGATTGCTTTTAGGACGCACGATCCCCAGGTTTGTCAATCTCGTAATAAATAGTCCCTAATTATAAATTTAAATATATATGCTTACTACTTTACTCCTGCTAGCGACATGGCTTGAACATAGAGTTAAATGCACTCGAGATGGACCAGTCACGACGCGTTCGAGGAGCTCATGGCTTCATCAAGGCAGACATAGTTAACACCACCGGAGAGTTTCACGCCGTCGACACCGATGAACGACCTCGAAACAATTGATTCAATATTGTAATTCACTTTGACTGGTTGTAATTCAATTTGTAATTCTAGCGATAATATATATTTGAAACATTCTTTTGTAATTGATTTTGAGTTAAATGATCACTTTGAGTTGTCAACAATTATCTGTGATATGTTTCTACTTGCTAGTTTTCAGAGGGCATGGCTAGCAATTCCTGAGGCTAGCTGAAAATACGATAAAAATTAATTAGGTCTAAAAACTTATCACAGACGGTTCCAACCACGAACCGTCTGTGATTCTGTAGTATCACAGACGGTTCCAACCACGAACCGTCTGTGATTCTTTAGTATCACAGACGGTTCGTAGTTGGATAAAGAATCACATACGGTTCATGGTTGGAACCGTCTGCGATAAGACTTATGATGACGGTTTTTCAACTCGCCGGTGATGACATAAAATTTTAGACGGTTCAAAAATCGTCTGTAATGATTGTTACGAACCGTCTGTGATGAGCTTTTCTTTAGTAGTGTGGCTCTGAAAATCATACAAGGAGAATTAGATGCAAATAGACTATACTACTCCTGATACAAATTCTTCAATTGTATTTATGTCATACTCATTTGTATTTGTCCCAGCACCTTCTGAACCCAATGGCGAGCTTCAACGCCGCCAGCGCTGGTCGATGCTCCCGAACGCGGGCACGGCGAGGTCGCGCGGCAACTCATACGTGCCGCGCATGAACTTGGTGAAGTCCACCATGGTGTACTGTAGCCGTTGGGGGTGCAGTGTGGTCCGGCCGTGGTAGGTGAGATGCGGCGGAAGCGGTGCACGCGTGGGTCACCGTCGAGGTTGATCAGGCCGTAGTTGGGCAGGTTCTTGAACAGTACTGATGTATTTGGACTCTAAGGGCGCTGCTTCGAGGAAGGAAAAATGAAGGTACACGACGTGCTGTCCTTCGTGCATAGACAAGGGGACCAGGTGGGTCACGTCGGGAGGATAGGATCAGTGGGTTCTCTATAGAGAAAAAAAACCGATTGTTTCTCTGTCTCTGGACGAAGCAGTAACCAGCGACTAGGACCAGGAAGAGTTTCTTTGTTTGCGTGGAAAAAACGAAGCAAAGATAGAGCAAGCTTAGAGAAAAAATTCCAACAACGTCGAAGTTTTCGGACTTAATGAACATCTCCATTCGCTTCTTCCAGTAGTGAAAGTCGTCTCCATCGAATATGGGCGACATGCTAGAGCTCTTCATCTCATGCAGATCAGGCGCCTATGTTTAACTTGTTAGGGAGGGATTTTATAGATAAAAAGACTACTAAAATCAAGATTGCAGGAACCCTAAGAAACCTAAGCAGAACATAGAAGGCAGCTAGAGAGCATGAAATGAATATTCGCCCGGCAGCAAGATGACAATAATTAAGCATGACCGCAGTTATGCATTGAATCAGTTATATGGCTAGCAATTATTTGTTAGTAAAAACTAATGAGCCTTGTTAGTAATGATTCCACATGTTGAGTTTCAACTCTAGTAGGAGAAAATAAGATTTTTACGAAAAGTTTATGTCATGTGTCTTCTTTAAGGCACATTTCAGAACGTTCACACAATTGAGTATCATGATATTAAAACGCAAACCATTGGCCTTATTTGTGCCTGTATCAAAGCCAGAAACTCCGCATTTCCCAAGGAGTGATCATATTGAGCCAATGACAACTCATTGGGTGAGAACCAACACTATGAGTAGGGGTGTCAACGGATCGAATATGAATCGTATTGTGGTCTTCCCATATTCATATTCGCATTTTTCAAATAATTTGAATATGCTCAAATACAAATACGAATTGAATATTATAACAAATACGAATCGAATACCTATTCAATTTGGTTGGATCCGAATATCCTACGGCATAATGAAGTTTAACGAGTTGCCACCAGTTTTATAGTAATATTTATGTCCCTTTTCCTATGGCTTATCATGTAATCATTGATCATTGGTGCAATTTTACCACTAACCATAACCAATTTTACAGATATTGTAAATGAATCGGTTATAAACATGTCGAATTTGGCTAAAAAGAGCACACAAGAAGCTTTATTGGGGGATGTGCTAATATATATATATATATATATATATATATATATATATATATATATATATATATATATATCTAATGCCAAATTAGAGTCCACATGATGACATCCTTGTGGAGACGATCGAAATGCATAATATCGTGCCCCTCCCCAGCGCCCGTAGTCCTCACTCGCTCGTCCCCCTCCCCACCCGAGTGCCCCCGACCTCAACGCCGTCGGCCCCGACCTCGATAAGTATTCCAACAACAGGTATTGAGTTCTGTGCTGTGGGTGTGTTTCTATGCTGGTGTGGTTTTGTGTCTGGTGGGTTAGGGTTAGGGTTTCATCCCATGTGCCCTTGTGATGCATTGGTTATGTGATATTTGCTCTCATCTGGTGTAGTAGTGCAATGATAGTAGTAGTAATGATAAGTCTTTGAAGCGTTCTGTTTAATGTTGGGTGTTGGGGAGGGAAGAGAAGTGATATGATAGTTTTTTTTTGTTATTTTCTTGTATGGTATACTAATTGCATATGGGCATGCTTGAAGGATACATGGATGGACAAAGTGATAGAGTTAAAGATGCGGCCAATTGATCTTATCTATCAAATTTCAATAGCTAGAATAAATAGAGATATTTTTAGAAAGAATGTTGTCGAAATTTTTTCCTTTCCTTAAGAATGGGTTGGGAAAATAATGTTGACACTTTTGCCTTTCTTGAAAAAAGGTTTCAAATTCCCCTGCGTTTAGTTGCTTAAGAGAGTCCTCATTTCATAATGATGTCAAAGGTTTTCTATTTTTGTATTACCTAAACTAAACACATTTTCCAGTACTGATTATGTATATAAACTAAACAACTTTTTCAAGAACTATTTTATTTGAAGCATTGTAGTATTGATTATTGTTATAAAAAGTAGGGATTATACAAAGTTCAGGCCTAAGATAGAATGGTAGACACCATTATCAGTTTTGTTTATGTGCACTGTCCTAACTAATTTCATTTTAATTTTATGAAAAACATGTAATAGCTCAAACCTAATGCTCATTTCATTTCATGGATGTCATCTTTTGTCTTTTGCTGAAAAGATTCCACAGATAGCAAGTAAGTGAGATGGCGTCCACACAGTCTTCGCCGTCGTCATCGACATCGCCGAATGCGTTTGGTGCTCCGATGAAACATGTACCTAAGTGAGATGGCATAGGAATATCGAAAAGGCATAAGTGACGAATGACCATCATGGAGGTCACTCCTATTGGGGTCCCTCTGCATCCCAAGAAATTAGCATTCTGGACCACCTGCGGGATTGTTGCAAGGGAACGGGTCCCGTCGCTACACCAAGCTGGAGGTCTCTAACAGACGAAGAGAAAGAGCAACTGTGGGATGAAATTTCAATGTCATTCGAGATCCCAGAAGAAGTCCAGGGACTCGTGCGACGGCAGGCGTTCCTCGCTAAGGGAAAAACGTGGAAGACCTTCAAGAGCATGCTTATCTTGGAGTACGTGCACAGGGATCGGATGTCATTCACGAAGTATCCTTTTGTGTGGCCGAATACATGGGATGCCTTTGTGCGGATGAAGATGACAGTCGAATTTCAGGAGCAAAGTGCGGCGCACAAGGCTATCCATATATAAAATACTCACCCCTACAGACTTGGCACCGCTGGGTATGCGGGTAAAATCCCTCAATGGAGGAGGGAGGATGAGGAGGCAAGCTGGTGGGAGGTCTCCCCGCCATTTGCTGGGATCACAGACGAGTGCGCCCGCAACTGGTTAAGAGCGAGGTCATCAACCACGTCTTCGGGCACCATCTCTTTCATAAACCCGATAGACAAGGAATTGTCCCAACATCTAGAAAGATATGTTGAACTACCTAGTTGTAATAAGTTAATAACTTCGTAGGGTCTAAAATAACATGATGGCTTCTTGCAGTAAATATTGAATACCGAATCTTCCTAAGAATCCTTCGAAGCAGTCATGAAGAGGAATATGCTATCCACGGCCCTGGGAAACAAGGAGCACCCGGGTCGCACGCGATGCCTTGGAATTTATGTACCTTTGAGGCAGGGATTCCCACACGATTCCGAGGTGTATAGGAGTAGGAAGAGATCTAAGGCCGAATGCAAGGAACGGTTGAAAGAGGAGATTCATGCATAATTTCGAGGACATATGATATCATTGTAGGAACAAATGAATCAAATCATCAACCAGTCGCAAGCCATCCCAGTTATTTTGGGAGCCAGTCCCCCTCAACATCGGAGTAGTTGCGCGTCCACACCACTTTCTGAAAATAGAGACGTCCAATTACCTATCGATGACATCCATGTAATGTACATCTCTAGAATACTCCAAAGATAGACCTGTAGGACGTCTTAGGTAATTGTGTGTCGTTTTGTAGGAGCTCACACCCTGCAAACTCTAAGTGAGGATGGTTGGGTCTATTTCTATTAAGGCTGGGCGGGGGATGGCGTTTTCATGCTAGGAAGGAACAGTGCTGCATGGTGCCTAGCTGGAGCACGGTTACGCCAAGGTCCAAGTGGACATGGTATATGACACTTTCATGGCCGTCCCACTGGAGAATCCCTCGAACGAAGACATCATAACATTAGGAGATACCGTGTACACTTTTTTCTAGTGGCCCAAGAGGGACATTGCCCTGGATCCTGCGGTGTCGCGATCTCCACATGACCATGCCTCTCCAACAGAGCCCTCGATGACTCCACCTCAACCTCCACTTCAGAAGGCTGTCGTATCGGCTCCTGTGGAGACGACACCAAAGAAACAAGAAAAGCATGAACAACTGGCCTCTCCACATGACCATCTAAAACATGTAGCCTCTCCGACCCTCCCTTCGATGTCCCCACATTCACCTGATCTGCATCAACAGGCCACCATATCGGCTCCCATGAAGACCACACCGAGCATATACGAACAACGTGCCCATTCGTCTCCCGTGAAGAACGCGTACTAGTGTGTCAGCAAGACTAAATCAAAAAAATCAAGGCATCTCAAAAGCGGTAGACATACTCCCTAGGAAAGCCGTTGGTCCCAGACTCACTATTACCCCTCCTTGGATTGAGTTGCGGGAGTTTGCATGCCTGGTACATGCCGAGGACCAGCGAGCGGAGGAAAAACCAGCCTACTGGAATCACCGTCACTTACATGGAGAGGCATTTCCTCCGCGAGCCGAGCTTCTTCGTCGTGGGATTCCAAGACTTATTTGAACTATTTAACCTCAACGCCTCACTTCTACAATGCTGGACACAATAATTGTGTACAATCAAATTCTACATTTATGTAACACCGATAAATGTCATAAATCATTGCTTATGTATAGATACATGATGCAAGAAGACTGGTGATCGCGAGAACCGGTGGGTTTCCTCGACCCACAGTTGATCTCTGAGGAATGCATCACCCAAGACGCATCCTATGTCGAGAATTACATAACGATAGGATTGCTTGCTCAGTGCAATAAGGACTACATACTGGTGCCCTACAACCAGAGGTAAGTGCTTCACAACTTGCTATACAAATTTTATTTGCGCTTTATAAACAACATGAACTTAGGTTTAATGACTATAGTAACATACATGAGTAGGTGGCACTGAATCCTTATAATCATTGTGATGTGACAGTGGCCCGATCTTCCGAAAGGTACTGATAAGTCGATTGTGGAGAACTCGGCGTTGATGATCCAAGGTTCACTGTATCAGATCAAACCTCGCAATCACTACACCATCGCTCCGATGGTTATCAATCAGGCTTTGACGCGGTTGACCTCGCCAAGAAGATTATCTCCTGCATGCGAATCGAGAACACAAGCAAGAAAGTAGAAGATGCAATCTGATATTATATTGCGAATATAGATGAAGCTCACAATGTGGGCTTCCTCAACCGAACGTGCGGCGAGACTGCTAAGCAGAAAAATCTCAAAGAAAAATCCACCCTAAACTATGACGGTGAGAGACCATGTGAGAGGTCCTCCACTCTGAGTGATGAGTATTTGACAAGTGTGTTGATTAGATTGAGAGTTGGGTTTTAGGTTTGACCGATTCTGGCCGAGTCGGTAATCGGAACTACATCGTGTATGGAGCGGAAGTTCGATAAATCGGAACTACCGGTGTTAGAAATAGGATCTTCCGATTAATCTGAGTTTTGGTCTCGGCTGAAGGAAATCGGAACTTCCGCACAAGGGGTAGCGGAGTGTCCGATATTTCTGACATTGAGTGTTCTCTGTGTTGCTAATCGGAATTAAATATTTGGAAAATCGGATGTTCAAGATCGGAAGTTCCGCAGATGGTAAGCACGAACTTCCGATAATTCGACAAGCGGATAATAAAATCGAACTTCCATTGTGGTAAGCGCGAACTTCCGATTGTGTCCGAGCTCGTGCGTAGAAGGTTAAATTGTGATTTTGATTTTGTATGAGTTTGAGTCTTATACAAATATTGATGCTATGATATTGTGCAATGCTATGTGATGTGTTTTGTGTCTGTGTTGATCGCAGGCATCAAGATGGAGTCGTGGCGAGACACGTGGACCGACTAGGCGCTGGAGGCGTTGAGGTCGAACGGCCGGGATGTGTCAAGATGGCGTGAATCTTGAAGCGGTTGCGAGTCGTGCACAACAAGGTGTACGGAGGCTTCCGAAGATGCGCAAGGGCGAAGGGTCTTTTCGCAAAGCGGCAAAAGTGGAGGCGGTTCCAGACGGGTGTAGCGGGCTTAATGGGTTGAGGCCCATTAGCCAAGGCTATAAATAGGGAGAACCCCGGAGTTAGGGTTAGACTTTTGGGAGAAAGAAAATTAGGGTTAGCCTTAGCAAAAGGTTGGTTTTGCTTTGAGAGTTTGTTGAGAGAGAATGAATCAAAATCTTGTAATCATTCCTCCGTGGTTCCTTGTAATCTTTTGATTTCTATTAATGAATCTCGAGGTTTTGATTACTTGCCTATGCCTTTCTATTCCCTTCTCGCTCATGTTGAATAGTTAAGGTTTTGATGTATCTTTTGATTCGTCGATGAAATAGCATGAAACTTAATATCTAGAGTCGCTTTGTTATTGCTAATGGATTCCCAAAGTCTCATGAACTAAGAATCGAGAATCGTGTCTATTTTGGGTTTTGGTCTTTCTTGCCCTTCTTCAAGAAATCCGTTTTGGTTCGATTATTGAATCTTTGGTTGCGATTCTTCCATAAGGTCAAGATGGTGTTTAGGATGATGTCCTGTAAAACTTGACCGAGAAGAGCATTCAAGATTAAGTAGTTTGATTTTGAGCAAAACCCAACGCTCGTTCTTAGCCCAGATAATCGAACTTCCGATTTTAGGCAATGGAATACAAGCGGAACTTCGCGCTATACATCATGGAACTACCGCAGCGGAACTACCGCAGGTACTTCCCGAACTTCCGATTTCGGTAAGAACACCAAACTTGGTTTTGTTATTTGATCTTGCTTCATTTACTTTCTTTAGATCTTCGAGATCTTTGTAGGTCGGTTTTAAATACAAGAAAGGGAGTATTAATTTTAGGCACCATTCACCCCCTCTGCTGCCATTTCGTCCTTCAATTGGTATCGAGTCGTTAGCTCTTCTTGATAGATCTTAACCGGCCGGTTGAGCCATGGCAACGGACAAGTATTCCACCAAGCCTCCAGCTTTTGATGGTCCGATTACCCTTCCGAAGAGCCGAATGGAAACTTACATCCGTGCTCGGGGTATGCCATCCGGAGAAAGGTGAAGGTTAGATTTGTCTGTTCGCCGATGAGAACATCAATGCCGGAAACATGGTCGATGTTGAGGCAAATGCTAAGGCAAGGAACATAATCATTCGTGGTTTAAGCGTATGAGTTTGATCGTATTTCTCATTTGATTTCCATTTACATCCGGGTGACCTCGATGCATACCATGAGGGCACCACTCGATTAAGACGGTTCGACAAGACCAGCCAAGCGTGAGTACAAGAATTTGAAATGCTTGTCGGTGAATCTTTAGACGAGTGCTTTTGCGTTTTCACAAAATCTTGAGCAACCTCCGAGCGGTCGGTCTTACATACCCGACTGGATAACGCCGATGATGCTTTCGCACTTGATCTTCGTGTTTGGGAGATGAAAGTGACTACCATCAAAGATAGCACGGACCTCTCGACTCGACTCTTGATGCGCTTTACTCGCCTCAAGACTCACGAGATTGACATTGTCTCTCGAAGGTCAAGTCACAATGATGGCTTTAGTCACCGATCCCACTTCGGATCTTCTTCGAGTCGACACGTGGTTCTCCTAGTCGCTTCTCGTGACATAACCGATGATCGCTAGAGCGACTTGAGGATGAATGCCTAGCCCTCCTAGCTCGGAAGTTTTCCCATGCTTACAAGAGGAGGAGGGATGGTAAGAGAGGAGGTCTGTGATTTGTTTCAATGTGGTGGCCCCAACCACATCCGAGCAAACCGTCCCAAGCTTGGGAAGGGCAAAGGTGACTATGGCGGTCCAAGCAAGAACGACTACATCGACAAGAACCGCAACACGAAGCCCTCAAAGACTGACTCAAGGCAAGAAGAAGTTCCGCAACTTTGGGAAGGCTAAGAAGTCGCTCCATCGGCGTCCTCACCGCTCTCGACGAGCCGGACACCAACGAGGTGGAGGGGTGGAGGACGATGATGGGAAGGACGATCATGATCCCAAGGACGACGGCAACTTCTCCCAAGATGTGCTTCATGGCCCTCGGGCGAATCGAGCGACAATGAGTCAGATCCGACTCGACGAGGTTAGTCCCACTTATGACCAAATTAATGATGCTTTTCTTAAGCTAGGTAGATTCCATGCTAAGTCTAGGGCTAAGTGTGTTGGGTTGGAGAAGGAAGTAGTTAGACTATCACGGAGCTCACTTTACTTACATCCGCTCCCTCCCGTGATGAATGTGACACATGTCAGTGCTTTGATTGATGATATGGAAAACTAAGGACCTTACATGATAGTGTGTCCTCCGAACTTGACATGATTAAGGTAGAGAACATTAGCCTTCTTGCTGAATTAGAGATGAGTAGGATAGCACCTCCTTCATCCACTACGTTGAGGCTACCGCTTGCACCTCATGTGAGGTTAAGGACAATTCGCTTAGAGGTCTTTATACCATGTCGCTTGATCTCTCAAACTTGTGAAAATTGTAATAATCTCAAGATGAACCTAAAACGGCGATCACAAAATTGTTGAATTTCAAGTCGCGCTACTAGAGCCTGTTGTTTCTTGTTTAAATCGTCCTAAGTTAATCAATAACTAGAATCAGATCAAGCAGCTTCAAGAAATGATTGATCACAAGAATAAATTGGCTCAAGATGCTTCTAAGGACCTTGTTAGCTCACCTTGCAATCATTGTAATAAACTAAAATGTGATTTGGTTGCATTGGATGAAAAATGTGTGAAGCTAACTAAGGACCTTCTAGAGACACAATCATCCGCTTGTATTGTGTGTCTTTGGGAAGAAGTCTAAGGGTTTGGTAGAGACGCATAGTAACGTGAACCAATCACAGCAGAGGACTGTCCCTCAAAGTCGGTACCGTGCGTGCACAAGCCAATCTTTCCTCTCGTTGTTGGTTCTTCTTCTCGCTCCCTTATCTTCTGCGTCCCTTCTTCCCCTCGCTCTTCTTGCACTCTCTCTTCGGGAGTGTCAAGATCTTATGAACACTCTCGAGAGGTTTGTAGGAGGCAAGAAGAAGCTCAATCTCATTCTAGACAAATCTAAAATTTGCAGATTTAATCGTGGTCTAGGATATGATATCCGTGAGGATATGAGGAAGCATCCACCGCCGTGCTCAAAACCATAGCACTGTGTGATCAAAACTAAGCCCAGACCGAGAAAGTCAATTTTAAGTCGGCCGTTTTGTTCAAAGGATTTCTGACGAAGAAGGTGATCCCACCTCAGCTTCGCCCCTCGTAAGGCGAAGTATCATTGCACCTTCCGCGTAAAGATGGACATTTAGTTGATCATTGCTTCAGCGCCAAGATCGCTGAAGAGATCGTGTTGAGTCTCTTAGGAACATTGTGGTCACCCGGATCTTGAGTGCACCTAAGACCAACACGAGGTCTAGATTTGTTCCATCGATGATTTTGGGCAAGATCGAGGACTTGGTTTTTCCGAGTTTTCGATTTTCGTCCTCATGCTCCCTTTGGTCGTAATCTCCGCGTCCCGAGGGTAGATCTCGCTTCCTTTCGAGATAGCTACTCATGCGAGATCAAGATGATATCGCACTTCGACTCGCTCCTCCATAGCAATGGATCCAAAGAACAGCCGAGATCTTTTGACTTGTTGAGTGACAGAGCGTAGGGTAGATAGAGGTCAGTCTTGCTTGACTACTTCATCCGCTCGTCGTGTTACTCAAGATTGGGTGCCAAAATCACTGCGATTCACCCCAAGATCGAGACTTTACTCTGCTTGACTCTGTGGTCGCCGGCCGGGAAGGAAAGGTCCGGATTGTAGACTCCGTTGTTCACGCCATATGACCGTGAGTCTCGTTGGTTTTCTTCCCTAGCCCGCGCCGGTGATGAGACGATCACCTTCTGAGATGCTTCATTTGGGCGCGCCATCGCTAAAGGTACTTGTGAGCATTAATGATTCTTTTATTTTAAAAGATGTTGCCTTAGTAAGTAAGCCGCAGATAATCGCTTTCGCCTCTCGACCACCGATGACGGTTTCGAGGTGAGCTTTAAGAAAACAATTGCAAAATTCTTGATTCTTCTGTAGTCTAGTTTATGGATTTCTCGTTATGGGAGGATTTTTCGTGCTGATTTTTCCGATCTTCCGTGATCCTCTCCGATGTTTAATTGCTTCAATCCCGTGATTTGTCTTTCTCGCATAGGAGACTTGGTCATATAGGATTTGATCATCCGACCGAAGTTAGCGCCACGATCTCATTCGTGGTTTGCCAAACTCAAAATGGTCAAGGATCTTGTTTGTGCTCCTTGCAAGACGGCAAAATGGTTGCCGCTTCACATCCTCCATTCATGAAGACTATGACAGATGCACTGTGTCAATCGCCCATATGGACACAGAGGACCAAATAGAGTGCAATCGAGAGGAGGAAGTGGTACGTACTTGTCGTGGTCGATGACTTCTCGAGGTATTCTTGGGTGTTCTTCTTAGCCTCAAGGATGAGACGCTTACTCTTTTCGTGGTCTTTTGGTAGGCTTTCGTTGAGCTCCCAGTGCATTACGAGCAATTCGCAGACCGATAATGGCACCGAGTTCAAGAATTCCTACTTTGAGAGTTTTGTGGTGAGACAGTGTAGAGCACCGCCTCGCCTCCATACGCCCCCAACAAAATGGCGCTAGGAGAGGAAGAACCGCACCTTGGTCGAGATGGCCGTGACGATGCTTGATGAGTACTCTACACCTAGGAAGTTTTAATGAGGCAATTGCTACCGCTTGTCATGTTTCTAACAGAGTTTTTCTTCTGCACTCTTGCATCGCACTTCTTATGAGTTGAGATATGGGCGAAACCCAGCGCCTCGCATTTTCGTGTGTTTGGTTGCAAGTGTTTTATTCTCAAGTCCGGGAACCTAGATAAGTTCGAGTCACGATCTTGTGATGGGATCTTTCGGGTTACTCGACTTCTTCTCGTGCCTATAGAGTCCAGAATCGCGAATCTAGTAAATTGTTAGAAACTCAGGAGGTGACCTTCGATGAGGCCACCCAGGACTAGGCCTGATATCTCGTGTTCCTTAGAGCACCTCGAGTCCATCTTTGTGGACGATGAGGAGGATGGAGATGAGGGTTGTTTACCCGATCCAGCTTCCTTCTCTTCCTCTTGAGGTGCCCTCTTCCACCGCACTCGAGGAGATCACCCTTACCTTCTCGCTTCTTCCAAGCTAGTGGCTCTGTCCCTATCTCGTCTCGCTAATGAGGTAGAGGCCACTTCTTCATCTCACCCCGACCTCCAAGACACATTCAAAAGGACCATCCTTCGAGAGCAGATAATTGAGATCTTTTGAGCGAGTCACTGCTCAAAAGCGGCTTGTCTCTATTCTGCCTCCATTCTCGCCTTTGTTGCCTCGCTTGAGCCCAAAGACGCTTTGTCATGCTCTTCTCGATGAGTCATGGACTAACGCTATGCACGAGGAATTGGAAAACTTTGAAAGGAACAAGGTCTCGTCCCTTGTTGAGCCCCTCAAGGTCACAATATCATTGGGACCAAATGGGTGTTCAAGAACAAGCAAAGTGAAGATGGGTTAGTCATTCAAACAAGGCTAGGCCGGTAGCTCAGGGTACTCTCAAGTTGAGGGTCTAGATTTCAAGAGACCTTTGCCCTCAGAGCTAGACTTGAAGCCATTAGAACTCGCTTGCCTTTGCACTTCTAAGGGTTTCAAGCTTTACCAAATGGATGTCAAGAGTGCCTTCCTCAATGGCCTTATTGAGGAAGAAGTCTATGTCGATACCTCCCGGTTCGAGAACCCCAAATACCCTAACCATGTCTACAGCTTTCCAAAGCTTTGTATGGACTCAAGCAGCTCCCGAGCTTGGTATGAAAGGCTTAAGTCCTATCTCACGAGCCATGGTTTTGAGATGGGTAAAATTGACAAGACTTTGTTCATCCGCGCCTTGGCACCGATCTTCCGCTCGTCGCATCTACGTGGATGACATTATCTTTGGCGGCTCCTCGCATGCTCGCTTCCCGCTTTTCCATGTCATGAGCTCTGAGTTTGAAATGAGCATGATGGGCGAGTTGAGTTTCTTCCTTGGCTTCCAAATCAAACAGACTGGAGGGTACCTTTCTTCATCAAGGCAAATACACTCGAGACCTCCCGGCTGCTTTCGACATGAATGATGGAAAGCCATATCAACTCCAATGGCATCTACAACCGCTCGATCCGTATGAAGACGGCGAACCCGTTGACCAAAAGGATTTCAGAGCATGATAGGCTCTCTTGTACCTCACGACCTCGAGACCGGACATACACTTTTCTCGTGTGTCTTTGTGCTCGGTTTCGTGCTTCTCCTCGCAGATCTCACCGTCAAAGCGGTGAAGCGATCTTTCGTACCTTCGAGCTACCATTGACTATGGCATCCGTACTCTTCCTCTTCTTGTCTATCTCTTAGAGCCTTCTCCGATGCGCACTTTGTCGGTCAGAGGATAGATAGGAAGAGCACTTCGCACTTGTCAATTCATTGGCACTTCTCTCGTCTCCGGTCGCCGAGGAAGCAATCCGGTGTTGCGCAATCCACCGCAGAGGCCGAGCACGCTGTCGCAGCCTAGTTGTCAGAGTCAAGTGCTTTGGATGGTCTCGACCTGCAGGATTTCGGCTATCTATCGATCGCGTCCACTCTTCTCGTGATAACACGTCTGCGATTTGCATTGCCAAGAACCCAAAGGCAACATTCTCGACCAAGCATATTGATATCGATATCACTTTCTTAGAGACCATGTAGAGAAGGGTGACATTGTGCTCCAGCCAGGAGAGTGAGCACCAGCTGGCGATATCTTCACTAAGCCTCTCGGATGCCTTCCTTTTGCCACTCAAGGAGAGCTTAGTGGTTTGTCCTTACGAATCACTTTGTGAGGGAGAGCGCCAGCTACTATCTTATATTATATTATATTATATTATACGCTTACTCCTTTCTCGGTTTCATTTCTTTTAATATTTGGTCAAGTCCTTCCAAAGATAGGTTAGAGTGTTTCTCTTGCCACATTGCTTTGATCGCTACTTCTTGTCTTGTGCTTCTAGGATGTCGCTTATTAGTCTGTCTCTTCCTCTCTAAGTAGAGCTTACTCACTTCTTATAGGTTCTAGCAGGGTCGGGCCACCCTTGGGTAGACAGGACAAGTGTTTGCTCCTTAGTGTTTGTGTAGATCAGCTAATAGTCCTAGAATCATATGGGGTAGATAAGAATCTGTCTGAGCGATAGTTTTCTCTATATCTTTTCTATGCTCTAAAGGACTGCCTTTTCTGGTTTACTTATCAGATTCTCGTTTTTGTTCCTTTGGTTCAGGGGGAGTTACTCTTGGTTATTCCATATTCTTAATTGTGTCATAACTCAACCTGAATTAAAAGATGCATCTCACTCTAAAGGGAATCTGGATTTTTGTGTATTTCATCAAGCATTGCATGATAATCAAATGGAGCCTTGTTTATTATCCCTTATGATCTGCTTTTACTATTTTACATCTTGCCATGATTTATGCTAAACTGCTAGATCTATCATGACTTTTTATGTGTAGTTTAGTCTTTGCCATGCTAAGGTAATTAAAAATGCTTAACTTGAATTAAAATCTTGTCATGATAGCCCTTGAGACTAGTCTGGTTGAAACTATCCTTTTATGATTTTCGCCATGTCAAGTAGGCTGAGTTGAGTCCTGAATCTCTTTTGAACTTTTGAGTAAGCTATGTCGCTTGTTAAGAAACATGACTTATCTCTAATCACCGGTCTAAAAACTTCAAAAGCAAAATGATCTCTTTTGTGCGAAAAACCGATCTCACCAAATCTTTCTCATGAGACGGCTTGCCATTGCACTAGGCATGAACTCGTGGGGAGCCTTGATGACCTAAGATCACCTCCTTAAGTCTGTTGCTTTGGAGTGGTCGATAAGGCTTGGGATCTAGCACATGGTTTAAAAATGGTTGAAGCTCAGAGGCGCTTGTGGATGGCACCTAGTCCAGAGCTTGCTTTATCGAGATAAAACCTTAAAGAGCCTTAAAATATAAAGTCTTAAAAAAAATGTGCTAAAATTGCTTATCATCAAAGAGACCAAGTTTTGGATAAAATGAGTCCTTCTTCAACTAGTAGCACTCTAAACTGTTCAGTATGAGTCTTCTTGGTTCAACTTAGATTATTTGACATGGCTTGCATCATCCTTGGATATCTTTAGCTAGATTTCAATCTTGACTTATTTGACTGCTAAAGAATCGATCATTAATCGATTATGGACTTTCTGTCTTAGCTTTGCTATACATCAATTGTCATGATCTTGATAGCATTCTTCTGTGTTATGGCTTGGTGTAATACTCTAATAGTCATTTTGGATAATCTACATGGCTCCTAATGCTTAAAATGAACTTCATATAGTCTTTTCCTCCTTTTCTACATATTGATGATTTTATTGCCAAAGGGGAGAATTTTTGTGAGAAAGCCTTCCCGAGAAAAGCCTTGAGTTTTGTGCTAAAATTGCTCCTTCATCTCATCTCAAGTCTTTCTTTTGTCAACTTGGTCTTGAGCTTAACTACTCTTGTTTAGACCTTGGTTGACGTTAAACTCAAACTCATCTTATGCTTTTTCGGTGTTTGTCAATATACTCATCAAGGGGAGATTGAGAGACCATGTGAGAGGTCCTCCACTGAGTGATGAGTATTTGACAAGTGTGTTGATTAGATTGAGAGTTGGGTTTTAGGTTTGACCGATTCTGGTCGAGTCGTGGTAATCGAACTACCGCTGTGTATGGAGCGGAAGTTCGATAAATCGAACTACCGTGTTAGAAATAGGATCTTCCGATTAATCTGAAGTTTTGGTCTCGATCAAGGAAATCGGAACTTCCGCACAAGGGGTAGCGAGTGTCCGATATTTCGACATTGAGTGTTCTCTCGTTGCTAATCGAATTAAATATTTGGAAAATCGGATGTTCAAGATCGGAAGTTCCGCAGCGGTAAGCACGGAACTTCCGATAATTCGACAGTGCGGATAGTTCGAAATCGGAACTTCCGCCGTGGTAAGCGCGAACTTCCGATTGTGTCCGAATCGCGCGTAGAAGGTTAAATTGTGATTTTGATTTTGTATGAGTTTGAGTCTTATACAAATATTGATGCTATGATATTGTGCAATGCTATGTGATGTGTTTTTGTCTCGTGTTGACCGCAGGCATCAAGATGGAGTCGTGGCGAGACACGTGGACCGGACTAGGCGCCGGAGGCATTGAGGTCGAACGGCCGGGATGTGTCAAGATGGCGTGAATCTTGAAGCGCTTGCGTAGTCGTGCACAACAAGGTGTACGGAGGCTTCGAGAAGATGCGCAAGGGGCGAAGGGTCTTTTCGCAAAGCGGCAAAAGTGGAGGCGGTTCCGACGGGTGTAGCGGGCTTAATGGGTTGAGGCCCATTAGCCAAGGCTATAAATAGGGAGAACCCCGGAGTTAGGGTTAGACTTTTGGGAGAAAGAAAATTAGGGTTAGCCTTAGCAAAAGGTTGGTTTTGCTTTGAGAGTTTGTTGAGAGAGAATGAATCAAAATCTTGTAATCATTCCTCCGTGGTTCCTTGTAATCTTTTGATTTCTATTAATGAATCTCGAGGTTTTGATTACTTGCCTATGCCTTTCTATTCCCTTTCTCGCTCATGTTGAATAGTTAAGGTTTTGATGTATCTTTTGATTCGTCGTATGAAATAGCATGAAACTTAATATCTAGAGTCGCTTTGTTATTGCTAATGGATTCCCAAAGTCTCATGAACTAAGAATCGAGAATCGTGTCTATTTTGGGTTTTGGTCTTTCTTGCCCCTTCTTCAAGAAATCCGGTTTTGGTTCGATTATTGAATCTTTGGTTGCGATTCTTCTCCATAAGGTCAAGATGGTGTTTAGGATGATGTCCTGTAAAACTTGACTCGAGAAGAGCATTCAAGATTAAGTAGTTTGATTTTTGAGCAAAACCCGAACGCTCGTTTTAGCCCAGATAATCGGAACTTCCGATTTTAGGCAATGGTAGTAAGCGTTTAACTTCCGCTATACATCAAGGAACTACCGCAGCGGAACTACCACGTTGTACTTCCTAACTTCCGATTTCCGTAAGAACAAACAAACTTGGTTTTGTTATTTGATCTTGCTTCATTTACTTTCTTTAGATCTTCGAGATCTTTGTAGGTCGGTTTTAAATACAAGAAAGGGGAGTATTAATTTTAGGCACCATTCACCCCCTCTCTGCCATTTCGGTCCTTCGATTTCGGCCATCGCATATATATAGGGGGACGTGAGGAGTTCAACCTAGGGTTGTGCGGCCGTGGGAAGAGGCGTACACAACCTGGACTCCAACCTCAACACGCTTACAAGGCCCTATTAAGTCCAAAACAGTGACGTAGCACCTTATTTACTATTTATGTCGCGTATCTCTAGTCGATGACCTGGTCGTAGGACTGGTCCTAAGGTGGTCTTGAGGAGTCCAAGCTATCTCTAGTCGTAGATGGTGTCCAACGAGCACTGGGATCGGCGAGTACTGGTGAAATTGATCGTATGCCTCCTTGAACTGGTCGTACACCCCACGGAACTGGTCGTAGACCTTCTTGAACTGGTCGTAGTCCTAGATTCCTAAGTACAAGTAAATTATTTCCGTTAGGCAGCATCATAGAGTTCTCAAATAATACACTCAGCCCTAGAAATGAATTTACATGATAAATAAGTTGACGAGCACATACCCGAGTAATTGGACCTTGCACATCATTTAAAGTAGTAGAAAGAGGAGTGTTCATATCAGTAGAAGTGATGTACTCATCATCCTCCCCTTCTTGAATTGGAGTCGTCATCGACTCAAGATCATCCTCTGCGCCCAAGAAAGGCCGCAAATCTGCAATGTTAAAGTTGGAGCTAACCCCGAAATCTGCAGGCAAGTCTAACTTATATGCATTATCATTAATACGTTTAAGAACTTTAAAAGGACCATCTGCACGTGGCATGAGTTTAGTCTTTCTCAATTCAGAAAATCGTTTTGTACGCAAGTGTAACCACACAAGATCACCAGGTTCAAAAGAAACATACTTGCGTCCCTGACTACCAGCAACTTTATATTTAGCATTCATAATCTCAATGTTCTCTTTCGTTGTCTCATGCATCTTTAGTATCAACTCAGCACGTTGTTGAGCATCAAAATTTACTTTCTACGAATTTGGAAGAGGTAACAAGTCGATAGGTGCACGAGGGATGAATCCATAAACAATCTCAAAAGGACACTTCTTTGTGGTAGAATGCAGCGAATGATTATAAGCAAATTCCACATGAGGCAAGCAGTCCTCCCACATCTTTAAGTTCTTTTTAAGCACAACCCTAAGCATAGTGGACAAAGTTCTATTGACAACCTCAGTTTGTCCATCGGTTTGGGGATGACAAGTAGTGAAAAATAACATCTTAGTCTCCAATTTACCCCCCACAAGGTTCTCAAAAAATGACTAAGAAAATTAGCATCACATCTGAAACTATCATATTTGGAATACCATGTAAGCGAACAATTTCCTTAAATAATACATCAGCAACATTTGTAGCATCATCACTTTTATGACATGGTATAAAATGAGCCATCTTAGAGAATCTATCCACGACAACAAAAATATTACCCCTCCCCTTCTTTGTTCTAGGAAGCCCTAAAATAAAGTCCATAGAAATATCTTTCCAATGTATGCTTGGAACATGAAGAGGCATGTATAAACCATAAGGATTAAGTCGTAACTTAGCTTTTTAGCACGTGGTGCAACGGGCAATGAAGCGTTCGACGTCACGCCTCATCTTTGGCCAATAAAAGTGGTGGGTCAGAATGTCCTCGGTCTTCTTCACGCCGAAGTGACCCATCAATCCTCCTCCATGCGTCTCCTGTAACAACAAAAGACGAACGGAGCTAGCTGGAATGTATAACTTGTTAGCACGGTACACGAACCCATCATACACCACAAATTTATTCCAACTCTTTCCCTCTTGACAATTTAGCAACACATATTTAAAATCAACATCATGCACATATTGCTCCTTTATTGTCTCTAATCCAAAGATTTTGAAGTTAAGTTGTGAAAGCATGGTATATCTCCTAGACAAAGCATCAGCTATCACATTTTCTTTGCCCTTTTTATATTTAATGGCGTAGGGAAAAGACTCAATAAACTCAAGCCACTTAGCATGTCTGCGGTTCAGGTTGGTTTGACTTCGAATATGCTCCAAGGATTCATGATCAGAATGTATTACAAACTCTTTGGGCCATAAACAATGTTGTCATGTTTCCAAAGTTCGAACTAGAGCATATAATTCTTTATCATAGTTAGAATAGTTCAAACTAGGACCACTTAGTTTTTCACTAAAGTAAGCAACAGGTTGTCCTTCTTGAATTAACACACCACCAAGACCTATGCCACTAGCATCACATTCTAATTCAAAAGTCTCGAAATCGGGAAGTTGAAGCAAAAGGGTATGTGTTAGTTTATCTTTGAGAGCGTCGAAAGCTTGTTGTTGTATGGTGGCCCATGTAAAAGGTACTCCCTTCTTTGTAAGCTCATTCAGCGGTGCAGCGAGGGTGCTGAAATCCCAAACAAAACGCCGATAGAAACCAGCGAGCCCTAGAAAACTCCGCACTTATGTGACCATTTTAGGAGGCGGCCAACACTGGATAGCGACGATCTTGGTTGGATCAACTTCGATGCCCTGTGGAGTGACAACATAGCCAAGAAAAGAGACTCAATCCGTGCAAAAGGTGCACTTCTCAAGGTTACCAAACAAACGTGCATCTCTCAAAACATTAAAAACAACACGTAAATGATCCATATGCTCTTCATATGACTTGCTAAGATCAGAATATCATCAAAATAAACCACCATAAATTTTTCAATGAAAGCACGCAAAACTTCGTTCATCAAACGCATGAAAGTGTTAGGTGCATTAGTTAAACCAAAAGGCATCACTAACCATTCATATAGTCCGAACTTAGTTTTAAATGACGTTTTCCATTCATCTCCCAATTTCATTCTAATCTGATGGTACCCGCTACGCAAGTCAATCTTTGTGAAGAGAATAGAACCACTCAACTCATCAAGCATATCGTCTAACCTAGGAATGGGATGACGATACCGTATTATGATATTATTAATGGCTCTACAGTCAACACACATACGCCAACTACCGTCTTTCTTAGGAACCAAAAGAACAGGAACAACACAAGGACTAAGGCTCTCCTGTACGTACCCTCGGTCCAAAAGGTCTTGGACTTGTCGTTGAATTTCCTTTGTCTCTCCTGGATTGGTCCTATACGCCGCACGGTTTGGCAAAGTCACTTCCGGGATTAAATCAATTTGGTGTTCAATCCCTCTAATAGGTGGCAGTCCCGGGGGTATTTCAGCTGGAAACACATCCTCATATGCCTGCAAAAGGTTAGTGACAGCAGATGGCAAAGAGCTAGATATATCATCAAGTGAACATAAAGCTCTTTACAGATCAAAGCATAGCATGGCATGTCATGATGGAAAATTGTAGCAAGATCATATTTGGTTGCAAGCAGGACACAACCCTTTAATTTAATTCCCTCGGTCCTAGAGCTAGGTGCCAACCGCTCTTTCTTAGGTGGGAAAACACTCTTCACTACTTGCTGATTTTCAGACTCATGTTCAAGTTCTTTCTTCTTATTTTCAATTAACTCTTTATCACAATTCACAATTTCAGTAGGCGTCAAAGGTAGCAAGGTTATTTTCTTTCCTTTGTGCATAAGAGAGTATTTATTACTTCTACCATGATGAGTTGTATCGGTGTCAAATTCCCATGGACGACCTAATAAAAGAGAGTAGGCTTGCATAGGTACTACGTCGAAATCAGCAACATCATGATATGAACCAATAGAAAAATGCACTCTCGCAGATTGTGTTTCCTTCACCTTACCGCTGTTATTGAACCACTGAATGTGGTATGGGTGAGGATGCGCACGTGTGGTCAAACCAAGCTTCTTGACCAATCCTGAATTCACCAAGTTATTGCAGCTTCCGCCATCAATTATAACACGAACACGGCAATCCTTAACGATGAGGAATATCTAAAACAAATTATGACGTTGTAGCGTCGCCTCTTGCTCTCTTTGAGTGCTCAATACTCGCTGCACAATTATAGTTCTATAATTTTCCGTAGCAGCGGCACCTAAAATTTCCTCACCATCGCTATCTGCCTCATGTTCACCATCATTACCTGCAAGGTTAGCTGCAAGAACGTATTCATCCTCAATATCACTAGCACATACGTAACCACCGTCTTCTGTCGCAATGTACGCTCGCTGACTTGGTCAATCTCTCATGAAGTGGCCCATTCCTTTACATCGGTGGCACACAATTCCTGTTGTACGACCTGTGGAAGCAACTGATGACGAGCTCATACCGGTGCTCGCGACATCGGTAGATTTACTCGCCTCGGTGCGCGTGGATGGGTGGTGGCGGTGCTGCTAAACGCGTCCTACTCACGGAGGGGCAGCAGACCGAAAAGCATGAGGTGGGGCTGTCTTGGCTTGTCCCAGCGTTGATCTCGATGTAGACGTACTGCCAAAGTTGCTCCTAGTCCTTTGTTGTCTACCCTGCAATTCCTTTTCTGCCAAACAAGAAAGTTGGAACAACCTATTAATATCATTATAGTATTTGTAATCAATTATGTCCTGAATCTCACGCCTTAAACCACTATAAAAACGAGCCATCTTATCCTCCTCATTCTCAACAACATTACAATGCAGCATGCCTATTTGTAGTTCTTGATAATATTCCTCGATAGATTTATTACCTTGGTCTAAGCGCTGTAATTTCTTACGCATATCACGTTTATAAGCAGGAGGAACAAATCTAGCATGCATAGCTACCTTCAATCTATCCCATGTATATGGTGTTAAGCCAGAATTAACCACTTGATTCCATCAAATGGTAGCCAAATATTTAAATTCACTAGTAGCTTGTCTGACCCTATGCACTTCAGGAACTAGATGGACATTAAATTTTTGTTCAACTGTCATCTCCCAATCTAGATAAATTTCAGCATCATAAACACACACAAAGGATGGTATGGTAAATTTAACTTTAGCAAATGGGTCATCATTAGCATGAGTATTGTGGTGCTGAAAATTATTACCTCTCATACCATGACGGTTGTGATGTAAGCGGTGCCGTTGACGTGTATCTTGGTCAGCAAACACAGCACCGATATCACGGTTTCTCCCCTCATTATCATCTCCCCCTCAAGATCTTGGGCTGCATCGTGATCATACTCACGTCCAATATTTGGTGGCAGGTTCACAATTCTTTCAAGGTGTGTAGTGAGCGCTGAAATGTAATCGTGGTAGCTTGAAGCTTCCTGTTGATGTCCTCATGAATGGTAGTGCGTTGTTCATCCAAGAGCGTCATGAGCTCTCCTTTTACAACACATTCTTTCTCATCAGACGTCTCATCTGCCATGGTTAGAAGAAAACAAAAGACAACACAAAGGTATTATCCCTATCAACTACTAGGTGATGGAAGGTCGAAACACACACTCTCAAGCGTCTTACCACACTCTTACAAGTGTTCTTACCAACGCAGCAGGTGGTACGACCGGTGGCTGATTCGTGATACCTTGTCGAGAGTTGGTATGATTGCAAAAGGGGACCTGTTCTGATCAAGAGTAGGTGGAGCTCGAAATGCACAATATGTAACAAGGATTAGCAAAAACCGTAACCTGATTAGCAAAGTTGAATAAAAGTCCAAAGTACCTGTCACGGTTGCTGGTCAAAAAAATATCCCTAGCCCTAGCACAGCACTGATCGATAACAAGGACTAGATACAAAGGATTCAAAGGATACAAGGCTGGGAGTGGTCGATTTGATTCTTCTTCTTCTCTCTTTTTTTTGACTGCCGAAACTCAACCTAGAGTTCCCTTTTTTTGCTGCTGAAACCCAACCTAGGGTTCCCTTTTTTTTTTTGCCAATGTGACCTTGACTCAAACTCTTCAAAAATCCTCTTCTAGGTCTATGGATATATATGGGTCATAAACTTTTTGTAGAAGGCAGGGGTATACAGGTAATTAAAAGATACTCTCTCTCTCTCTCTGAACTTTGGCTATGGAAATTCTTCTCGGACTTTGTGTGGCAGGCACGATATGATGAGTATGTGGGGTGTCCGAGAGCAACAAGAAACAAAAAGGGTGGTCGGGGCGGAAATGAGTAGATGGTCGAACCTGAGTAGGTGGTCGAATCCGACTAGGTGGTCGAACACGAGGAGGTGGCCGAAAAAACGGGGGTTGTTCGAATAGGTGGTGGCGCGGCCAGGATGGATGGTGGCACGGCGGGCAACGGTGTTGACTAGAAACCAAGAACATGACTCAAAACCAGCAACACGACTTAGACAAAGGACACCAATTCAACAACACGAAACAAAGAACGGAAATTGCAAAGCCACAATGGGTGATGGGACAGCGGAAGAACACGACGAACAAAAATATTTTGTGGGGCAATTTTCTGGAGGTTTAGGACGATGGAAAACAACTAATCTAATAGGGGAAAAAATTGTGATTACCTAACGGGCAACTTTTGCTCTGATACCAACTGATGTGACGGTGGCCCGATCTTCTGAAAGGTACTGATAAGTCGATTGTGGAGAACTCAACGTTGATGATCCAAGGCTCACCGCATGTATCAAACCTCGCAATCACTACACCACTGCTCCGATGGTTATCAATCGTGCCGAACGCGGTTGACCTCGCCAAGAAGGCTATCTCCTGCATGTGAATCGAGAACACAAGCAAGAAAGTAGAAGATGCAATCTGATATTCTATTGCAAATATAGATGAAGCTCACAATGTGGGGTTCCTCAACCGAACGTGCGGTGAGACTGCTAAGCAAAATAATCTCAAAGAAAAACCCATCCTAAACTATGACGGCTACTGTATATATATAGAGGGACGTGAGGAGGTCAACCTAGGGTTGTGCAGCCCTGGAAGAGGTGTACACAATCTGGACTCCGACCTCGACAAGCTTACAAGGCCCTATTAAGTCCAAAACGGTGACATAGCACCTTATTCACTATTCATATCGCGTATCTCTGGTCGGAGACCTGGTCGTAGGACTGGTCCTGAGGTGGTCTTGAGGAGTCCATGCTATCTCTGGTCGTAGATTATGTCCAACGAGTACTGGGCTCGGTGAGTACTAGCGAAACTGGTCTTAGGCCTTCTTGAACTGGTCGTAGACCCCGCGAAACTGGTCGTAGACCTTCTTGAACTGGTCCTAGTCCTAGATTCCTAAGTACAAGTAAATCATCTCCGTTAGGCAGCATCATAGAGTTATCAAATAATACACTCAGCCCTAGAAACGAATTTACGTGATAAATAAGTTGACGAGCACGTACCCGGGTAATTGGACCTTGCACGTCATTTAAAGTAGTAGAAAGAGGAGTGTTCATATCAGTAGAAGTGATCCTCATCACATTGTACCAAAGTGGAACAAGATAATATACCTTGATTCCCTACTCAACAACAACCACGACTTCACCCTTGTGCAAGAAATACTCGACATGTATGCTCATTTCCTTTATACATAACTCTATTGTAGTCCTCCTTCGTTTGAAATGGCCGAGGATAACTTTTTGGAATCATGTAGGTCGTTCATCTCCTATGTTGCCAGGGGAGGGGGCCCCAAGGAATCGAGCGCCACACTACAACACAGGACGTGATTCCCGATACTCGCTACAACACAATAATTCTATATCATACTTCATAATAATGTCTCTCGAACTGACTATATCTATATATGTAATTCTATTTTTGTAGTGCCACCAGCAACTACAAAGCAACCTATGTGCATTCTACGTTTGCCGTCATATCCAGAAAATTATGAGTGTTAAGAAGAATGATCAAAAGGTTTGTCAAGCTTGCAATAATTATTTCCTAATTATCAATTTAAATATATATGCTTACTACTTTACTCCTCCTAGCGACAAGGCATGACAATCAAATCAAGTACATTTGATCTGAATGAACTCTCGGACGTTCGAGGATGCCTCACCACCTTCATCATGACGGAGATCATTGACTCGAATGGAGAGTTTCATTCCTCCAACGACACTGCTTAATACATGTTCAAGCAATTGATTCAACTGTAATTCACTTTGAGTTGTAATTCAATTGTAACTCTAGCAACAATACATAAACATTTTTTGTAATTAATTTAGAGTTGTAATTCACTTATATATGATTTATCTGTTTTCTGCTTGCTTGTTTTCAGAGGGCATGGCTAGCATTTCCTGAAGCTAGCCGAAAAACGAAAAACCTATTTAGGTATAGAACGAACTATCACATATAGTTTTGTGGTATAAATCGTCTGTGAAGGCGTACTAGCACTGACGGCTACCACAAACAACTATCTGTGATACGTCGGATATCACATACGATTCTTTTTACTAATCGTCTGTGATATGTCTCCAATCACATACTGTTGGTATATATAACCATCTGTGATGGCTAACGTTTCACGGATGGTTTTTTGTAGAAGCTTTCTATGATAGTAGGTCTTCACATATGGTTTTTTAGTAGAAACCGTCTGTGATAGTAGGCCTTCTCAGACGGCTTCAACCAAAAACCGTCTGTGTTGCGAATTATCACAGACGGCTTCTGCAAAAAACCGTCTCTGTTGTGACTTATCACAGACGGCTTATAAATCGTCTATGATAACCGTCTGTTATCACATAAATAAATTCAGACGGTTCAGAAATCGTCTGTGATGACGGTTTAAAACCGTATGTGAAAACCCTTTATGTAGTAGTGGTGCAAGTGTGCAACCTCTTATCAGTTGTGCAGTGTAAGTAGGGATAAATGAAGGGATAAATGAACCACAATACAATAACAGCAGTTCCTTAAATTGCTCCCTGCTTCATCAGAAACTAATAAATCCTGCAATTTATAACCCAACACCAAGAGCTCATGCGGCAAGCATAAAAGGAACTCCTGCAAGAGACGTGCTCCTCCAAAAATGAGATTTGTCAAGTGACTGAACCATTTTTTATTTTTTATTTTTTATTTTTGAAAAAGGGTTATGACTGGAACAAAATGAGATGGCCATAGTCCGGGAAACCCCAATATTGCCTATTTTATACAGCGCTCAAAGAAATTAGAACACCAGGTCGGGAAAAAACGCATAGCATCTCCTGATTTCGTCAACCCAAGGAAGAAAAAAAAGAAGAAGAATGAATCTTAGAATCATTCATTAACATCCGGAGCAACGAATTAGAAATCTAGAGCACAAATTCGCAGCGACGAACCAAGAACATGAGGCACACGAGCTGAAACTGGTTAGGGCAGCTTAGACGTCAGTTACAGCAAACTGAGAACAACTGACGGAGGAGATAAGCAGAGGAGGGGCGGATGCGAAACGCACCTCCCAGAGTTTGGGGTTGGCGACGAGGGCGGGGTCGCACCGGGGGCTGACGGGGAGCAGGGCACACGCGTTGCACCATCTCCCGTGGCGCCATGTCAGGACCCGCCAATTTCCTTTAATAGCTTCCAATGCAGCTCTTCTTCCTTGTTGAAGTGTCCTCCTTATCTCCTCAGTTGCAGAATCCAGTAACATAACCTCATTGACTAGAGGGGGGTTTATACCATATAGTGCTTCAAAAGGAGTCATCTTCAATGATGTGTGAAGAGAAGTATTATACCACCATTCGACTTGTGTCAACCAAGTGTTAAAATAATTGTCAAGGCATTGGTTGACTCTCTCGGTTTGACCATCAGTTTGTTGGTGGTATGCACTACTTAACCTCAACTTGACCCCTCTTGAATAACTCTTGTCAAAGGGTACTAGTGAATATCCTATCCCTGTCTGAGATGATCATTGTTTGTAAGCCATGCTGTTTGTAAATGTTGTCCAAGAAGAGATCAACCACATGTTGTATTGTGAATGGATGCTTCAAGGATAGAAAATGGGTATACTTTGTAAATCTGCCCACAACCACTAGGATTACATCCTTGTCTTCTAATTTGAGTAACCCTTCAATGAAATCAATAGTGATATGAGCCCATGCCATATCAGGGACAGGCAATGTTTGCAGCAACCCTGGATAGGGAATGTTTTCAGATTTAGTCTTCTGACAGACGACACATTCCTTCACAAATGCATTAGTCTTAGTTTTCATGTTTGGCCAATAGAAAAGTAATTTCATTCTTTGGTAGGTGGCTCTTTCACCTGAATGCCCTCCCAATGCTGAATCACGGAAGGGGAATAATAATTTTTTCTGAGCTGTGTATTATTGTCTGTCGTGGCAAACAAAGACTAAACAGTAAGAGAAAAGGGGACCTCCGTTACTTTCGGGGGAGCCGAAGGATCCTCGGAAAGGGGATCAGCAGTCGATGAATAGATACTGATTGTTTTTATTTAATAACCGAAAAAAACTCTCCCTTTTACATGGGGGTGCTTCCCTATTTATAGCCCTATGTTTACATTACTATCCTTCCCCTATAGGAATGTTATATGCGTAGGGGCTGCAGGGACCTTTCCTCCCCCTACACCTAGGTCTTGGCCCACTAGAGGTCTTCCCCGCTTGGTCCACTGGCTAGTGCACCAGTCCACCAAATACCGAGAGCTCCATTATGGGGCCCTTCTGTCTTCTCCAAGGTGGCCCGAGGGCTTTGAGCCATGAGGCGCCGAGGACCTCCAGGGTGCTTCAGATCTTCTCCGAGGTGGTCCGAGGGCTCGCTACTGGCTTCGCGAGGGATGCTTCGGGTCTCCTCCAAAGGTGGCTTTGACTGGTCGTTGGGGTTGGTGGGTTCGCCCCTACGACAAGCCTCTCGCAGTCGAGGTCGTGCTTCGTCAAGGTTGAAACCGCGCCGCTCTTCCCGGCGGTCCAGCATCCGCCCCTTCGACCGCAAAGCGTTGTTGCCCGTCGCGGTGCGCGGTTACATTCTATGAAAAATGGTGCTATCGGTGTGCCCTTTAAGGTTGTCGCTGTTCGTGTTCAGGTGAGTGCGGTACACGCATAGGCTTGCAATTGGTTCACGTTTGTTCGTTTTTCGTGTCGTTTGGTTTTTTGTGGTCGGTTGGCTATAAATAAGGGATGTGCCATCCCCTTTCGCTACCCTGCATTTGATTGCTTTCCAATTCCGTCTTTTGTTTCCTTCTCTTGCCGTGGTTGTTGTGATGATGAAGCGTTCTTGAGCTAGCGGGCCCTCTTCGGTTCTAACGAACGAGATGGGCCGATCAGTTGTTACTCCGACGATTCTGCGGTCACTTGTAGATGAAGGCAAGATTACTGACTTGTCCCTAGTACGAGCGCTTGGTTCGGAGATGGTGCCGGAGCCCCAAGATGACGAGGTAGTCATTTTTGTTGTCTTCTTGGACGTGGGCCTCCAGTTCCCTTGCGTTGAGCTGGTGGCTTGCGCGCTTCGGCTGTACCAGGTGGAGTTGGCGCAGCTGACGCCAAATTCAATTGTGAAACTGGGCGTTTTTGAGTGGGTTATGCAATCGACCGGAGCGACCGGAGAAGGTCGTGCCCTCGATTTGATTAACCTAATCAGAGAAAGCAACTCACCTAATTGAAGTCTTTCCTTTCTGTCCATAGTCCTGCCCTCTAGAAGGAATTTTTTAGTGTTGCTCTGTTCCTCACTCTTGCTACCAGTACATGACAATCGAGATTGACAACAAAGGTTAGGCAACTTGTTTAAGCAAACCCTTTTCTTACTATTTACTTAGTTTATATGATTAAACTAAGCAAATACTCAGGGGCTAGGATAAAGTTGCAAACATGACTTCAATTCTGAGTCTTAAATGTTTGATTCTCATTTCTGCTTATTGTCTTATGAGTTACTAACTGCTCGAAGAGACAAACTGCAGGAAATGAAGCTTTATCTACATAAACAAGAAATTATTTTTATAAGGGAAATCATAATACAAACTACTCTAATGAGGGAGATCGAATTTGCATCCCCTCCGTGACCTTCTTGCTGATCGGCTGCACTTCTTCGATCGCCAGTCGCCTCGCTTGTGGTAGTCAAGTCGGCTTCGATTGGTTGAAGATTAAGACTCCGGTCATGAGTCTAAAGTTTTGCAAGAGCATAACTTACGGTGTGTCGGACCCGGATTTTGTAAATCCAAATCCTCTGTGAAATCTCTGTGCTATTCCCTGGATCAGTAGATAGCACTTCACAAGCACATTGCTGAATCAAACCATACATGGCGTAAAATCATTGCATTCATTAATTTACACATCGAGTTTACATAGACCGCTTGGTCGGTTTTTACAATAAGGGCGAACAGCCAAATGAGTACCTTACAAAAGATAGCGGAAGCGACAACGGAAGCAAGGGGGGGTGAGGGCACATCTTACCGCAGGCAAGTGACTGGGGAACCCGTGTACTCCCGATATTATCCGAATTCCCCGGACAATATAGGAGGTACACAAGAACCGACTGAGTCACTAGACTGGGTGAGACTAGAACAACTAAGGACCGCACTACGCTCAACGATTCCTCGAGTCTTGGACTTCGGATCCTCGTAGTAGTCGTAGTCTTCGTGTCTTCCTACTCGAGGATTTGGGAGAGAGCGAGGATGAGCACAACTACTGTGCTCATGAGCCCACACAATGATGCAATAATATACATGCAAGGTGTAACAAGGTTGGCTCGGGTTCTTTTATTTGCGTAAGCAAGATTTGTAAATACAGATATTAGAAAATTTCTATCACTTAGCATTTTAACCAAATTGCATTTCTAAAGAGATTAATTGTGCAAGAAGTAATAACAAAGCAGAGGTTCCTCCATCTAAACTCGTCTCATGCTTCATTTGATTGGAGCTACCTCCATACATTAACAACACCGGATCGACGATCCAGTGAAAAGTCAAATCTCAGCCCGACCGGTTTTCATATCACCCACAAAGGTTTTTCAAATAGAACTAACTCAAGTTACGCTCCCATGTCCGCCTTTGACCGTAGGCGCCACTGCTTAAAACAGCTTTGACTCGCAGAGGTTATACACTTTACCCACAAGAGACAATCATACTCGTTACCCCACATGATTCCGTAGTCATGTAGTTGAGTGATCGTCCACAAGAACCTTTCAATCCACTTCGCCTTTCCATCATCTCACCCATATGGGGTTGCGCCCATAAGTTGTGCGGGATGTTCACCACTACGACGAGCGTGGTGGCGACCTCACCCTGTCCCTTCCCTACCATGCCCTGCACCGCTCCTCCACCAAAGAGATGACTTTCGTGGTTCGATAAATTTACTAAGCCAAGTTGCATTTTGCGGACTTGTGGTTGTACTTGTTTTACACGGAGGTCATGACAAGATTAAGTCCTTAATCCACCTGCACGGCTCATACCACATACCATCGCTCTCGTGTCTGACAAGCACCCACCATTCTCTCCATCCGCCTGATGTAGTATTAGCAAGTTTTAGGGTTTTGGAGAAGTATAAAACAAATTATCCAACCAGTCCACTATTCTCCTCAATGACCGCCCAAAACATTTGTCATGATTAAAGGATGATGATTTGGGGTAAAATACCCCTGACTTAAACAAGTCTAGCATGGCGTTTAAGTACGACCTATAACTAGTATGTTACCAGGTATTTACTAGGGTGACAAGGATATTGGGAGTTCATCTTCCAAGGAAAATGGCATAATAACTTATTAATCAACAAGTAGGCATTTAACTACCTTAGAGTGTTTGACATATATTTGCATAGAAATTAGAGCATGCAATTTAATATTTTGAACGAATATAATTTGCATAAAATGTGGGATCAACATGATCAAAGTGTTGACTACGCTGGGATAAAGGTAGAAGGGTCTAGGTATTCTTGAGCTTGTCCAAGTGGAGGTCTCCGCGTCTTCAACCCTACTCGAGGCGGTCCGCATTTAAAAGATACAACAACAAAAAGAGAGCAAATAAATACAAATCACCAAGCAAATGAACTCCAATTTAAATAAGACCAGTGCCATTAGCAAGATCTTGATTTTAGAAAATTTTAGGAAAAAGATTCATAATTTTTGGAGCTATAATGAGGGAGTTATGGATTTTTGAAGTTTTAAACCGGATTTACAATTGACTGGAAAATCAGAAATGGCTGGAAAAACGTGGAGCTGACACGTGGCGGGCTTGCGCAGGGGCACCGGTCCACGCGCACTGTGGCGTGGGCCGAAGGCCAACACGCACTTGCCGGTCCACGCGCGCGACGGTCTTCAAAGATGTGTCTCTGCCCACACGCCACCACGGGAGGAAAATCGGTGGTTAACTCGGCGCCACAAGAACCGGGGCCACGCGTCCGGCGAGGCGGACGGTCCTAGCGCTAATTAACCGTGATTAAACCTTTGCGCACAAGAACACTCCCAAAGAACGAGCTACTGATGCTTTTGCCGTCCGACAACGCGCAGCAGGGAGAGAGCCGCGCAGCTGCGCGTCGCGGCGGGGAGAGGGCGGCGCGCCGGGTTGCCCAAATGGGTTCCCCTCGGAGGCGGTCCCTGGTGGCGGCGGCGGCGCCGAGGATGACCGAGCGGCGCAGCTCGAAGCGGCGCGGCGGCGGAGCTCGGCGAGGCGGGAAGGAGACGGGTGGCGACTCGACGAGACCGGGAGCACGGGTCGGCGAGGTCCTCCTCACCACCTCGGCCGACAATGGCGCGGAGCCGGTCGGGTGAGAGATCGGCGGTGAGTGGGAGGCGGCGGGCGCGGAGAAGAAGAAGCCGATCCGAGCTACGGTGGTCCGGAGGCTTCGGGCTTGGAGGGGAGCACTCCTGGGTGGTGGTGGCGCACGGTGACGGGGTAGCGGCACCGAGGGGATCGCCGGGGAAGGAAGGTCAATGGTGGGGTGCTCACCGATTTGGGGAGGTTCGGGTGTTCGGCGGTTTCTCAGAGGCACTTACCGGGCGGGGAGGGGGTGAGGGGAGGTAGAAGAGGGCTTCTCCGGGACTTTCTATAGGCGGTGGAAGGGGGAAGCAGTTGCGGGAGGGGCCCGGGCGACGCGGAGTCCCGAGAAGGCGGCATGGGCTCCTGCGCGCGCACGGAGGAGCAGGTGGAGCAGGGCATGGGCGCGGGATGGGGGTGGCAGGGGATGGCGGTGCCGCGGAGCCGGTGGCGCGGGGGCCGGTCACAGTGGAGGTGACGGGAGCCGGTGGGAGCTGGTGGTGGCAGGGAATGGTGGCGCCGCACGGGGAGAGAGAGGGAACGGGCGCGGCTGGAGAGAGAGAGAGAGGATGGCTCGGGTGGGAGAGAGGCTGGGCCGAGCCAGTTGCTGGGGGAAGAGGGGAATCGGGCCGAAGCCAGAGGGAAAGCAGAGCGGGCCTGAGGCAGCGCTGGGAGAAGAGCAGGCCGGGCCAGGGGGTGAGGGAGAGGCCGGCTGGGCCAAGAGATGTCGAAAAAAAGGGGAGGGACTGAGCCCAAGACGGGGAGGAAGAGAAGGAATGGCTAAAATGGGTTAAGGCCCCAAAACCGAAAAGAGAGCTACAAACTTGAATTTGAAATTTTGAAAACACGGAAATATTTGAAACACAAATCCGAGCTAACAAGAAGTTTGAAATCTTTCAAGAAATACTGCAATTTGCAAATTACGAATTGAAAATAAGGGTTAATTAGTAAATACTATTCACTAACCGAAAAACGGGGTGTTACAAACCTACCCACCTTAAACGGAATCTCGTCCCCGAGATTCGAGCTACTCGGATTAGACAGGGAACATACCTCTCATTGCTTCTGGAGCTGCTAGGGCTTCTTCGGCGGTGACATGGTTGACATGGCCCTGGCTTTGGCTTGGCGTGGAAGCTGCTCTGGATGCTTGCGAGGTATGATGACTTTTGCTTGCCATTGAGGTCTGGCCTCGAGCTGGTGTGGCTCTTAAGTTGTATTCTCTCGGGGTGGCCGGTTGAGGACATTTTTTTGCGAAATGCCCCTTTTCTCCGCAGTTGAAGCAGCGAAGATGACCTATCGGGTTGGTCACGCGCAGTGTCCAAAGGATTGAAGAGAGAGGGAAACACTCTCACCGGGAGGTGGGTTACGATCGTGAGACCGGCTTTGACTTGAGGCTCTTAGTGACGGGGCTGCTGACGGCCTGAAAAACGAGCTGCCCGGAAAAGCTGATCTTTGCAGAAAGCTACCTTGTGGTCCTTGAAAGGCCATCTTCCTTTTGTGGCTGAAATCGGCGGTCTTCTTCTCGTTCTCCAGTACTAGGGCCTTGTTGATGAGATGGTGGAAGCTGGAGTAGTCATGAAGGATGAGTTGGCCCCTCATCTCTTCTCGCATGCCTTCAAGGAAGCGATCGATCTTTTCTTCTTCTTCGCTATGTCATCGGGGCATAGCGAGCGAGCCGAGTAAACTTAGTGAGGTACTCATTCACCGACAGTTGCCTTGCTTAAGAGTCCCGAATTCGCTTTTCTTCAACCTCATGGCGCTTTCGCACAAAGTTGGTTCTCAAGGTCGCTGAATTCAGCCCAAGGTATTGCTTGCCATTCCGGTTCTGTTTCCTCTTGGGGTACCTCATCGCTTCTCTGTCGCGGTGGGGTCCGTTGATCTCCTATCAGATGCAACAACCTCTGGTTCTCACGCTTCTTCTTCTTCTTCTTCGACTCTGCATGGTCAAGACTTCGTGGCAAGATAGTTATCCCACCATGCAAAGAATGGCTCCTTTGAGTTGATAGGTAGCAAAGTCTACCTTGTCTTCCTCGGGCAACGAGCTAATCTGAGCTTCTTCTCGGTATCTCTGAGCCGCCTTACGCTTCAAGAGGCTCACTTGCCTGCGAAGGTAAGCGGCCCGGTTCAAGGAAGTCCGCAGCTTTGAAGTGCGACCACCGATCCGGTCTGCGATTATTCAGCAGGCTTGCGAGGATCTGGGTTTGTCAAACATTACTTGCTCCATGGTTGGGTCCGCTGGGTGGAGGTGGTAGATCCCGCCCTGGCCACGACCTAGGCCACTTCCACGGCCTCTTCCACGACCTCTGCAAAGGTGCCACGAGTAAGGGCGGCTCTTCCGGGCGGCATCTGAAGGAACACTGAAGCTTAGAGCGGGGGTATATATATATGAGGGTTACTAGTCCTCTAGTGCACAACAAAAGCAACTCAAAACCACACGAGGAAAACGATCAAACACCATACAAAGGCTAGAATGGCTGCATTATATTAAACGGGGCTAAGTGTTACATGACTTCTAGAGTACAGCATATAGGTCACCCTAAGCCATGACACAGGATACAGACACAACGTCTACAAAAGAAGAAAACAAAAGCACTTGCAACCAAGGGACTGCTAATGCAAGCACTGCTAGCCAACCTAGACTAGCCTAACTATTCCCACACGATGACGCAGACTTCGGGGTCGGATTGTCCTTCCAGGAGAGGCAGATAGTAGTAGAGAGGCGACTCCCGCAGAAGATCTATGTGCATCTGGGTCGCGCTTGCAGTGCGAGCAGTCGCTGCCTTGAACCGCTTCATCACAGCTCTGCTGTGAGTGGTCCCGAGTGAAGGTGTGAGCGATGAACTCACCCTCTCTAGCATAGAGGAAAACCTCCATGGTCCATGATTCTTGGTCCAGGATTTGAGTCTTTCGGCCTCTGAAGATAGGCTTGCGGTTGTAGTCCAGGTGGTACATGAGTTGGCGAAGAAGGTCCACGCACTCATCTCCATCTTCTTCGTGAGAGAACAAGTCCCACGGTCCATCGGACGAAGGGGTTGCCATCTACAATTTTTGAAACAAGTGGAGAGTCAGACTGAGTAAAAACTCAAGTGAAATCAAGGAAAGTGAAGAACTAAGAAAGGATAAGTCATAGCAAATAATACGTTATATTTTGCCAAGCTTTTCTTAGGTTTTGAAAATAGCATTCAAGTCCTGAGGCTCGACCATTCTAACTAAGATTCCTACAGTCATATGCTCTGATACCAGCTCTGTTGGACCCGGATTTTGTAAATCCAAATCCTCTGTGAAATCTCTGTGCTATTCCCTGGATCAGTAGATAGCACTTCACAAGCACATTGCTGAATCAAACCATACATGGCGTAAAATCATTGCATTCATTAATTTACACATCAGAGTTTACATAGACCGCTTCGGGTCAGTTTTTACAATAAGGGCCGAACAGGCCAAATGAGTACCTTACAAAAGATAGCGGAAGCGACAACGGAAGCAAGGGGGGTGAGGGCACATCTTACCGCAGGCAAGTGACTGGGGAACCCGTGTACTCCCGATATTATCCGAATTCCCCGGACAATATAGGAGGTACACAAGAATCGACGGAGTCAGCTAGACTGGGGTGAGACTAGAACAACTAAGGACTGCACTACGCTTCAACGATTCCTGGTCTTCAGACTTCTGGATCCTCGTAGTAGTCGTAGTCTTCAGGTCTTCCTACTTCTGAGGATTTGGGAGAGAGCGAGGATGAGCACAACTACCGTGCTCGCGAGCCCACACAACAGATGCAATAATATACATGCAAGGTGTAACAAGGTTGGCTCGGGTTCTTTTATTTATGTAGCGGATTTGTAAATACAGATATTAGAAAATTTCTATCACTTAGCATTTTAACCAAATTGCATTTCTAAAGAGATTAATTGTGCAAGAGTAATAACAAAGAGAGGTTCCCTCCATCTAAACTCGTCTCATGCTTCATTTGATTGGAGCTACCTCCATACATTAACAACACGGATACGACGATCCAGGAAAAGTCAAATCTCGTGCCCCGACCTGGTTTTCATATCACCCACAAAGGTTTTTCAAATAGAACTAACTCAAGTTACGCTCCCATGTCCGCCTTTGACCGTAGGCGCGGTGCTTAAAACAGCTTTGACTCGCAGAGGTTATACACTTTACCCACAAGAGACAATCATACTCGTTACCCCACATGATTCCGTAGTCATGTAGTTGAGTGATCGCCACAAAGAACCTTTCAATCCACTTCGCCCTTTCCATCATCTCACCCATATGGGGTTGCGCCCATAAGTTGTGCGGGATGTTCACCACTACGACGAGCGTAGTGGCGACCTCACCCTGTCCCTTCCCGCCATGCCTGACCGCCTCCTCCACCAAAGGAGATGACTTTCGTGGTTCGATAAATTTACTAAGCCAAGTTGCATTTTGCGGACTTGTGGTTGTACTTGTTTTACACGGAGGTCATGACAAGATTAAGTCCTTAATCCACCTGCATTTGCTCATACCACATACCATCGCTCTCGTGTCTGACGGCACTCCACCATTCTCTCCATCCGCCTGCATGTAGTATTAGCAAGTTTTAGGGTTTTGGAGAAGTATAAAACAAATTATCCAACCACCCGGTCATTCTCCTCAATGACCCCAAAACATTTGTCATGATTAAAGGATGATGATTTGGGGTAAAAATACCCCGGTACTTAAACAAGTCTAGCATGGCGTTTAAGTACGACCTATAACTAGTATGTTACCAGGTATTTACTAGGGTGACAAGGATATTGGGAGTTCATCTTCCAAGGAAAATGGCATAATAACTTATTAATCAACAAGTAGGCATTTAACTACCTTAGAGTGTTTGACATATATTTGCATATAAATTAGAGCATGCAATTTAATATTTTGAACGAATATAATTTGCATAAAATATGGGATCAACATGATCAAAGTGTTGACTCGCCTGGGATAAAGGTAGAAGGGTCTAGGTATTCTTGAGCTTGTCCGAAGTGGAGGTCTCCGCGTCTTGAACCCTACTCGACTGGCCGCATCTAAAAGATACAACAACAAAAGAGAGCAAATAAATACAAATCACCAAGCAAATGAACTCCAATTTAAATAAGACCAGTGCCATTAGCAAGATCTTGATTTTAGAAAATTTTAGGAAAAAGATTCATAATTTTTGGAGCTATAATGAGGGAGTTATGGATTTTTGAAGTTTTAAACCGGATTTACAATTGACTGGAAAATCAGAAATGGCTGGAAAAACGTGGAGCTGACACGTGGCGGGCTTGCGCAGGGGTACCGATCCACGCGCACTGTGGCGTGGGCCGAAGGCCAACACGCACTTGCCGGTCCACGGCGCACGGGTCTTCAGCACAGTGTCTCGGGCCCACACGTCAGCCACAGGGAGGGAAAATCGGTGGTTAACTCAGCGCCACAGTAATCCGGGGCCACGCGTCGGCGAGGCAGACGGTCCTTAGCGCTAATTAACCGGTGATTAAACCTTTAAGCGGCACAGTAACACTCCCAGCAACGAGCTACAGTGCTTTTGCCGTCCGACAACGCTGCAGAGGGGAGAGCGGGCGCGCTGCGTCGCCGCGGGGGAGAGAGGCGCGCGCGCCGGGTTTGCCTAAATGGGTTCCCCTCGGTGGCGGTCCCGGGTGGTGGCGGGCGGCCCGAGGATGACCCGAGCGGCGCACAGCTCGGGCGCGCAGGAGCTTGGCGGAGGCGGGAAGGAGACTGGGTGGCGCACTCGACGAGACTGGGGGAGCACGGGGTCGGTGAGGTCCTCCTCAGCTTACCTGGCCGACAATGGCGGCAGGAGCTGGTCGGGTGAGAGAGATCGGCGGTGGAGTGGGAGGCGGCCGGGAGCGGAGAAGAAGAAGCCGATCTGGAGCTACTGTGGTCCGGAGGCTTCGGGCTTGGAGGGGAGCACTCCTGGGTGGTGGTGGCGCACGGTGACGGGGTAGCGGCACCGAGGGGATCGCCGGGGAAGGAAGGTCAATGGTGGGGGTGCTCGGCTGATTTGGGGGAGGTTCGGGTGTTCGGCGGTTTCTCCAGAGGCACTTACCTGGGGCGAGGAGGGGGTGAGGGGAGGTAGAAGAGGGCTTCTCCGGGACTTTCTATAGGCGGTGGAAGGGGGAAGCAGGTGCGGGAGGGGCCCGGGCGACGCGGAGTCCCGAGAAGGCGGCATGGGCTCCTGCGCGCGCACGGAGGAGCAGGTGGAGCAGGGCATGGGCGCGGGATGGGGGTGGCAGGGGATGGCGGTGCCGCGAGCCGGTGGCGCGGGGCCGGCCACATGGGAGGTGACGGAGTCGGTGGAGCTGGTGGTGGCGAGGAATGGTGGCGCCAGCACGGGAGAGAGAGGAACGGGCACTGGGAGAGAGAGAGAGGATGGCTCGGGTGGGAGAGAGGTCGGGCCGAGCCGCTTGTTTGGGAAGAGGGAATCGGGCCAAGCCGAGGGAAAGCAGAGCGGCCCGAGGCACACTGGAGAAGAGCAGCGAGCTGGGGGGTGAGGGAGAGGCCTACCGGGCCAAGAGATGTCGAAAAAAAGGGGGGGGAGTGGACTGAGCCCAAGACGGGGAGGAAGAGAAGGAATGGCTAAAATGGGTTAAGGCCCCAAAACCGAAAAGAGAGCTACAAACTTGAATTTGAAATTTTGAAAACACGGAAATATTTGAAACACAAATCCGAGCTAACAAGAAGTTTGAAATCTTTCAAGAAATACTGCAATTTGCAAATTACGAATTGAAAATAAGGGTTAATTAGTAAATACTATTCACTAACCGAAAAACGGGGTGTTACACGGTGCCTTCGACCACTTGTCTTATCAAACAGTTGATCTTCAAGGTAGTTACCAACTCCTGTAGTGTCCCGACCTGTTGCCCAATGATGCTCGTATGTCTGACCATGGTGTTTTCAAGAGGATTGACCTTCTCAGCACTAAGTCCACCGACCACATTGTTTAGGAGAAAAATATTGTCTTAAAAATTAATCTTCGTAGCCTTCATTTCCTCCTGACTACGGGTCAAAGTTTCCTGATGTCGTTTTATTTCAACTGTTTGATCTGGAAATAGAGTACAACCAGTTAGAAAAACACTTCATAAAGATCAGTAAATAAAGCTGGTCATAGGTAAAGAATTCTTACCTACCGAGCAAGAGTCAAGCTTTTTGGTCTCATGGTTATGATAGATAACATTTGTCTCATACTTTTTTTTTCGATCATTGACCTTTGCAAACATGACTTTTTCATGGTGGAGTAAATTGGTTATGATCTTTCTATGACTTTCGAACCCACAAGGGAAAAAGTGATACAAGTGTTAAACAAGTACTCGAAAGCTATCCATTTCCTTATATTTCTTCTTACACCTTTTGATCCTCCTTACACTAGTCGGAAAATAGGAATGTCACCTAGTCAAAATCTCTCTTATCTGCACGTGGTCTTTTGCCCACCGGAAGGAACTTTCTAGTGTTGACCAAACCCTTATTCTTGCCACCAAGATAAGTAATTAATTCCAAAAGACGTGATAAAAACCAAGGAAACAAAGCTTTATTTCATAAAGTCTAAAATATACATACTACATGTTACAAACATTGAAAAAAAAAATCCTAGTTACATTTCTTCTACGACCTTTCTTCAAACCGGTTAGTCTTTTCGACCAGTTCCTTGGACTTGTTCTTCAAAGTGGTTGAAGTTAATCTCTATAAAAAGAAAGCAGAAGATATGTAAATTGGTAAGCACTTATTCAATATGTTTTTCCCTCTGATATAAACTTCAGTCTTGATCGGAAGTTACACATCATAGACAATGAAGTGCTTACTTGGTCATCATGATCTTTTTTACCAAATTCCTGAGGACTTCAATCCATAGAACAAATTGCCTTTTTGACCACCTTGATGTCATGTTCCATAGATTTTTTTTCCCACGGTCTTACTCATAGTGGAAGAATACCAAGGTGATCTGAGTTCACACTCATAAAAAGCTTTGAGGATAGAAATCTCACATTTCTCTTTTTAGGACCACAGTTCATTATGTACCCTTTTCCACTTCAATAAAAATTTCAGAGAAGTTCCTCTAACAACATCAAAGATTGATGATTTTTTCATATCCATCCTTGATTCTTTCCATTCAAACTTAGATCTGACTATTTCTTCTAAAGAAATCTACTTGGACTTGAGGAGTTAGAGGAAAAGAACCTTAAGAAGAAACGAAAGTGGGAAAGATAGAAAGATTGCGAGTGAGTTTTTCTTAGTTCTGCCCTTCTGATGGTTATTTATAGCCATCAACTTAAGATAGAATTCGATGGATGAGGATGGAAGTACATCAGTTAAAATTCTATTAGAAATTGTTCCCAATGAATCATTGGAAACCAAACCATACCGTCTGTTCATAAATAGAATTTATAAAAGACGGTTGGTGTTCTTTTTTGTCTTGGCGTTCTTTTTTCTGTCTATTAAAAAAAGGAGTTTTATTTTTTCAACTCAAGTAAAATTACCTTCTTGACCAAGTCAATTTCTGGTCAAATGAAATACCAGTCGGAAAAACTCTACTTCCGACCACTATTCTACAACCTTCTTTCCAAGTAAATTATTTTCACTTGAAGTTGGGGGGCTAGATAACGAGGATCTAATAATCCTCAATTAATTGTTTATCTGTAATTATTATATAGATATTGTGGATATCATGTGGATATGCTCCAGATCTTATGATGATGTGACAATTGGCAATAGCATTTATGGTTTGTTGTTTCACAGGGTTTTCGACAAAGTTCAGGCTTTTTGGACAGGGGCGGTCCGACCGGCCATAGCATGGCGGTCCGACCGGTCCCAAATCGGCCGGACCGCCATGTGCGTGATCGGACCGCCGTGATCAAAGAGTGTCGAATGTGCTGGGCCAAAAATAGAGGATGTAGGCAAGTGAGGGGATCCCAATGCACTTGGTCTCATAATTTTTGGAGCCTCCAAGCAAAAGTTCTATTCGTTTTAAATTTCCAGAAGGTTTCGGAATTTCAGCGCTTGAAATTCGGCTAAGTCCCTTTTGGCGGTCCGACCAGCTCACAGTGAGCAGTCCGACCGGCCAGAGGGATGTCCGACCAGCCCTGAGGGTCGGTCGGACCGATTTCCACTTATGAATGTCAGCCAACTTCGTGGTGATGTTGTTTTGTTAGGTCAAGTTCATTGGTTTCATGGCATATGTATTGCATGATGCATGTTTTGACTAACAAGGGTCAAGTTGTGAAGAACTTGTTCCTGAATTTGTGTTTGCTTGTCTATGGTTGTGCAGGTTGCTTGGTGGTCAACGACGGTCAACGGCGAGGATGATCGGGACTAGACTTGGATAGTTGAGGTCCAGAACGATCGACGATGCCGGGTGAGGTCAATGGACTCAAGCGTGACACAAGATGGACAATGGTGACCTATTGGCGAATCCATGGCGCATGGTGAAGCGGTTTAGGTCAAAAGGTTAAAAACAGCGCTTTGCGAAGCGTGCGTGTGTGACCTGTTTGTTAGTGGGCCTTAACGGGAGCCCAATAGAGTCAAACTTCAGAAGGTCTAGGCCTCCACTATAAATAGGAGGGGGTGGTGGCTGCACCAAGGCTCCTCAACCCTTTTTATGTTAGAAACCCTAATTTTGTCTTAGGGAGAGCTAGGCGTGGAGGCTAGGGTTCATGAAGGTTTGATTGGATTTTCGTGCTCTTGGATTGACCACTGATCCTTGATGGTGTGGATGTAATCCAACAACAATCACGTTCTTAATCTACACAAGGTTTGCTTGAGATAAGTCTCTTTTCGTTCTTGCTTTCATTATCGTGATTTTAGGGCTTTCTTTGATCCACGACTTTTTGATTGATTCTTTCACGTGAATTAGCTTGTTGTGATATGTGTGAACCTATCTAGGATCATCTTGATCATCAATCACTCACGAACAAGCATTAGGATCAAGTTTTCGTTCTTGCCCGGTTTTAAACCCTCTCTTACTCAATTGACAACTGTTCAGGATCTAGCCAAGAATTATCATAATATTCGATTGGAATAGGTCCTCAATAGCCTAGAGAAGGTGTGTGCAAAGTTTCGTGAAGTTTGGAGTTGAGAATCAAAAGTTAGACATAATTGCAACTTCGTCATCGGGCTGTTTTTACTGTTTCAGATCTGTTCTGGAGTCTGCCGGTCAGACCGCCCCTCACCACCGGTCCGACCGATTTGGCAGCGGTTCGACCGCCGGTATAACAACGGCCCGACCGCCAGGAAATCGGTCCGACCGGTCGAGTCCAGAGGTCAGACCGCCAGTGCACTGTGTTGCTTTAATCTTTGATGATTTTGTCATATTGCTTAGGGGATTAATTTGAATTCAATACTAGTCTTCCGCTGTACTGGTATATTGATCTTCATAGCTTCCTAATAGCTATTGGAGTGAAATTGTGTTGAATTCATAATTTATGAAAAAGTGAGCGTGCTCCTATTCACCCCCCCCCTCTAGTCGCCTTTTCGGTCCAACAAGGACAATATTGAAACTACTTTTTGTGCTTCTTGTTCCGCTCTTAAGCTTGAAATTGCTTTATATAAGGAGAAATCTATGGATAAAACTTGTGATGCTTGTGTTAATTTGAGAAAAGAAAATGCTTACCTTCATGATACATTAGAGAAATTTTCTAAAGGTAAGAAACAGTTAAACATGATTCTTGACAAGTCTAAAACTCCTTATAAGAAGCAAGGTTTAGGATTCAATTCTTTTCAAGACAATTCAAAGCCAAAAGTCATTCAAGTCTTGGAAAAAGGTTTAATTGAATTCAAAACCCAACCTACAAAAACATCTTTTAAATCCGCAGGTTTTGCCCAACCTTGTGTTAATTCAAAGGGTGCTTCTTCTAGTGGTACCAAGTACCATTGCACTTATTGCAAGAAAAGTGGGCATTTGATTGAGTTTTGTTGGCGTAGGTTGAAAAATGATAGGAAAAATCTTGATAAAATTTTATTCATTCAACCTAGAGCTTTTATGAGACATGATAACACTGAAAAGAATAAACCTGGGTTAGAATTTTTCTCACATGCTAATCATTATGTTTCTAAATATCATAATTCTCATGTTCTTCAGGCTGGCGGTCTGACCGCTGGTGGTCACCGGTCTGACTGACTGGGTCGCCGGTCTGACCGCCAGAACAACGCCGGTCTGACCGTACCTAGACAGGTTAATTCCCATGTTAATTTAAACATTGCTCATAACAGAAATTTAGATAAAATCAAGGATAGTACTTCTGGTTTGCATACTCCTCGCAGACGCAGTGTCTCAAAGATCGGGTCCCTAAATCTTGTTTATCTAACCCCAGTATTGAGACACATCGTTCTTCTGTTCCTTGATTTTCAGGATTACCGCGGAAAGGGGAAGAACACGTGGTTCGTCGACTCCGGGTGTTCACGCCACATGACCGGAAACTCAAGATGGTTCACCTCTTTCACGCGGGCAACAGGTGATGACTTCATCACCTTTGGAGATAATACACAAGGGAAAATTGAAGGAACAGAATCAATTAGGGTGAACAACAAATTCATCCTAAATGATGTCGCTCTTGTGGACAAGCTTAGGTATAATCTCCTTTCTGTCTCCCAGCTTCTTGATGATGGCTATGAGACTATATTTAAGAAAAATGCTTATCGTGTGCTTGATTCTACTGATGAGCTTGTATTTGGAATATCTAGAGTTGGTAGAATTTTTGGAGCTGATTTTTCAGAATCTCTTGCTGGATCCCATAAATGTTTGCTTACATCTTCTTCTGATTTCTGGCTTTGGCACCGACGTTTGGGGCACATTGGTTTTGATCATCTGACGCGAGTTAGCAACCTTGATCTCATGAGAGGTTTGCCCAAACTCAAAGCTGTCAAGGATGTTGTATGTGCCTCAGAGGCATGGCAAACAAGTTGCCGCCACACCCTTCTCGTGACTATGGTTATGGTGACGGACTGTGACTTGCTTCATATGGATACTATTGGTCCTGCTAGAGTCCGGTCAGTCGGTGGAAAATGGTATATTCTTGTCATAGTCGATGATCTTTCAAGATATTCTTGGGTGTTCTTTCTTGCTTCAAAAGATGAAGTTTTTGGTTATTTTCATGACCTTGTTCTTCGTTTGGCTTCTGAGCTTCCTGGTGCCTTGAGAGCGATCCACAGTGACAATGGCACGGAGTTCAAAATTGCTTCTTTTGCCTCTTTTTGTGCTGAGCACGGTATTGAGCATCAGTTCTCTTCTCCACACGTCCCTCAATAAAATGGCGTGGTGGAAAGGAAGAATAGGACCTTAGTCGAGATGGCTAGGACGATGCTAGATGAGTATAGCACAGCGAGGAGGTTTTGGGCCGAAGCTATTGCTGCAGCTTGCCATATTGCAAATTGTGTCTTTTTAAGACCATCTTTAGGCAAGACTCCTTATGAGCTTCGTTTTGGTAGAAAACCCTCTGTTTCGCACTTTCGAGTCTTTAGATCAAAGTGTTTTATTCTTAAGACAGAAACCTAGATAAATTTGAGTCAAGGACTTTTGATGGGATATTTCTGGGTTATCCTACACATTCGAGGGGTTTTCGGGTGTTTAATGCTGAAACTAACCTTATTCAGGAGACTTGTAATGATACTTTTGATGAGACTAGCCCTGGAGCTAGATCAGATGTTACAGATGATTCACAGGTGACAGAGAGCATTTTTGTGGAAGAAGATGAGGACGAAGCTGATATCTATCCTTCATCTGCTGCTGCTGAGGCGCCTATTTTGGTACAAGAACCTGCTACGTCTACTTCACCTTCTGTTGAGGCTCCTGCTGCATCATCATCATCAGCAGTACCTGTGGAGGTCGAAGAAACGCTATCTCCCAGCGCCCACTTCACATTCGAGGCAAAGATCCTCGGATCGGATAATAGGTAATCTACATGAGCGAGTCACTCGCTCCAGGTATACTGATCCAAATCTCTACTCTCATTCTGCTTTTGTTGCTTCTTTTGAACCCCGCGATATATCACATGCTTTATCTGATTCTAGCTGGGTAAATGTCATGCATGAGGAGTTAGAGAATTTCGAAAGAAACAAGGTTTGGAACCTAGTAGAACCTCCTAGTGGTCATAATGTTATAGGAACCCGTTGGGTGTTCAAGAATAAACAAGGTGAGGATGGTTCTGTGGTTAGAAACAAGGTTAGATTGGTAGCTCAGGGTTTCAGCCAAGTTGATGGGTTAGATTTTGATGAGACCTTTGCTCCTGTTGCTATACTAGAAGCCAATCGCATTTTGCTCGCATTTGCTGCATCCAAGGGTTTTAAATTATATCAGATGGATGTTAAAAGTGTCTTTTTAAATGGTTTCATAGAATAGGAAGTGTATGTTAAGCAACCCCCGGGTTTTGAGGATCCCAAGTATCCAAATCGTGTTTTCAAGTTATCCAAAGCCTTGTATGGTCTTAAGCAAGCCCCTAGAGCCTGGTATGATAGACTTAAGACCTTCTTGCTTAAGAATGATTTTGAGATGGGTAAAGTGGATAATACTCTATTCATTCTTAGGTGTGGCAATGACTTTCTGCTTGCTCAGATTTATGTGGATGATATTATATTTGGTGGTTCTTCTAATGCTCTTATTTCCAGCTTTTCTGATACTATGTCCAGGGAATTTGAGATGAGTATGATGGGAGAGCTCAATTACTTTTTGGGGCTTCAAATCAAGCAATGCAAGGAAGGAACCTTTATCCATCAGACAAAGTACACTAAATATCTACTCAAACGCTTTGACATGGGTGACTGCAAGCCAATTTCCACTCCCATGGCAACTTCGACTGTTTTGGATCCAGATGAGGAAGGAGAAGTCGTGGATCAACGCGAGTACCGCAAAGATGATCGGCTCCTTTCAGATCGGACGGCCTCGAGACCAGACATTCACTTCACGGTATGCCTTTGTGCAAGGTTTCAGGCGTCTCCGAGAACTTCCAATCGCCAAGCCGTTAAGCGCATATTCAGGTATTTACACACTACCCTCTTATATGGTATTTGGTATTCCTGCTCTTCAGCTTTGTCCATTAGGGGTTTTTCATATTCTGATTTTACGGGCTGTCGGTTAGATAGGAAGAGTACCTCAGGCACCTGTCACTTCCTAGGCACTTCACTTGTATCATGGTTTTCTAGGAAGCAGTCTTCTGTTGCACAATCCACTGCTGAAGCGGAGTATGTAGCTGCTGCTAGTTGCTGCAGCCAGATTTTGTGGATGATGTCCACTTTGAAAGATTATGGGTTAAATTTTACTAGTGTTCCTCTTTTCTGTGATAACACTTCTGCTATTAATATTGCTAAAAACCCAGTGCAACATTCTAGGACTAAGCACATAGACATTCGCTTTCACTTCCTTAAAGATCATGTCCAAAAAGGGGATATTGTGATGCACTTCGTGGAGTCTGATGCTCAATTGGCGGATATCCTCACCAAGCCTTTAGATCAAACAAGGTTTGCCACCTTGAGAAGCGAGTTAGGGGTAATTTATCCCTATGGGTTGGTTTGAGGGGGAGTTTGATCTTTTCTGATCTTTCCTTGTTCTTTTGATCTTTTATTGTTCTTTTTCTGAACTTATTGATCCTTTTGAACTTTTTTGGTTTTTAGGCTTTTTATTGCATCTCATTGTATCATATTGCATTCATATGAAAAATACAACAAGTGGTATGGAAAATCCAAAAAGATGCATTGTAATATAAGATTTTCTGCTTATCTTTTAAAATTGATGAAGCTTTGCCTATTACCCTTTGGAGACTTAGTATTTCAATTCTTGCTCAATGCCATGTCTAGTTCTTTGACTTGCTAGAATTATCATGCTTTTACATGTGTAGCTAAGTCTTTGCTATATGAGCTAGAACTTTAAAACAACTCAAACTAAAAAAATTGCAATTTGTGGATGTTTTAGCGAGTTGCGCAATTAGTGCTCCTTTTGTGACATTGGCCCTGTCAGAATTGCTTTGTTAGCTCTTGAATCTAAAATTGACCATTACTTGAGTTATTTTTTTTGTGTTCTTGAGATTCTAAAAGTGCTCATGTGAAAAATAAAAAAATCAAGATTGTCTTATACTTAAAATGTGCCAAACTACTCTTACGAGACTGCTTGTCAAAGACATGAACTTGGAGATAGTTTGATGATCTAGACGATCTCATGGGGATTGCTTGTCAGAAATGACATGAACCTCAAGATTTGTCGCCCTGATAGAAGCTTAGAAAGAGTTTGTGGATGGCTCCTAGTCTAGGATCTTCTTTACTAAGATATACCTTTAATCAACTTCTGGTCGAAGCTTAGGATGAGTTTGTGGATGGCTCCTAGTCCAGGATCTTGTCACTAAGTTAGATCATTAGTCAACTTCAATATTCAATGCATATGAGAAAACTGTTGACAAATGGGCTTCTAAGAAATACTGAGCAAAATTATTCAATACAGGACCTGATTGACTCTTAATGTAGTCTTTGTTAGATTTTTGATCTCGCTTTGACATTTTGACATGGCCAGTTTCACTTTAGGATCCCTGTTGATGAACTTGCTGAATTTGAAGCGTTACTTAAATTGATCAAATCTATTGCTTTACTTTTGAGCCTTCGTGCTTAGCTTTGATATATATGTCTTATCATGATCTTGTTAGCGCTGCCAGGCTTGATATGTTGTTTGTGCAATATTAGAAATACTGGCTTGCTCTTTTGGGTATCTCCAAAGCTTCTTGTAATGAAAAATTAAAAAATACAAAAATGAAGCCACTCTATTGCACTTCCTGCATACTCCTTCTTATGCTTCTTTCTCCATTCTGCATTTGTTATCTTTAGTCGAGAGGAATGCGTGATTCCTTGATGACTCTATTGTCAAAGGGGGAGAAGTTTTACAAAAATGTGTTTACAAGGGGAGAAGATATTTCTTTGTTAAAAAGGGGGAGTAAGTTAAAAAACTTGACGAACTTGAAATTTTCTGGAATCTGAGGATCATAGTGAGGGGGAGCTTTTCAATTGCATTCTTATTGTCTAATTGATATTTCTGAACTTGAATTGCAATTCTTGATCCTCACAATGATCAAAGGTCAATTGAACAATTGTTCTTTCATATAGACCTTAAGTGAGATTTTTTGACTCCTTTCTGGAATTTGAAGCTTTCTTGCTTTCTTTTGACTTATCTCACTTGCCGATACTATTCTGATGCCAGCTTGGTCAGTTACATTGCTTTTTCTTGCTTATGGACCAAGTTGTGCCTTTGTGCGAAAATGAAAGTACTTTACTTTTCATACTTCTAAATTATATTTTTTTGGATTATTGCCAATGTGTTCATCAAGGGGGAGATTGTGGATATCATGGGGATATGCTCCAGATCTTAGGATGATGTGACAATTGACAATGGCATTTATGGTTTGTCGTTTCACAGGGTTTTCGACAAAGTTCAGGCTTTCTGGACAGGGGCGGTCCGACCGGCCATAGCATGGCGGTCCGACCGGTCCCAAATCGGTCGGACCGGCCATGTGCGTGATCGGACCGGCCGTGACCAAAGAGTGTCGAATGTGTTTGGGCCAAAAATAGAGGATGTAGGCAAGTGAGGGATCCCAATGCACTTGGTCTCATAATTTTGGAGCCTCAAGCAAAAGTTCTATTCGCTTTAAATTTCGAAGGTTTCGAATTTCGTGGCTTGAAATTGGCTAAGTCCCTTATGGCGGTCCGACCGCCACGGGAGCGGTCCGACCGGCCATAAAGTGAGTGATCCGACCGGCTCACGATGAGTGAGCGGTCCGACCGAGGGAGGTCCGACCGGCCCTGAGGGGCGGTCGGACCAATTTCCACTTATGAACGTCAGCCAACTTCATGGTGATGTTGTTTTGTTAGGTCAAGTTCATTGGTTTCATGGTATATGTATTGCATGATGCATTTTTTGACTAACATGGGTCAAGTTGTGAAGAACTTGTTCCCGAATTTGTGTTTGCTTGTCTATGGTTATGCAGGTTGCTGGTGGTCAACGACGGTCAACGGCGAGGATGATCGGGACTAGACTTGGATAGTTGAGGTCCAGAACGATCGACGATGTCGGGTGAGGTAAATGGACTCAAGCGTGACACAAGATGGACAAGGGTGACCTATTGGCGAATCCATGGCGCATGGTGAAGCGGTTTAGGTCAAAAGGTTAAAAACAGCGCTTGCGAAGCGTGCGTGTGTGACCTGTTTGTTAGTGGGCCTTAACGGGAGCCCAATAGAGTCAAACTTCAGAAGGTCTAGGCCTCCACTATAAATAGGAGGGGGTAGTGGCTGCACCAAGGCTCCTCAACCCTTTTTATGTTAGAAACCCTAATTTTGTCTTAGGGAGAGATAGGCGTGGAGGCTAGGGTTCATGAAGGTTTGATTGGATTTTCGTGCTCTTGGTTTGACCACTGATCCTTGATGGTGTGGATGTAATCCAACAACAATCATGTTCTTAATCTACGCAAGGTTTGCTTGAGACAAGTCTCTTTTCGTTCTTGCTTTCATTATCGTGATATTAGGACTTTCTTTGATCCACGACTTTTTGATTGATTCTTTCACGTGAATTAGCTTGTTGTGATATTTGTGAACCTGTCTAGGATCATCTTGATCATCAATCACTCACGAACAAGCATTAGGATCAAGTTTTCGTTCTTTCCCGGTTTTAGACCCTCTCTTACTCAATTGACAACTGTTCAGGATCTAGCCAAGAATTATCATAATATTCGATTGGAATAGGTCCTCAATAGCATAGAGAAGGTGTGTGCAAAGTTTCGTGAAGTTTGGATTTGAGAATCAAAAGTTAGACCTAATTGCAACTTCGTCATCGGGCTGTTTTTACTGTTTCAGATCTGTTCTGGAGTCTGCCGGTCAGACCTTCCCGCACCACCGGTCCGACCGATTTGGCAGCGGTCCGACCGCCGGTATAACAACGGTCCAACCGCCAGGAAATCGGTCCGACCGGTCGAGTTCAAAGGTCAGACCGCCAGTGCACTGTGTTGCTTTAATCTTTGATGATTTTGTCATATTGCTTAGGGGATTAATTTGAATTCAATACTAGTCTTCCGCTGTACTGGTATATTGATCTTCATAGCTTCCTAATAGCTATTGGAGTGAAATTATGTTGAATTCATAATTTATGAAAAAGTGAACGTGTTCCTAATCACACCCCCCCCTCTAGTCGCCTTTTCGGTCCAACAGATATCAATATCTTTATATTGGTCATAAGTATACCCCTTATTGTTTATAAGGGAAATGCTCAACTGAGTGATCGTAAGACTTTCCACGACTACCCCATGGGCGTAAGTATTTCTACAACCACCTCACAGTCGTAAGTCTTTCTATAATAACTCCATGGGCGTAAGTCCTACTACAACCATGTCAGCTATGATCACCTTATAGTCGATAAGACCTACAGACATATAGACCCAATCGACTATGAACTCTTATACGCTATGTTTAAAACATAGAGTAATTAGTATACGTTGTTATTCTCTGGGATAACTGCAGGTATTACACCTTTGTCCTTGACGTAACTGCAAAGCGACGTGCGGTTCAGTTTCTATGACAATAAATACCATCAACATGTGCATTTCATCCAGCATTGAGGTGCCTCTTGGCTTGGAGTAACTGCCACCCCATCGCACACTATATAAGGGCTAACGTTAGTGGGCGTCGGGGCGAGGCCAAACGGAAGATTTTCGGGAAAAATAGATAGAAGTTGTTACGTCTCCTTGTTCCAGTAATTCCTGCCTAGTTGTAAACACATAGTCAATACAGCAACACAGGAGTAGGGTTGTTATTATCACAGGAGAAGACCCAGACCTGTCTAAATCTCTATGTCTCTTTCTGTGTGGGTCTATTTCAAAGGAAGCCCCCCAAATAATCATTTGTAAGATCGACACTAAATCGTCGATAGGATGGATCGGCTTAGATACCATGTAGGTTTTCGGGAAATAATCGTGTGTCCCCCTTGGGATCCACACACCATTTATTTATAGTGCCAAATATTAGAGTCCAGCTCTAACACAACTCGCACACGACTTATAGACTCTTATTAAACCCTAACACTAATTCTCCAATAGTTACATATTCATTTACAAATGAAAATTACAAATTAATTGTGTAGGATCGGACACAACAATCAGATGGTGGGTGAATGATTCTAGTGCCTTCTTTTTCGACTTACCGAAGAGTATCTGCTATGAATTCAACTGGCAACCAAATCCAACGTACTCATACGAATTTGTCACCTAGTCGTAGTGGTCGAAACAACTCTGATTTGTTCAGCCAATCACAGCTATTGTCGACAACCGGGTGAGCAGCACAGCACGTGGTCGAAGAAGTCGAAGTCAATCTGGTCGAAGAAGTTGCGATCACCTAGTCAAAAGGATTCGACTATCATATTTCTTCCTTCCTACGACTTCCGAATGTCTCGCACTGCTTGGAACGAAAACAAGTCGAAGACCACTCTGAACAAGACCTAGTCGGATAACAGATCAACACAAGAGCTGGTCGAAAACAGAACACCACGAGAGCTAGTCGAAAACAAAACACCACGAGAGCTGGTCGAAGACAGAAGAACAAGTCGCCGGCTGTCGGGACCCAAATATGCAAATATGGACCCTCTGTGTATTCTGCACTAGTCCAGGATCACGCTAGTGCACACAGTGTCAACATTGATGAAATATCACATCCATACAACGAATATAAGAATAAACGAGTACTTTAAATAACAAATAACTGTTGGGACCTTATGGTCGAGTTTTACATTTATTAAGCCATGCAAGGCTGACAATAAAGAAATAATCGCAATGAAACGAAATAAACTCCTAGAGGCTCCCATCAATTTACCACGAACAACCGATCGATCAAGACCCTAACGCTCAACCTTCGTAGAACTCTTCTTCAAAAGCAAAGTGACGACTCCTCCACTTCATTGATTTGTTTAGCAAGAGTGAGTACACACTGTACTGCAAGTCATACCACGAATGCATTTATACATGATGGCTTATTCCAAAGAAATGGCTTCGTGGTTATTTTGCGTAAATGCAACATTTGCAATTGAATACAAATAATAGATTGAAAGCATAATTCAAAACAAATAGACAATAATAAGTTAACAATTGATTTCACAAAGGACACACAGTCTAATCAAGTTCTTTCACACAGCTGAACAAGTTATCTCACACAATGACCCTTCCCAATTGTTTTTATGAAAATCTACCCTCGTGTGAAATTCCCGAGCATGTCCATAACCGAGGACGCGGCTATTCGAATAGATTGATTAAACACTCTGCAGAGGTTGTACACTTTACCCACACGATGAAACCAACCGGATCAGAGTTGATCACAACAAAACCTTTCGAGACTTCATCTCAAACAATGACACTCTGGTGTGCTTTATCGTAGTCCAATTTGTACACACGACCCTTGGAACGACACACACCATTGGACGAGGATGCGTGAACCGTCCCGCGATGTGACATATCACACCTCCAACCCATCACATAGCTTAAATACAACCCGAGTTGTCAATGTCAAGACTCCATAACTTACTAAGTCAGCCCACCCATACTAGGCATGTGGTCGTGCAGTGAAGGCCAGTTCAATGGCGCACAAAGTTAAGTCCTTAATTGACTAAGGCAAGACTTCCAGCTTTTTCCCAAATCACAAAGTTTATATCACAGATCCACCATTCACACAGAATCCACCACTTGCCTCGGTCTAAATCTTTTCCCACCTGTTGATTAAGTGCAACACATGCCATCAACGAGTAATAGCACACACAGACACACAGATTCATCACACAGTTCCATAATCACTTAGTCAAGTTTATAATTGCAACTCTCACATGAAATGATGACTCGTGGCATGGCTAAGCCTCTAATCGTATCTAACCAACCCACGTTGGTGCTACAATAATACCAACTAATAATTAATCAACCTAGGGTGACAGAAGATCATGGCATACAATAGACAAGGTGGCATAACAATTTGGATTAATAACTACACCCAAAAGCATTTAAATAAATACTTGAAATAGAATGCAATACATTGAAACAAAGTATTTTGAAAATGGGTTCAAAATGATCAAAGGTATAACTTGCCTTGGAATAGATCTAGATATTGGTCTTGGTCTTGAGGTGCTCCTTCTTACGCAAAATTCCCAAGTATCGACGTCTACTCATGAAATGAGACAAAAGAAATAAAACAAATAAATAACAGAGGCAAAACAAACTCCAAAAATTAAATAAAATTCACCATTAAATAGATCTTAATTTTATATGAATTTACAAATTTGAATGGGCTCAATTGGACTTGGATGCAAAAGATATGGGCTTTGGAAGATTGGAAAAACAATTAAACCCTAATTTGGATTTTCTCGAATTTCCGAATTATTTTTATAAAGGAAAATTGGATTATTGTGCAATGCTTGCGTCACCGTAGAATTTCCGGAAAAGAATTAAAATTAAAATAAAATCGGCAGTGGGACCCATCATCGGCCTCTCGCTCACGGTGGACCAAATCCACCGAGCCGAGGGGAACCAACCAGTGGGCCGGACGACGTGGCTCGGCGTTGCGGCCACGCAGCGACACGCCAAAGACAGATGGGGATGTGGTCGCACACGGGCGCCACGGAGGCGTAACGACGGCGACACTCCGCGACTACGGATCACGGCGGATGGCGGCTCGGCGGCGGCGGCGAGTGCGCGCTGGACTCGGTCGACTGGCGATTCTCGTGACGCGATCGCTTCGCCGGAGATGACCGAACGGCGGCGGCGACACGAGGAGCGGCGAGCGGTGCGGTGATGGCGGCGACGGCGAGGTAGGGCTTCCCGTGGCAACGAACGCAGCGCGATAGGGTTGCCCTTGGCGGGCGAACTCAGGGGTGGGCTCGGTGGCGGCTGAAGCTCACCGGTGGCTGCGCAATCCGGCGAGGAAGCTCACGGCGGTGCTGAGGTTGGAGCTTCGATTCCGGCGAAACGACGGCGATCTAGGGTTATTGGTACGTGGAGGAAAGGCGGCGGGGTGGATGCGATCCTCGTGACACGAGCGCGGCTTTAAATAGGTCAGAAACCCTAGAACCCATGTCGAGGACGGGCGGGCGGCGGAAGAATCGGAACGAAGTCCCGACGGAGGCGATGAACAAGAGTTTGGTGGGACCCACTTGTCACGGCAGCGGCTCTCGGACGAAGGTGTGTGGAAAAGGCGACACCTCGGCGGTCCCACTTGACGAGAGACGCGAGGCGCGGGCGAAGCGGCGGCGGGATCGGCCAAAGTGACACGCGAAGATCCAGGCAAGGGCAAGGCGAGGCGAACTTCATGGCGGCGGCGGCCGGGCGATCTTGATCCAACTACCGGGAGTGGCGGCTGGAATAGTGTTGGGCTTGACCCGAGATCGTTCGAAGGATTTTAAATAGATTTTTCTTTTAAATAAATCCAGAAAATGCAAATAGCAATTAGAAAATAGCAAATGACTTTGGAAAAATTCCAGAAAATTATATAAAATATATCCAAGCATATAGAATCTAAATAAAATAATTTTGACAATTGTTGATATTGGGATTAAGCACATTAAATCAATTTGTTCTAAAAGTCCATATTAAGCTTTTTAATTTAATATTCAAATAATCCAAATGGTAAATTCTCTTGTTACCAATATTTAAAAGATTTTTAAAGCTCTGAAATTTGGGATGTTACACCGGCGATGACTAATCTTTCTTGAAATAGATCTGATCTATTATTACTCAAACATGTTCTGTGGCTACAAAGTGCTCTCATGACACCCCTCAAACTCTAGCATAAAAACACCGAAAAACTCTACCAAAAGCCATCGCAAAAAGCCTCTCCCAGCCCTCGTGTTATTATTAACATCTTCGGCTTTTATATGCTACAACCCTAAATCGTGTCCTTATCAATACAGACACATAATCATATCTCTTCCGAAAATCAGGGGACCCGAAACCACTCAAATCCTGGGTTTTCCAATATCTCTAAACCTTCCAGTTATGAACGTCTTCCATAACTCTTCACGTGTCAAAACCTCCAAGACGACACCTCTTGTAGCTTCGACCACGCATCTTGCATTCACCTTTGATCTCCACGTGCCCTAGCATGAGCACGACCACCCTGTGACATCCACGACCACCTGAACCTTGGATTTCCCCCTCCTAATTCCAGTCTTCCTCGTCATCGACCATGACCGTCTCCACGCTCAATCTACACATGCAAAGATCAAATAACGTTTCTTCGCACAAGTTCTCCAACTTGACCAATATCAGTTCACACACGTATGTCACACTCTCATTTATCAATAAACACGAATCAGATCACCCACAACCTTAAATTCCAGCTTTCAGAAAAAAAAAACAACTCGAGATTACTCTGTAAAACCGGTCGTACTGCTGTGTATACGCTAGTCATACCGCTGTCCAGCCAGACACGAGTACTCAAGGTACTTGAAGAAAACAAGTATTGAAGCACTCGTAGCCTACGACTACTTATTATAAGCGTACGACCACCGATTAAGAACCTACGACTACTGATCGCAAAGCCTACAACCACTTACTAGAAACCTACGACCACCAAGCACGAAGCCCACAACTACCGATCACGAAGCCTACGACTACCGACCACGAAGTCCGTGACTACCAATCAGTCACTGTAGCTTCGACCATCGACTAGTCACTGTAGCTTCGACCATCAACCGTGCACTGTAACTTCTTGACCCTCGACAATGCAACTCCGACTGTCCTTCGTACTCAGTTATGCATCTCGACTTACGACTGAGTACATTACTCAGTACTCGGAGCTACAATACTCATAGATATAGTACTCGAAGCTACAGTACTCGGGGCTACAATACTCTGAATTATATTACTCGGTACTCGAAGCTCTAGTACTCGAAGATACAGTACTCTGAGTCCATTCGAAAAGGATCATCGAGTATCACTGATTAGACCACCCGATACAAGGCAAGATCCGACCACTCACACTGAAAATTCAACAACCGAAACTTTCACAACCGCAAATGTCAATACAACCCACAACCCAAACGTCAATTATTCACCATTGTAAAGTCTACAAGCAGTCCACCTGGTCTAACAAATTGACAAATGAAGGAAGGCTTTATATATATGTACCACAGGAATTATTAGTCCACCCTGCAGACCAATGTAGCACCATTTTCACATTTTCATGGCACTAATCAAATGGTTGCGAGTTGAGCTAATGGATTCTTCGCTACGTACAATCCGTCATTTCGACAAAACTTCTCTAGCTCTAATCATCTGTATACCTTGTTTTCATATGATATGAGGATGCCTGATGAAAAGCTAAAGAAGCTTTCTTACGAGCACAAACCATATTTTGTTCATGCAGCCACTGAAATTACCAATCTTGGATCCATTCTGGAGTAGTCAGATCAGCTGACTCTTCACTCGGCATGGGAGGTGATGCTGTCAAGTCCTCCGTAAGAGTTTCTACATAGCTATTGACGCGATCGGTGATTTCTTCAGGTACTGTGAAAGTACCGTCTGCCATTCGCTCCCAGTCGATGCCATCAAACCAGGGGTGCCTTTTCACAGCTTCAGCACCCTCGGTTCCGAGGCGTGCATTTTCATCTACCACAAGTAGCTGTCCAAAAAAACACAAAAATAAGTTGTGTTTATCGTAGGAAATCCAAATAAGGCGAAAAGTAGATGAACTGACCAAAAATAATAATAATACAAGTTTCTGATTGGGATACAACCTTGGTTGTAAGGTCAACAACTTCCATGCTGAATGTTGACGGCATAACTAGGTGCCCCTTGGCAATCTTTGCGAAAGGTTCTAGTTCACTCTCCCTCCAGGAACCAAATGGCATGTCTGATTGCAGCATGAAATAAATCAAGACTCCGAGGGCCCACCTGATCATGCAAAACCAGAGTACCCTCTCTTAATCTTTACAAAGTACATACATGTGCATTCACTCAACACAAGCATATTTATCTTATACTGTGCTGTCAGTATCAAATTGCGAGAAAGGTGCTCGGTCTTTGTTCCTTGTCGTTGGAGAGGACGATTGCACATCAAAGGTTGAGGTTGAGGTTGCGGTACCTATGGGAAGCAATTAAGAGCCTGCCTAGTGCGAAGACCCCAGGACCTGATGGTTTCATCGGACTATTGTACCAAAAATGTTGGGGATTCATTAAACCCAATGTCATGGTGGCAATCCCCAGGCTTGGCCATCTAGGCGGGAATAACTTCCATTTGCTCAACAAGGCTCTCATCACCTTAGTGCCGAAGAGGCTGGGAGCACAGGAAGCAAAAGGACTTTCGGCCCATTAGTCTTCTCCACAGCTTTGCCAAGCTCTTCTCCAAAATCCTCGCCCGGAGGTTAGCACCGAACCTCGGCAAGATAGTAGCGCCAAACCAGATGGCATTCATCAAAGGACGCTCAATTCAAGATAACTACTTGCTTGTTAGGCAATCGGCTAGGCTTTTACTGTAATATCCTGAAACGCTTTAGAGGGGTTAATTAAATTAGAGAAGGGAATTAAAGGTTTTAAAGAGGGGGGTCGTATAAGGTGGAAAACTTGGGCCATGGGCTCTCCCACTGACGACTTGGCCCAAGAGGGAGCCACCATAAGAGGGTCCGCAGTGTGGGGGGCAGCCAACTCTAGCCCCCTGCCCTTGTACCTCCACCCCCTACCCCTATGTCCTCCTAGGTGCACCGCCCATGCTTCCCTGCTCCAGCGCCACCCCACCTCCTTGCCGCGCCGCCCTGCTCTCCATCCGTGGGTGGTGGCTGCAGAGAGAAGAAGGGAAGGCCAGCAAGGGTTCGCCCAGAAAGAAGGAAAATAGGAGATTTCACGAATTCCCGTGATTCCTCGTGATCATCAAGGGTAAACCTTGTTAATATCTAGATTTTTCCATGGATTATTCACTGTTAAGTCTGTAGGTCGTTTTGATTAGGGGAAAGTTAGTTTACAAACTACCCTAGTTCGTCAAGGTTAGTTGCAGAACCTTGCAGGCGTGATTTGGGGTATATAGGCTCGTATTCAGAGGTCAGTCCAATTAGAGAAAAGTTATATAATCTCGTTAGCTTTCCAAGAAGGTCTAGATCATTAAAATCAGAGTAGCGAGCGAAATGCTCTGACAGTCGATGTCGAAATTTGGGCGTAGCTAGCGAGCGTTGTGAAGATGGGTCAGTTTCATATAGTAGATGACAAAATTAAAATATGGCGACAACTTGAATAATGTATGAAATTTTGTGTAGTTTCCAGAACTGGTATCGTTCATATATTTTCAAGTTTTATAATTAAAGATATAAAATTGTGAAACAGACTGTTCTGACAGATTCTAGAACGGTCTTCGGGGAAAGAAACGGGGTAGAAAAAGGTAGAATCAGAGGTTCGTCATAGCTAGGAAGTTTTAGGTTTTTTTCATGAGGATTCCAGAAAGTCTTGGATGGTCTAATTTAGAGTTCAATGAATAAGTTAGAGCTATTTTACTACTGGGACAGCGGGTAGTGCGTCCGAAAGTTTTGGGTTAATTTGGTGGGTTTGGCATAGACGTGTGAGGACGATTAGAATAAGTGTTGGCGCAATGATGTTACGATTTTGAGATGTATTTTGAATTATTTGTCCAGAGAGTGTGGCCTCTAATACTTTGCCGCCGCTTCGCTATCCATCTTCACAGGGAAAAAGAGGCAAGTGCATGGTAGACAGTGTTCACTGGTCGATCGTTGCATTTTTTACCACTTATTACCATTATATTGTTCATGCTTTTATTTTATTTTATTGCAAGCAATGTGAATGGCCATGTTTTTATTCGTATTGATGGATGTGAGAATGTTGGATGATGTTAATATTGATGAAACTATGAATAATTGCGCATTCATAAGCATCATTGCATGAAGAGAAGGTGATCATATATCTACCTTGTTGGTAGAGACTCCACGAGAGTGGAGGAGGTTCCCGATCCTCTTGGAGGACGGGTTTGAGAGTGAACATCGTCACGAGTGTTCATTCACGCTATACCGGTATACGAGAAAGAAATGCATGTGGACATGTAGTGTAGGGATGCATTGAATGAAAAGAGAATTAGATGATTGTGTATGAGAACAATGAAAAGGAAACAATTGATATTGATGATGATATAGTTTACAGTTGATTAATCATTACTAATTGTTTAATATTGTGCTTGCTAAGTCATGCACTCACCCTTGCTCTATTGTTGTTTTTTAGGTGACCGTTGACGACATTGCACATTGGAAGGACTAGGACACTTGGATTCACGTCATTCATTCAGTTACACAAACTATGATCATGAGGCAGTCTATTAGCGTGATGAATTATAATTAGGAATTAGTATTATTGCATAGCCTTAGTTGATAGGTTGGAAGTTGATTATTCATTAAATAGACTTGATTGGATTGGTTTTGCGTCCATCTTTGTCTATTATCTTGCCATGCTTCGTATGAATTAATTATCCATAATTTTTTTATCGTTATGCTTGCATTATTGTGACTTGTGGATGAGTTTTAATTTTGATGTGCTTGCTGTAATTTAGTGTCAATTGTTGTTAAAATTAATAGTTAGTATAGTTTAGTGGCATTATGAGCTCCGTGTCGGGCCGAGGTGTTACATCAAAAGAAGACGACGAGATTTCTATTCAAGCTTGACATTGCCCATGCGTTCGATTCCCATATCCTGGCCTTTCCTGTTTGAAGTCCTTAAGCACAAGCGATTCGGTGAAAAGTGGTGCAGTTGGATTGCCATCTTGCTCTCGTCGGCATCCACCCGAGTTTTGCTCAATGGACAGCCGGGCCACCTATTTGGCATGGCCGAGCCCTACGGCAAGGGGACCGACCCCTTATCCCCTATGTTGTTTGTCACAGTAATGGGTGTGTTGAACAGCCTGCTCTCTGAGGCTGATAGCTGCTCTCTCCTTCAGCCAATCGGAGGGCCTCATGGCACTAACATCCCCTCATTAGCGCCTTCCCTTGCGATGCAAGTTCAGGCGGCTATCAGGAACAAGAGAACGGTTGTGGAAGCATTGGTTAACAACTTCAGGATAATGGATTTAAGGGGTCGTCTTGATGCCCGGGTTATCACTGACTACCTGGCACTATGGGACTTGCTACATGACATTAATAATCACTTCTGCACACATGCAGAATTGTGGGGAGAGAGAAAGAGAGCACATGCAGGATATGCGATGCTTTGTACAAGAAATGAGTTAATAATCACTTACCAGTCAGCAGCAAATCCATGCCCCCTACCAAGAACTATCTCTGGAGCTAGAGAGTCAGCGATCCCACATATTGTGTACGTCCTTTCACATTCCAACTTCTTTGCAAACCTGAAGTCCACTAGCTGCAGATGTCCTGATCGATCGAGCATAAGAATATCTGCCGAAACACCTCTATAAACAATGGACTTCTGAAATTGCATATACTATATATTAACATATATGTCAAGAGAAGTAAATACTTATTGTGGATTATCTCATAAAAGGAAACCACATATACACAAATTTTCGGATGTCAATTAATGAAGAAAAGCAAAATCTTACCTGATGAAGTTCTTCTAGAGCTACGACAACAGAGGCTGCATAGAATTGTGCAGATGACTCATTTAGTGGTGTATGAAGTATTGAAGCCAATGAGCAACAAAGGCAACAATTAAGCAATATTCCAAGGTATGATTGATCAGCACAAGTGCATAAAACTTCTGGCACACAAGGTGATTGGCTCAAACTTTTCATGAGGTCCTTCTCCTCAAACACTTGTGCTTCCTTATGGAGATCTTTTACTCTCTTGATGTAAAACCTTTTTAAGCTTTTGATCTTGTCTGGTGCATGGTTTGCGCATGAAAGTAAAACATGATTAGCTAAAACGTAAGTATGTCTATTAGGGAATTGATTCATCCAATAATAAGGACCAATCAGGCTGAAACTGATTATCGTACCGGAACCTCTAATTTGGACAAGACCAATCTCGCTGCAATCAGCGGCATATATGCACATCTTCCATTCCTGAGATCATATATACGACAATGTATCAGCATATAAAATCTCAACAAAATCTCTCCTGATTGACAAATGGCATGCTAGAGAAAAGTAATGGAAGTACTAACCCCCTACCAAATCAGATAGCTGCACCCTCCTAAAGGAACTACCATCATCTGCAGCATGCTCCTTAGGAACCAGAGAATCTTTAATCCTGCATAGATGCCACAATGGGATAATTTAGTGATTGAGAAAATCTTGTGGGTTAACTATGTGAAAAAAAATTCAGATACATTACGTGGAATCAGCCTGTGAAAGTTTAGGCAAAGGCCCAACAATTGAATCGAATTTCTCCTTGGCAATAGTAGAACAAGTCACATCACCAACTGAGATAGCGGTAAAAGCTATAGTCTCGCCAATGAGAGCCCACTCTCCAAAGTGTCCTCCCTCGTCTATCTCAACCACATAATTACTGTTTTCTTGACTTTGTTTGACCAGCTTTGTTTGAGAACTAAGAAGATCCCAAGCATCTGAATTCACCTGATCAGCAGCCAATATAAGTTTCACACGACCTCTTTGAATAATATATAGGGAAGAGGCATCATCATTCTGACAAAGGTAGACAAGAATGACAAGTTAACAACTAAACGAGAAGCCCATAAGTTTCAAAATAACATCCTAATAACATTAAGCAAACGCTTTTCACTCCAAGTACCTTGTCTACTATTACTTGGCCATTTGTAAAAGATACTTCAACAAGCGAGTCAGCAAGTTGACTAAGTTGAAGCATTGTCAATCTCGTAAACAGCTCTACCGATCGGAGCAACTTCAATGATGGTATGTTTGAAAACTCTGACATCAGAATTCCACGGAAATCCTCTCGCTTTAGAGCCCATAATGTTCCACTAGTCACAGCACGAACTGAAGACTGAAGTGGCTTATTATACCTGTTTATTTCAAGAATAAATAATTATCAGAGGTGCTAACATGCAAGTGCAGCCTATACCTATCTGAATTTAATCAATTTATTACATCATCTCCATATCTTCAGGGAATTAGAGAGGTTCATACTGTTATCTGGTAATGCCGTGCCTTTTCATGTCATGTCATGGTAGGTTTCAGATTAAAAATAGACACAATACATTTTCTGTATTAGTTTGCAGGAGAAGACTAGTGGCTATTGGCTGAAGTTTTGTTGCAAAGTGCGTATTTTAAAAGCTCTTTTACGGTACACTCAATTTAATACGGTTGTTCATTCTTTTTTATCAAATTGTTCAAATTAGTTGAGATTTAGTTATACTATACCTGGTAGTATGAGCAGTAGAATCCTATCACATAGCACAAGAGTAATATTTTCAATCCTAGTTGAAAAAGTCCATAACCCCTTCACGAAAAAGTTATAAATACAAAGAAAAATCTATTATACCCTTAACAAATTAATGGTCAGATATAATTTATACTATCACCATATACTACTAGTAGAATGTACCATAAAATTTCTCTATTTTAATCATATTTTCATATATTTCCTTGGATGGTCTGTCACTGTCATAATATTATTTTTACTACCTATGCAGTGCAGTGAAGGCTGAAGCCAAAATAACAAAACATTAGTACGCACATCAAGTACATGAACAACATAAAGCATCCGGTGCACACACAGGCTGTATTTAGTTTCAAAGTTCAACTTTTTCCAGCCATTTCAGCGTGAGTATTCAGGATATAACTTTAACCACAAATATTGTAGTGTTGCACTAATCATTTCTTCTGAATACCGAGGAGCATCGCATGATAGAACATGTGTCATGTACTCATGTGTATGGCAATAGTTTTGTGATAGTTCACATTTAAGTAATATGATCTTGGAAATAATCGAATGGTTAGTTTATGAATCTCTACTGCCGGATGTTAGAATAGCCAATGGTAGAAAGTGGGACTAAGCTCCAAGCTTTGGAAGTGTAGATGAGGAAAAGAAAACTGTGTAAGTGTGTAATGACTGATACATACAATGTGATACCGAGACGACAAATTTTTTTAAGGGTAACAGTAGAGGACACCAGGACACCACATTGTGTTAACTCAGGAAGTTATGTGCACCTAATTGTCTTTACCATGTTCTCTTTTGTAACTGTTATGCAGGCCTATTATCATTTATCTTGATTAACCAACTCATGAGGGGTCTTCACTACTGTTTTTCTAATAAAACCGAAATAACTGTATACTGACAGAATATAACTAAAGCATATATGAATATAAATGTCTCACATTAGTGCTAGCTCCCCAAAGGAAGATAGCTTGTCAGCGGTATACCGATATAGAACCTTGGTCACTTCCTTTCCATCTTCTTCCTATTTCATATACCTTTCATCAGCTGTCTTTGAAAATTACAAAACAGAGACTATAGAAAAAAAGGAATTTTACTAACTAATTGGTTTTTGTTGAACTACATGTTTAAACCCAAGTCTGAATTTAACGAACATAGACGGACAAACTTGGTGCAGTGAACAACTGAGCAAGGGTCTAGACATTCCCTTAATGTGTATTTTTGCACATAAATATCAGGCAAACAAATATCCATATAACCGTTTTAGTGTCCCTATTTGAATCCAAGCACACAAGAAAAATTCCCAAATGCATTTTGAGCAGCAAGCTGTTGCTTATCTAGATGAAAATTTTTTGCACTAAATTATGTATGAACCAGAACTGGTGGTTTATCTCTATTGGTCCTTACCAGAATAAATATCGTTCTTAACCAGTAGTGAATTATATTTATAATAACCTATACAAAATCTAGATGTCTGGAATAAACATTTCACATGAATGATTTGAAATGAATACCTGAATGGCCAGAACTTCAAACTCACCACTCCCAACTACATAGAAGCAGTCACCTTCACCACCCTGCATTATAAAATTTCTTCATTAAATACTTCTAAGCAGCCTAAAAATGTCAACAGACTAGTGATAAAGCGAACACAAAAAGATATGAACCTGTTGCACCACTATATCTCCAGGTTTCACCTCAACTCGTTGCATACAGTCAAGTAAAACATGGCATTGCGAGTCAGTAAGCTTTCTGAAGAGGAAATGATCATGTAGTACCCGCTCAATATGCGCCTTCATATCATTATGTTTTGCAATTTGTCAGTAATACAACATCACAGAACTTCTGAACTAAAGAGAATTTTTGTAGTGACGATATTGGTAGACCTTACTTGCTCTTCCCATGTCTTCCGATGTGATGGAGATGGAGGGACCCATAGTCGACCATTTTCCAGGGAGCTTTCTAGAGCTCTCAGTCGTGCACGCGATAGATCATGCCTGGAACGCTGGTTCTTGGGGTTCAAACTTATGGCGGATGGTGATTCGGAGCCCACCAATTCTACTACTTGCTGTGAAGGCTGTAAAGACACTTTCATTACAATTTGGGTAGATTCCATCTGGTAAAAAAATGAGGTTTATTTAGGGAATCAAATGAAAACCATTGCTACGGATGTAACAAGAAAACTAAAAGATAAATTCATACATCTGTTAATCCGTTAATATGGACAACTACGATTGTAATGTCATCCGTACGAGTTTCATACTGTAGCCAGAGACGATAGGATTCAGCAACAATTGCAGCACATGCATCACGGGGATCCTTGTATTTAGCAATCTGCAAATCCGTCGCCATAAAGTTTAATAATACTATATAAGAGCAACTACATATTAATGTATTTAAGAGATAAAATTAAACACTTCATTCAAGAAATCTAAAATTGTCTGAAAATAAGTAACATATAATTTTTCAAAGCTCTTTAAAAAAGGGATTTGACTAATTTTGATAAGACAGACATTGGTGGGAAATCATACCCAACAAAACTCAATAATGGATAAAGGGAATCAATGAATCAAGTAATGCAAACAGAATAGTAGGGGGCTTCCTTAGTCCTTACTGCTTTTTCCCTAAAAAACAATCAGACTAATGGGCCTGTGCCTTTTCCTTAAGCTAATTTGTGGAGCATCATGTCTGAATCTGATACTCAATGAGCATTTACTTGAATAGATCATAGTCAATGTGCCTACGCCATGCACGCTCCTCTTCATTTTCTACCCATCTTAACAGTAGATTTATGGTTCATCGAAAACTTTCCCAAGCAAGTTAGTAACAACGTATTTCCTTTATGGTGATAGTTTGCATCAAGCTAGCAACCTTGGTAATTGAAGAGGATCAGTTTAGTAGCAAAAAAATGCAGATGTCATATTGAGTGTTCCAAATAATCCATCCCTCTAAAGAATATTTTATCATGTGTGCTTCTGATGGATTTTGTGATCATTTATATGATGCTTTCAACTCTAAAATGACATGGCACAGTGACCTGAAGTGTTTCGTCATTTTCATGCAGATGGTGAAATGAAATATTTTGATTGATTTAAAGTGAACTAGATCAATTGGCCTGCTCAATTTTGCAGCATGGTCTAGCACACTATATAGACTTCTAATCTTTCACAACTCAAATTTAAGTCATGAAAGGAAGTCGTTTTGGGTTACGTGCAGTCAAACATTATAAACTTTTGCTATCAATATCTTTTTGAATATTCAGATTAGACACATGAAAATGGTGCGTGTAGATTTGTTTCGAAAAGTACTTTAATAATACTCTAATTTTATTGGGTTTTATAGATATATTACAGTAGAAATAAGCGGTCAAGGTTGTATTTTGGGAACCTTGTTGATATTTAAAACAACCTCCTTTTGTGACTGGAGGGAGTATATATTAATGAGACTTGTTTTACAGTTCAGGAGACTTGTTTTACAGTTCAGGATTCAACTTAATCTATAAGTTTAAATAAATAGTTCATAGAAACATGCAATGGTTGTGATTTAATTGTAATTAAGGCCCACATCATTCAGTGCTGGATGTTTTTCTTATTTTTTTCCTGAGAATTTCAATTTTTTTCTTTGTTTCTTTCCTTAGCACCTGTAAAGTGTAAACCATATGTTATCATTTTTTAGTATATAATAGGTAATATTTTTTGAATAATGCAGGTAAATGAGAAAATTTTATGCAACAGATAAACAAGGGTTTGCTATATCTATTAATTCAGGGAATCACATTGAGCTATCAGAATTTTCCAAGAGAGTAAAATATGAATTACACAGACAATCAGCACCAAGGATAGAAAAACCATTCCCGGCGCAATTCCCGGCCGGCGGCCGGTACCGGTAACCGACCGGTTTTTCCCGGGAAAAATCCGGTCAAATTTTGTTTAAATTTGCTTAAAAATCAACCGAAATTTGAAATTTGAATTTGCAAACTCCGGAAAAACCGGCCGGGATTTCAAATCCCGCTACCCACCGGTAAGGCCAGTTACCAAACCGGCCGGGATTTCTATCCCTGATCACCACTTATGCAGAAGGTAGATGGAATTTACCATGTCAACGACTGTTTGGCTAGAAAGGAACTCAAAAACTCCATCACTAGCAAGAACAAAGAATTGATGGCTCGAATTGAGCTCCAGGATAAAAATCTCAGGATTTGCGACAACACCAATTGATTCAGCAACAGAATCTCCAATGCTACGAGTAAAAGCAGTTCCTGGATACATGCCGTTTTGCACCCACAACCTCGGAGGATCGCCGTCATCACTTTCCTCAGTACCCCAACACTGCACATTTGGGTTCTTTAGTCCCTCTATTTGATCCAGCGTCAGAACCCTAGCACCACATTCCTTGACCCTTTCAAGCTCATCAGTCCGGTAAGGAGTTTGATCTATAGACAGGTCAACAGCAACAATATCTTCCCCTCTTTTTTCGGCAATAACAGCACGCGAATCGCCGGTATTTGCAATATACATTGTTTTACCCCTCACTAATATAGTGATTGCAGTAGTACCACTCATGGAATCATCCAAGCTGTCCTCATGAAGCTGCGAATTTGTTGCCAAGGAAGCATAATGAAGAGCCTGAACAGCATCAGTACGAAACCGGTTATCTCTGAGAAGGTTTTCACACAATCTTCGCTTCACGAATTGTGAGCACTGAGCTCCATATTCCCCATGGCCATCAAATACACCAAAGAAGTGGTCATCAGGACTTGTTCCGAATGGAGTATGTATGCAAAAGCTATCTTGGTTTGGCTTGTCCAATGATTCTGGGTAGTAACCTCTTTGAGACAAATAGGAGTATCGCAGGTCATAGTTCCCCAGTGGTACTCGAACTTTTCGCGAACCTTCAGGAGGAAGAAACTGTGAAGAAACCCTTGAGAGCCGATTGATACCAACATTTGAGTCCCTTATGATGTTCATTTGATTCAATCCATCATCATCCTCCCCTAGGTCACCAGAAGAGGCATCTGAAGCACTAGAATCTGTCTTTCCCCTTCCCCGACTTGATTTTCCCCTTGACTCTCTTGGGGAGTCGGGTGTTTTTCCAAGGCACCCATTGGAGCGCAAACAGCCCTTAAAATGTGAACAAGAACAGCCCTTAGAAGGTGAGCAGCCCATCGGATGTAAAACCAGTTTGGTAAGAGCAAAGAGGCGCAAGGAACATGGAACACTCAGAAGTCTCCACTCTAACTATGAACTATGCAAGCACATGGACCGACAGCACCACCAAATTGAGGAAGCTCTCAGCACATATAGAATCAGACGAACTTCAAGTGTAATCACCACACTATAAATGACACCTATTTCTTTGCAAATCTGAAGACTCTTTCTCAATCAAACAACCAAAATAGTGCTACTTGCAAGGAACTCATGAAATGCTCACCTGCAAAAAAATAAATTTATTAAAAAAAACAATTCAATTGCAGCTCAGCAATAACTAACTTACAACCTAACTATTGTGTAAATGGATTTTTTAATGTACTCGGCAAACTTGTTATGGAAGCGAAAGGTTTGAAGATAGACAAGTTTAGTGCAATTATAACATAATGGCGATAAGGAAAAAAGGACAAAAGAAGCCATTCCTTGGCCCAATAGTGCTTCAGTAACAGGAACTC